>CM042888.1:10282448-10679287 GCA_023653495.1 Melastoma candidum | reverse complement strand
ATGATTACCATATGATTCCCCCAAAAAAAAAATAATAAAATAAAAAATGAACCAGACACGTCACAAAAAACAATCTACGGCAAAAGTTTGCTTGCTTCGACTGCCGGAATATGGTAGAAACGATACTCGGGTGACATAAATTTTACTTTCTAATAATCAGTAGAGCATTTGGCACGTGCTTTTCTTAATTATTTATGTAAAGAAAACCCAGATTGTGCAAACGAAAGATTTCCTTTATGCAATATACTAAAAAAAATACTACTATTATTAAAACGAAATTACCTATGATTCTAAATTATTAAAGCAATTGTGTTTCTTTCTGCGCAAACATCTAAAATTTGTTGAAAAAGCAAGTGATTATTTCGACAAATACTTCTTACTTACTAAGGATATATTTTTTTATTTTTATTTATTTTAAGAAGGTGAACTTTTATGAGTTTCCCACGCACCCTGAATGGATATTATATCTCCTAGCTAAGATAAACGAAATGGGTAAATTTGATAAGGCTAATTAATAATATATTTATTGAAGATGATCGGGCATGGAAAGCGAAACCGTCGTTATCAGCCACCAACTAAAGTGAAAGCATTGCTTTTGTTTAGACGGCCATATAAAGCAATAACCCCTCGAGACGAAGGAAAGGGTCGAGATATGGCGAGCTTCTCTGACCATCACCCACCATTTAACATTTTACTACCACCACCACCCTCCGTAAATATAAAGCTAGTAGATCGTGATTGAAGATAATTAATGAGTAAAATAAAAAGTCAGTCAGTCGACTTGGGTCATTTTATTGAATTCAGCCGACTGTGGTCATTCTACTGAATTCAGTCCACGGTGGATCTGATCTACACAGCAATGAAAACATGTGTTTTGTCAATAAAGAAGTTAAAAGACACGGCATATCAAGGATTCTCTATAAATAGGACTGTATTATTTTGTTTACAATAACACAATCTGAGACAATTTGTATTAATATTAGGCTAGGAAATCTCTAGAGATCTTATAAAATCTTTGTAGTTTGTAATATCTTATAAATTCGTCCTTTTGTGTTCTTTTTTACTTAGGATCGTATTTTCTGTTCTTTGAATCCAATGAATTTTGTCGCACTACAATCGCGACACGTTACAATTTTCATAATCAACTAGAACATCGGTGCCCCCATGTGATGGAAATTGGGAGATTCAATCGCACCAAATCGAAGAAGGCGGTCCTCCTTCAGACAATAAGTGGGACAACAATATCTTAGCTCCCACATATGTGATATTGGATCCATCATAAATCATTTACATCATTTCCTACCTGCTCCTATTGCAATTTCTTCATGTATTACCAGAAACTGCAAGCTCCTACAATCTATACACGTAATATAAACTTATATATTTGTTGACTTGGGAAATAACCCTCTATCTGTCCGATGAACATCCCTAACCACGAAATACTTTTAGTTATTTCCGGAGCATCAATGCCTGCGGCAAGATTATTTATTTTGGCTTAGAAATAAAACAAATCCACCTTTTATATTAAGTATATAAGAACAAGAGGAAGAAGAAGAAGAAGAAGAAGAAATTGAGCTCCCCCCCCCCCCCTCGTACTTAATTTAAGCGTCCGCTCTGCTTTTGCTAATCTGACGTGATTGACATAATTAAGAATTATGTTGAGGATTTGGAGGAGCATCGCCACATGACACGCGCAAATTTGAGAAGACATGATTTGAGACTCCTCCACAATGTCACGTCTCTTCTTTTGTTTTCCTCTCTGTGGCTCCATTCCCGAGTTACAAGGACTATCGTTGATTTCCTTTAATTCCCTCGGATAGGAACATAACAAAAATCAAGCATGATCGTCGTAATAATACTGATTTGGCTGTCGGAAAACGATGTTTATCAGCTCCCCCCTTCCTAGTGGCCTTCATTAAATGAGGACTAACAACGTCGATAAGCTAGCTCTACGTCGAAATCGCGGCCATCGTAATTGAGGGAGATCGTAGCCTCGTGCGGGGAGGGTCAAGGGGTTTTATGGTCCCAAAAGAGTAGGATGGACCACTGGACATATATTTCCGGGTAATATTGTTCATGAGAGAAGGGGTGGGGGAGGAGGGAGGGATCATGTGAAAGCCTCGTGTAAATGCCCCACCCACGAATTCATATCATGGAGAGGGAGAGGGAGAGGGAGAAAGGGGAATTGAATTGTGGGGGTAGTCTCCAAATCTGGGGACCGATGTGCAGCGAGAAATCATAATCCCTTGACAGGTAACATGATGTTCATGTTTATTTGGCCCCCTCCCATACTTTCCTATGAGACACCCCCCCCACACACATGGACCAGACTTTGACTGCCCCCTCCCCCGGCCCTTCTACTCTCTCTCTGTCGATATTTATTACCAAGCTAAACTCCATTCTTTCCTTCTTTCACTCGTCCAACATTGTTTTTACGGCATGTCATTGTTTTCTTCCAACTCCAACACAAGTGGTTAAAGATGGGGGTTCCTAAGAATCGACCACTTTTTCTCAATTTCTTTCTTTCTTCTTCTTCTTCTTCTTCTTATTATTATTATTAGTAAAGTTTGACTTCGGATTTTATCCGGACACAAAAATGAATGGATTATTAACTCTAACACTTTGGTTACATTCGAATTATTTGATTTCATTTTTTCTTTGGGGGGGGACAAGGGCATACACCATTTGCTCCCTTTTGATTCAACACCGATGGCCCCATTTCTAATTACAGAAATTAACTTCTTCTGTCCTTTTTTATCCTCATTGCCAGCGCCACCACCCCCCCCCCCCCCAAAAAAAAATGTAGAATAAATAATAAATTTGATTTTTGGGCGGCGGAAAAAAAAAATTCCTACGGTCATAATATCAAAAGTAAATTCAAGGAACGGTTAATTCTAGAACAACTTTGTATACTTTCGTTTTATCATTCATTCGGGGAAACAATGCACGTAAGATCTCATCGGAGCGTGCGGCGAACGGCGTGGACCCGTGCGGTAAAATCTAGTGGCTTCCGAGGCGACAAATCCAGCCATCAATTGAAATCCATGATGTATGCAAATATCATAATCAAATTAGATTGAATAAATCGCTCGGCCCCTCTACTCCAGTAAAATCCGATTTCTCATACTCCAAAACACCCAATTCTTATTTTCTTACCCAATATAAGTAGGGCAAACATGTTCCTTTCAGCCCCTCAAATATGAGTTTGTCCTTTGTGGAGGGAGGGGCAAGTGGGATTTCGAACATATAGACGTGGGTTGTTGTATTAAAATAATAATTTCTTCTCCTCAACGTCAAAACTCTCTCCCCCCAATTCAAAGAGTTCCAATCATAAATTGATTATTTGGGGGAGGATATCAGAAGGACAATAACAGCATTTAGGTTGGGAAGAAAACAATGCAGCATGGCCTAATTTGTTTGTCCCATGATGTTCTTGAAGGGAGAGGCTTTGGGGGAGTGGGGGACTAGTACAACCATGCATTGAGATTGATATTTTGTTCTTTTGTATTTTTTATTTTGTACGCGCGCCTTCCGGCTTAGTACATGCGTGGCGGTTCAAACAACCCAAGGATCCGGGCCCGCTCCCCAAGGCCCAACCGGTCGACGTCACGACTCGAGCGTCGGACACTGCAGAAGGGAATTGGGTGATCACTCCCTGGGTTCCTAACTGGGCCTGCTCGGGCCCTCGCCGATTGTCTCTGTTTTCCTAAGAGGCGGCGGGCGAAAGGCGGAGCATGATCCGAAGAAGGAACTTTCGGGAGAAATCGAGAGCGGCTCGTGTCCGTCCGTTCCTCATCCAAAATGGCTCCGTAAAAAGGTTGTTGTTTAACCTAGGTAAATTATACGGAGTCGCCATCGACTTAATTTTAAAAGCTTGGTTTAAGTCGGAAAACCAGAGTAGATTCGAGGATTTCTAATTACTAACTCTTACATTTAAACATGCGAAAAGGTGGCGATTGCTCCAAAAGTTTGTTCTTTGTTAACGGGTGTTGGACCCGATCCGGGCATGACTCCGGACTCATGTTAATGTTTTACAGGCGTTGGACCCGATTCGGGCTTTTTAGGCCCGAATTCATGTGTGTTTAACGAACAACATGCGACGATAAGCCTATGAGCCTAAGGCATGCGGCCAAGTATAGACAATTATTGAGATCAAAGGGGGCGGGGAAGGATGGTGACCGTGGGCCTATGCACTTGGGCCCACGGCCCGTTACAAGTGGATTTTCTATTTTTTCGGGGAGGCCCGCACCTCCCATTTTACCTCATGTGGCGGTTAGAGCCGCTTGATGGTCTTGACATCGCGTTTTTATGCACGGAAAGATTCACAGCGCCTTCAACAATCCTTCGAGAGGCTTGGGCCGGGACTTCGAAATTTGTGCGTCCGTTGTACATGCATAGACCAAAAGACGAAATGTAAGTTATGCGAGCTAGTAGAGCGCAGGACTTCACGTATCTTTTACATAAATAAACGATGATCATGTTCATCAAACACAATGTAATCTAATCATATTACAAAAAGTTACGCAATCACGAATCACAACGAACACAGATTGCGCACAGTACAGAAAATGGATTATAACTTTGGCTAGGGTTGTCCGATTCAATCGAAATTTAAATCAACAGATCTGAAACTTAATGACGAGTTTGCATGTTAAATTTTATGAAAATCTTACGCTGCAATCTCTCAAGATCAAGGAACCAAGGTGGCTATTCAGAAAAGCGGAACAGTTTGCACAGACGATGTTGTTCCTATCATATCTAAGTCCTCGAATGTCCGATCGGAGTACAAAAAGACTTTAGAGAAAGTTAAAGGGATGAAAAATATGTATGTAAAATTTCACATGGATCAAACGGTTGGATCGTAAGAAATACAAGTGCAAAAAGTCAGACTATTCTGTGGACTTGATCGGACTCTGGCTGGGTAAAGTTCCGGGAAGGAAAATTGGAAACTTCGCATTCACATAACAAAAAAAATATGTATAATATGTCAAAATATTATCATGATGAAATGAAGACAACATTTATAAAATTTGGTAACAATCCAATGGTGGGATATGCCGTTATTGCCTAAAGAATATGATAGTGATACTCAGGATACCTTACTAAGTATATAGTCTGTTCGCGAGATTGTTTCGTATCATGGTTGAAACTTCAATGGTTGATATATATATTCATAGAATCGTCTTGAAGTCTAGTTTAGGTCTCAAAATTTTAGCAAGATCCAACGGTTAGATCTCATGAAACTTCCCCGGAAGCGACAATGCAACAGGCTGTCCTGCTGCGGCAAGCGAAAGTGGCGACCGTTTCAGGGGAAATAACTCGATCCTCGATCATCCAAAAATTAAAACAAAAATATTTCCAAGATCATCACTTATTGTAGATCATTTGACCTTTTGGGGTCGAGGTTTGAAAACGTCCGTAACCTCATCGAAAAAATCAGTTTTTGGAGGCATTACCGCAGAAAACAACTAAAGCAGAAGGCCGGGAGATGTCCCGACACTTTCGTGCCACAAATGAACGTAAAATCGACCCTCAAAGCTACTGTAAAAGCTTTGAGGTCTAAGAGACATACGAAAATGCGTTTAGGGAAGAATTTATGTGATTACGGTCTTTTTTTCCGCCGTGATCTAATACCGGAGGAAGGTGGCACGCCGGCTGTCCCGTGTCTGTAACTTGGGCTGTCACGATCTTGTCCGAAGGCTCGTTCCTCACCCATGGTGTGTGTGGTAGGCCAAAGAAGAAAGGGAATGACGGAGTTAGCATGTCGAACATGGTAGAAGCATGCTGGAGTTAGCAAAGTGAGAGGAAGTCTCACCGAGGGGTTACCTCGCCCCGGGGTGGCCCGAGGAGGATGAACGATGCTGGGAGGGTGTCGGCTGGTAGGCTGGTCGGGAGGCTTTGGCTCGTCAGCACTGGAGAGGGGAGTCCTTGGCGCTCCGGTTTCTGTATGTACGTCGGGAGGAGTTGTCCTCCGGTTATATATGGAGGAATTTGTCTCCGAGAATTATCTGAAGTGGTTGCCTCCGATTTCTCAGAGGGGTGGAACGTCTTGGAGGAGAGGCTTGATTCTATGATTGGACATTGTCTGATAATTTGGGATGCTTTTGCTAGGATTTCAGAGATCCTCTAGAGAATCTCCGATTTTTTTTGTACGTGTGATTGTCTGATTGATTTTTTTTGGACACTTTGGCTCTCTCACGAATGTCTAATAGGGAACCATGGATCCCTAAGGGGATTGTATCTATGTTCATCCTCTTACGAGACAAAGAAGGTAAGATATTTTTTAAATTGGAAATGTGATTTTTTTTTTCTTGGAGTGATCGATGTGATTGAAGATTTTTCTCAATTAAGGTGATTTATGATGAATTACCGAAATCTTAAATGATTTGAGTGTGATTGCAATTTTAAAGGAAATGTTGATCAGGTGAAAAAATTTGAGGTATTGCATATCTTTCTACATTTCTCGTTGGAGATTGATTTGTTGGAAAACGCCATATCAAGTACAAGTAATGGGGTATGCGGTCGATGTTAACCGCTCTCGTGTCGCTCGTTTGTCGCAGCGGTGTCATGGATGAGTAAGAGGAACAGAGATGATGGTAGTGCTGCTCAAAGTAGAAGACTATTTTTTTCTTTTGAAGATATATTCCCACTTGAGATGCCACCTTTTGTTTCACTGATATCATTGTTTTCTTCTTGTCCCTCTTTATCGCGACCTCGTTCCCAGACGGCTAGGAATTTGGTGTTGTTATTGGGAGCAATTGAAGGCATCAGCATGATCAAAGTTCATGATAATATTCCTTTCTCGCGGATCATTCCTACTCTAAAGTCGGTTCGTAGGGCGATTGTAGAGAGTTAGAAAAGACTCCCAAAAGGAGCAACCTCCTTTTGTTTAGCATCCTTCAGCGGCGTGTGGGGCATGACCCCGGAATTGAATACCTGTCTGGGCGGTCGTATATCCAGGGCACAATGAATTCAAGGCTCCTCGCAACTGTTTCGATCCCTCCAGCTTTCATAAAAGGGGGTCTTGCTCTTATTGTACGTGTAGGCTAGACTCAAATTGCAAGCCTGAACTTGAAAAGCTAATACATTTTCGATTTATCTAATTTTGATTCTGCAGCATATCCCTAAATATAAGAAGCATGCATGAAAATTTGTCAAGTTGGTGCGATTCTTTCTGATCAAAGGCTGGAAAGAAGGGTCTCCAAAGACACTGTTTATCAAAAAAGTGACAACCTCATCAAGCGTTCACAAACTGTCTTTCCTGGCATTGCTTTTACGTTATTCTTTGTTTTATTATTATTGTTGTCGTTGTTTCTTTCATTCTTCGGACAACGACTGTGGGGAATCATATAGTTTAGTATACAGGACTTCCATCGCGAGAACAGAAACCATGTGAAGTTTTGCGCAATTTGCTACGAGATCAGCGTTGCTATGAGACAACTTAAGAGAATCCATGCACCCTTTTGTAAAACTTCTGGCGCCTAGGAAGACTGCTTTGAAAGCCCAGTGGCTGCTGCACTGCGATATCAGAACCTCTATCTCTTGTCTAGGCATTGCTGTAGCATGACCAGAGCATCTGATAATGAAGGGACGACGAAACAGTGGTTAATGACTCCAATCATTTGCGCCTCTCAACCAACATACTTACACTTTGCTCACGCAGCAATGTGTATAGTCACAGATCAAACACTTCGACTGCGGATCAAATACCGTACTTCCATAAAAAGCGTGTGCGTATAAGGAAGAACAAATACACTGTGAGATTGGTGTTCATGAAAAAGCTTCCCTTCACAGAAGAGAGAAGGCATTACTATGTTACGAATAGAATCAATGGATTCAGAAGATATAACTGAAGCGCTAAACTGCTTGAGTAAAGGACTAATTATTCCTCTACCTTGTAAATTTTCCTTTCCTGCAAAAGATTAAGATAGTATGGATTTCATTGACCTATGTTTGTGATCACTGATATGATTTGAGGTGGAATATTTGGCAGCTCGGTTCATACGAGCTCTTCGTGACTGCCTGTTCGAACTTCTTGGTGGCAGCCTCATTTTCCTCCAAGCTCATCTGCCTGAAGTATTGTACCCACCATGACGTGCTTCGCAACTTAGCCTGTGCCAGGAACAAGACCATAGAACTTGCATTAGACAATATCTGCAGAAAGTTATGGTGCCAAGTTTTTACCAGTGGAGCACCACTTTTGTCCACAATAACAGATTTAGTTGTCTAGTGTATTATACCCCTCCGATGGAATGATAAACATTATTTTTTTCTCATCAGTTGCCAAGGAGTTTTATGCAATGAAGCCAAACAAACAGATAATAGTTTCATCTCAAGGAAGAACAGTATGGGTACTCACCGGTCGCCCAAACTTGGACACCTCTGCTACTTTAGCTTTCTGTTTACCAGGTAAACCTGAGGAGGGCGAACCATCATTTTAATCAACTCAACCCAACAGAGCAACGTGATTGACTTTTCTAATGGATCTATGATATAGGGATAAAAATAACTGTATTTTTCTATCAACTGAAAGGATCGGAAAACATCAAACGAGTAGGGGAATTTACCAGTAAACGCAACAAGACCTTCAGAGGAAATTCTTGCAAGATCAGGAAGAGTTTTATTCAGATATTTCGGGGATAGATAATCCAACGCATCAGACACGATGACTAAAGAGAAGGATTTCGGTCGGTAAGGAAGGGGGAACTTGATGTCAGCCACGCGCACGAGGCCCTTACGGACAAGGCCTTTGCAGCTAGCGTCAGCGTCTTCAATGTCATAAGGTTCTACGCCCCATGCTTCAGTTTCTTCCTCTTTAAGAAGTATAGATACCACGGAACAAGTATCAGGACCCACATGCAAAACCTTCCGCATGGAATCGCCATAAGCTTTCTTCATCACTGGGATTGCTTTTTGAACTTCCAGTGTACATAAGAAGTCACCTGAAACAAAGGCAGATGTAGAAGAGCATTCAATATTATACTCAAGAATGCCACATTTATCTGTCAGGAATCTGAGGTTATAAGTGCGAACAGAAGAATCTCTTAACATATTATAGGCATCTGCCCATCACACATGGCATGTAAATCGTAAAAGTAAATCAAACGCGAACCACACATTCTATGCTGGTAATTGTTGTTTTAATACAGTATTTAACACTTGACACAGAAAAAAATTTGGTATTATACCTTCAACTTTGCTCATGTCTCTGTTGACTGCAAATAAACCTACAAAAATAAAATAGCGAAGTTACTTCACTGAAAGACTGGGAAAGAAGCACAAACCATGCTGCCCAGAGGTGATGCAGATGATCATCCTCACATAATTGTGGTCATAAATCTAAAATCAGGGTTCATCCCCGAAAAGAAGAGTCAGAACTATCACAGCAAAAGGCATGATAATTGATTAAAACAAGAAACAAGAAGACAGGCAGAGTGAGAAGCCTGCCTGAGCCTCCTTTGGCAATGCAGACGAGAACTACTGCCCCCTGAGGCGATTGATTACAAACACAAAAAAAAAAATCAGATCAGATTCGTTAGCAGAAACCATAGTGAATTTCCAGCTATGATACTCCATTAAGGGTAAGTAAACGAATAAACTAGCCACAGCTAGCCAACAATACAAATGGTCTAAGAGTAATCGGTGCAGAGCTAACATACCACGAGGATGAGGGCCACAGACAACAATGGCGAGGACTTGGACTTTGAATTCAAGGAACCTGAAAAAGGGAAGCTCCCACCATCCGCTAGCCGACGGCCAGATCCCACAGGCCTCCTCGACATGATTCCTCCGAGTCAGATGTTTGGAAACCTTTTCAACAATCTAAATGCAGCATAACAACCACAAAAAATTATCCCATCAACCCATAACATCTGCAGACAAACATAAAACCAAAACACCAGAACCAAACCAATTAAGAGCCCAGTAATATTCCTATTGCTTTCCTCAAACATAAAGCTTCAAACTTTTTTTTTGATATCAAAAGCTTCAAACTTTACAATCGTAAGGACAAACCCAACAATTCTCAGATCAGAAAACACTATCTGATCCAGAATTCCCAGAAGTTTCCCGCACTCCTCATGCCAAGGACGAATCAAATCCCACCTGACAAAACGATTCATAAGGGAAAGTTGCCATACCTGAAGATGCGAAGAGGGAAAGCGGCATTTGGGATCTAAATCAAGATCTCGACTGTCAAAAGCATTTTAGATCTGATGGAGATGGGAAAAGAGATTTTGCGATTTCGGGCACTAAGCTAAATTAAAAGAGAGTGAGAAAGAAGTGGGTAACAACGAATCGAGGAACAAAGAACTGTTCCTTCTCCTTTCTCTGTCTCCGACAAAACAGTGTAATAAAATCCCACCACCGACGGTGTTGCGTGTCATGTCGTGCACGAAATTCCCTTCAAATCATAGAGAAATGTTCTTTTTCGCGGTTGCTCCCAAAATAAATTTATCTTTCGTGACCGTGAATTTTAAAATTACCGTTTTATGACCGTTTCTCTTTTAACCTTTTCTTAATCTAAAAAATTAACCCAAAATTAATCATTCAAGACCTTTTTAGGAAATATTTCTAAAGCGGCTCTATTACCAATTAGAAAGACTGAAGGCTAGCGAAGCAAATTAACTCATCAAAGAGTTAAATATCAGCATGCTAGATATTCTTTAGAAATATCAGAAAACGAACTTAAGAGGATTTTCCTAATTGTCTTTATCGTCGGCATTCCACCAACCTCAAATACTCGTTTGAGTATTTTGAACTAGTCGTAAATCCGAGATTGGATTTACATTTAAGGAAATATTCCTCAAATTCACTCTGTACTAGAGTCAGTTCTTCTAATTTCTTAGAATAACTTTCTACCAGCTTGGATAACTGCGTTATTTTTGCCAATAGAATTTCTAAACGATCTACTACAGTATTCAGAAGACCGGTAGTAAAATCCTTGCCCACACCATGATCCAGATGGAATAATTCAGGATTTGGGCAATCAGTCGTAAGAATGACTCGTGCATTTGCACCACTTCAATTAAGTTTTAATTAAAGTCTTCTCTCATGATAGAATCATAAACAACTCAAGAGATGCTTATCATATCTTACTCAATGGGATAGCTCCGAGGGTTCACCAAGCTTCCACAACTTCTGGAAATTCAAGAGTTACTCACTTCTCAAGTTTGAGAATTGTATGAGATGGAGAGACTCTTCTGTGTCATCCCGAATGCTCTTACCTTGAGGGTCTTATATAGACACTCCTCATCCAAAAACCAAGGTTTAGTCATAAAGACTTTTCCTTCAAGGTTTCGATTCGTAAATCTAACCTTTAGTTAGTTTTAATCAATTTTGATTAATTCTAACTACTCTTGATTCCTTAAGGTATTCTTGAAGAACAATAAAAGAATTTTAACTCAGAGAGATGTGAAAGAAAATTCTATATTCAGATCCCCTCCCCAAATGAGGTAGAGGGTCGTAAAATATATACACAAGGAGCTGGTGCCTATGCACTGTTTGCCAGCTCAAAAAGTAAAAGAATCTACTTTATCAAAAGCTTACAAAAGCTACAAAATTGTCTAATCTATCTTTATACAATTTTCTTCTCCCGTCTGCATCATTGCTCTCTCCTGGGAGATTCCTTCTTCGTTGGCATTTGAAGTTTCGCCAACTCTCTCAGAGAGTCCTCGTCCTGCAAAATTTTGTCGGGCTCTCTCTTCATCTTGTTCAAATCGCTGGGCTAAAGATTTGTCAGTGTAGTCAGCGATTTTTCTCCAGACTTCAAAGGTGTCCGTCCGGAGGCACAACTCAGAGTTTTCTCTCTTCCAGAAGATCCAAAACTCTTTCCCATCCTCGCTCCCCTGCTTGTTCATCTGCGTAACTCAGATAGGAACGAAGGATTGTGACAGTTGTCATCCCGTCACTGAGCACATAATATAACTCCTTGCGGGCGAATACGTGCTCCAACACATCCTTCAAGAACTCAACTTTTATGGCTTTCCTTACAGTCTTGTCTTTGTAATATTTTCGCCATAAACCTCTCTGATCAAGGTCCTGTCGTTGAGGTTCTATCAGATGCCTACTTTCACTAGGATGGATGTCCCAGACTTGCATGTTGGGAAGAATTACTTTCCCAAACGTTTCATGTTCTTCCTCTTCCATCATAGTGCTAGTAATCAATGCCGTGGCATACTTCGATCCGTATCCAAGGCATCCGAGTATGAACTTTACCAAGTGAGGCAATGATTCTATCTGTTCTGGTTCTGATCTACCAATCTCCAGAATGTTGACAAAACCTGCATACAAATATGGTAAAGCAACTCCCACCATACCTGGTTTTGTGGGTTTTTGATCCACAAAACCAGCAATAATTGCAATTGCTCAACGGTTTTCCTTTTGGACGCTCAGGCTCTCTGCCATGCTTTCGCATGAAGGCATCAATCATATCTTTATCCTTAAGGTTAGTCCGTCTCCTCACAAACCTCCTTGGTTTGTAAGCAGGACCTCCTCTTTTATTTTTCAAGAGGTCTCTCTTGGGCTAAATTTTCCTCTTTTTGTATCCAACAAAATTTTTCTTTCTCGGAAAGTTTCTTGTTCTCACTGATTCTCCTGAGGTATCGCATCCATACCTTCTAGGTACATATTCAATTTGAGAACAACAGCTCTTGTTTAGGTACAACAGCTTTTTAGCCGCTTCCTTAATCTGGAGCTCAGTACACGCTTTCCTCATCGCGTACTTAACCGCCTGAATCTTTCCTCCGAGTGCTATAACAATCTTTTCTTCATCTTAGGAGTAATTCATAGGCCTTTTGCGTAACTTCCGGCCAAGGTTTTGGAAGTTTTGCAAAAAAGGTTCCCAATATGAACCGTTGAGAAACTACATCCAGAGTGTAATAATACTTCTGGAATTCACATACATAGTTATCAAACAGACACATATCACAGATCTGTAGTTTAACCAGAGCAGTCAACAATTGCTCTTTTTCCACAGTTTTAGTGGATAACGAAAAACCACATAACTCCCGTTTTAATGCATCAGCGATGATTGCCAATACACCATCAAGGGTCAGCGCTTGATTTATCTTTTCTTTGATGTCAGTATGAGCCACCAAAGATTTCCAATATTTTTGCATCGTTCCCATGAGGGCTGCCACACATAATTCGTAAACTAACCCAGGGGATAATATCTCAGCAGACGCAGTCATTCGAATTAGTGATAACCACTTATCTATTTTTTCAGATACGTGCTTTTCACAATCGATATCTAGAAAAGCACTGGGGGTAATTATTGGCTTTAATACATTATCCCTCAGAATAAACTCTTGTTTAGTTCTATGGGGATAATCAGGCCTGTAAATTTCCCTCTTCGCAGTAACCAATTCATTAAACATTCGGTTGTCTAAATGAACTAGAATTTCTTCTGCCAGACCTAAGGCTTTCTTTAAGTCTTTTGCCAACTCCCCACTTTGGGAGTTCAAATTTGCATTTCGCTTTCGTGAGTCTAAAATGTAAGGAGCTACTGACTCCTTGTACATTTCATCCACACTCTTGCCTTGATTCTGTTTAGAATTTCTTCCTCCCAGTTTCAATTTTTCGACTGGTTTCCCTGAAGTACTTTTCAGTCCAGAAGTCGCCTCGGCTTCACGCCTTTTTAAACTTCTTTCATGCTCTAAAGAGTCTAACATCTTATTTACTATAGAACCTACTTCCCGAGCAAGGTGGTTTCGATTCTCAAGACCTTTTGTATTCCCTCGAATAGTTAGCTGAGTTAAAATATCATTTATACTCCTACTAATTCCAAAAGAAGACATTCCAGACTCTGAAACGAACTCTAATCGTGACGGAATTCTAGAATGATTTCCCTAAGATTTTCCTTCTTCAGCCATTTCAAGGATTTATTTGAAAATTTTTCAAAATTTTTGTGCTAAATTAAACTATTAAAAAAGATAAAAGATGAAAGTGCGGTAAATAGGGAATTTTGAGACTTACTATCCTAAAAGACAAATTTTTTTGTTTTCCGTAGATAAATTGGAACTATCCTCTAAAATCCTAAGTCAACATTTGTTTAATTAATTAATTATGAATCCCGAATGTCATTTTGTCGGTGGGCCTTCTCGCCCGCTTCTCCACATAGCAAGATCCCATACACTTTACATTCAGCTCCGGCTAAATAACGTTGACGTTGTTCAAGCAGCCACCGCTGCATTGTCCCCATGCGGCGGCCGCCACTTCCTGTAGAAAGTACCATGTTCCACTACCTTCTCGGCTCTCGATTTGTCTTCTTGGAACGTCAGCTTCTCGTCGATGAGCTCCAGCAGCTCCTGCAATCCTACCCCCGTTACGGCAGATGTCCTCACGTGGGGACCCTCACGAGCGAATGAGCTGCAAATATCAGCAGCTTTACTAGGCTTTCCAGTTTTGTCGGAAGGCATCTCTTCCCCCAGAGAAGATACGTCTGTAAACTCAATGGGACCATCATCACCGCCTTGATCACACTCAGTCGCAGTTTCGTTGCCTTCCTGGTAGTCGTCGTCCATGATATTCTTATCCTCCAATTCGCCCGCTTCTACTTCTGAATCAGCCTCCTGTTCTTCATTCTCAGCATCCAAGAGATGATCCTCTTCCCTCTCTTCTTGCTCATCTTGCAGGTCAATCTACCAACGATACATCATTGATTAGGAGGATCACATTTGATGAAAACGTGAGTATGAGATGATTGTGAATGAAGAGCACAAACCTTGTTCCAAACTTCGATCATGTCCCGGAGCTTCTCCTCCGACACGCCTATTTGTTCAAGGACCTGTAGCACCGTTGACCGGTGATCCTCAAGGTTCGGCGCACTGGAATCTAGGACATGCTGCACGAGTCGTAGAAACTATTAACGTAATTTGAAATCAAAGTAAATCCTTTCCGTGCTAAATTAAGTGGATGTCTCTAATCTCTATTCCTGGGAAGCCAATCCAATCCCCTTTTAGTTGTACTGAGCAATGACAGGCAATAATAATGTGTCTGAAATTCAAAACTTGTCACTAAAATATAACAAAACAAGAATCGAGATGGAGACGTACTACAAGAAGATCGGCCTCTACAACTTCCTCTAAAGTTGCATGAAAAGCTTCCACCAACTGCAACAGATCCACATTAATCTAACTGCAACATTGGTCCTTTGTCAGTCAAGTTCAGAATAGATAAGTAAACATGGGATTACCTGTACCGGCAGGTCGGAGATAAATCCGACTGTATCACTCAGAAGCACTTTCCTCCTGAGAAATAATCACCCATCAGCTAAGACGATAGATCAGAAAAAAAATACAGAAGTCGGACTATTGAGTCTGTCACAAAGTATAACAAGAAGATGAAGAAGGCTACCCCGAAGGAAGAATAACACTTCTCAAGCGCGGGTCCACAGTGGCAAACAGCCTGCAGATATTCAAAACTTAGACCGAGTTGGACAGAAGGACAACTTCAATTTTAAATAAAAGGATGAATTACAAGAATAATGCAAAGTTGGCGTACCGGTCATCGCTATAAAGGTCAGTCTGTGAAAGCTCCCCAACTAGGGTTGATTTTCCCTGTGGGACAAGTAAAAAGGACATGATCAACCATGAGGTGCAACAGAAGGATGATTTCTCAACCGACGAGGAAAAATCTTTAGACCACCCACAGCATTCGTGTACCCGACAACAGCAACAGTGGCCAAACCAAGGCCGTCTGCTCCCTCTTGCCTTTTCCGTGCAGCTCGTTGCAGAGCTCGAGTGCGCCTGACTTCTTTGATTTGGGATAGCAGATGGCTGCGCCGTTCTAAAATCCTGGGTAGATGAGAGGATAAGACACAGAAAGAACATAACAGGACTCAAAGGAACAATGTGAGACAATAATGAGGAAATAGGTATGCTTCATCCCACTTCCCCTAATAGTAGGAGTATTGTATGACCCTGCTGTTTCAATTTTCCGAAAACGTTGAGGTGCAGGATCACGAAATCGAATAGCGCAACAATTAAATCTGACATATTGGGGGAGATGAGATTATCTGTGCGACATTTATCACGTATACACCAGACATAAAAAGTTCGGACCAACATTTTATTTCTAAATTTCTTCCACAAGACGCCAACTCCCACAAGTACCAAGATGAAAAATTTAGTCAATATTCTGAAATTGTAGATACCACTTGGAATTCCGAAGTATTATTTTAGTATTTCAGTAAAGGCAATTATCTAATACATGCGGTAGGATCTTATCAAGAAAAGATCAAGGGAAAGGAAAAGACCTTCTTCGCTGGAGCTGCAACTCTGTTTCTCCAGCTCCACTGATGAAACCACGTCCTCCACTTCCTCTCCTGAATCAAAACCCAAGGATTAAAAATGCCTATGTGAAAATGATGGTCACTGATCAAGGAAATGGGCCTTTCTACATTTAAAATATGTGTTGGAAAGCTGAACTTAAAAGGATTTTGGGACGAGTCACAGGAAAATTCATAATCACAATCGTAAAATCATTCAGTATACTGACCAGAGTTACGCTCTTAAAACCTCAGTTCACAAAGGTTATTTTATCATTGATCAAAGATGCCCTTACCCTCGAGCACTAACAACTTCGGCTTCTCCTCCAACACCAAAGGCAAGTCTGCCATCAAGGCCTCGGACCCGGACAAGCCTAGTTTTCTTGTACATCAAGGCTGCTAATTCAGCCTTAAACAGGAAATTTCCCACAGTGATCGCCATTAGCATGAATTAGAGGTTATAAACTAGGTCAAAGCCATAAATGAACACTGATTTTTGGGAATAACCTGAAGTTTAGCCTCCTTTGTGAATGCATGCGCATTAAAGATCTCTATGATTAGACCCACACGATCCAGCACCGGCTTGCCCCATATCCTCTGACACACAAAATGATGAACCACGAAAAATTGCACCGTCAGCCATCTCTAGAATGAACATATTTGGCATCTAACATGTTTTGAAATCAAGAAATAATATGTTTAAAGTAAAATTTCCGAAACTTCTTGCCTCCAAGTTCCTCTGTTGAACCCCGGATAATATTGCGTTAACGAACACAGCATCTACATCACCCTGTCCAGGATATTGATCAATTAGCGCAAGCACTAAGAGTCTAGTAAAAAATCAACACCAAGCTGCTAAATGAACAACAACTGGCTCTAATATTTAAGTGGGACACCCCCTTCATACTAAAGTAACCTAGCTCAAACTCATACCAAGGAGATTACAATTGAATGGTCGACATAAGCACAGCCCTCAAAATTTATAGCACCATCCTAAAATCAGACAGTAAAGCCAACTAGTCGAAGCATGATCCACACGCTTCAATCACTCTCCCACCACTGACCCAGCCTTAAAAAAAAAAACTACTAAACCCGCATAAAAACTGCCAAAATGTAGTCTGTCGCACGTAGATTAATAAAAGAAAGCCAAAACCGTTGTCCCGCCTTGGTTTCAGCCTCGTTCAAGAGGCACTTCACGTTGTCCACAGTCCCTGGCCCGAAATACGTATCTACCACATATCCAAACAGGAAAGGAAACGGCAAATCATCATTGTTACGGCATTAACCCGGAGGATCAAAGGGGAGCAAAGAAATAAGAAGGGTTTAGGGGGGCATGGGACCTGCGCGTGCTACGCGGCCACGGGCGAAAGGGTTCTGGACGACGGCGTGAGGAGGCAGGCCCTTGTCGAAGAAGTCGGTGGCGAAGAACCCCTCCCTCTGCTCCTCCAGGGAGTTCGCCAGGCACAGCGCCTCGTTCAGCTTCGGCTCTAGGGCCGAGTCCGGTCGCAGCCTAGGCTGCACCACGAACAGCCGCGGCGGGTCGGTGGGGTCGCGGTTCCTGACGCCGGCAGTCCCCAAGGCCGCTCGTCGGCCGATAAGGGAAGGGAGGTGGCCACGGCGGCGGACGGCCTCGGACAGGAGCCTCAGCATCTTCCCTTTCTGGAGGGCTTCAGTTCTTCCGGCTGAGGCCTCACCTCGCACTTCGGACGTTGTCCTGATGTAAATTGGGCCTAGTCATGGGCTTGGGCTTGATATCGGGTCAGAGCCCAAAATCGGATGGTCCTCGACGTTAACCCCTTTGTTGGGACTAGTGGGAATTTTGATTCTCATGGAGGATCAAACGCCGTGGAATCAAAGAGAGGGTTAATGTTAATGTCCGTGAGGATACTTGGAACCAAAGCATCGGTTATTCTTGCACCCGATTGCGTAAATAAAGCCCATCCATATCATGTGGAGCCTAACTTATTATTAGAATCAGATTATAACTTCTTCATGTACTTGCTCACGTGTCTCATAGACTTAGTCTCGTAAACACTCTCCTGTTTCGCCCTGGTAGACACTTTCCTCGTAGACATTTTAAACACGGTCCAAAGACACTTTGGAAGTTGTTAAGGGGTTATTACCCCACGATGAGGGAATTGTTGGGTAGTTAGCCACGTCCTTTTTAAAGAAGAGACTGTTCAGAGCGAGTCTACTGCACCAATGTCTATAGACATGTGTCTAGGACTCAGGTTTACAATGCGAACTTATCTTGAAGTTCTAGAGACATTATGCTCCCGTTTTCCTTAGAGAAAAACACAGAAGATATTCAGACTTGATCAACAAGGAATGATTCTCTATAAATAAGAGAGGATCTTTACTTAACAAGAACGTGACATTCACTTAAGGCCTAAAATGCATTGTTTGTCGCAAAGCCTTCAGTTTCTCCAAATTTTCAGCTATCAGCTTCCATTTCAGCCCTCCAGTTCCCTGATTTCTAGCTTCCAGTCTGATCGTCTGCATCACGTCCACACCACCAGCCATCTAGACTTCATCACATTCCACATCCGACATACCACAGGAGACCAGAGTCCACCGAACCAGCATCAAGACCGCAACATCCACACCGTTCTAGTTTTAATTTCCTTTTTTTCCATCGCTTTTATAGCTGTAAACATTTGACTACAGTTGTAATTCCTTCGTTTTTCAGCAATAGAATCGCATTTCGATTTATTTTTATTATGACGACCACATCCAAACCCCTGTGATAGTTTGTGCCAAATATTTCCGACGTGCTCCGTTTCCGACGCAAACTCTTTTTTGGTAACCACAGTGGGAGTCGAAGGAACTAAACATTCAGAATGTCGCGAACTAGAAGTTCAAGCCAGTTGGGTGATGCCTACAACCCCGAACATGATGGGGCAGATGTAAGTGCAATGGGCTACCAGCCTGAAAACAATCTGGCTCTAGGTAGCCAGGACTCATCGCCTCAGCCTCCTACGGCTCTGCATACCCCGTCCAAATTGATATCGAGGATTGAGTTCCGCAAGGAATTCAGAGGTATGAAAAGAAATATGGGGGATATGAAAAGGGATATGGGAGATGTACATAAAGCCATATGACTTGCAGAGGACCTGAGAAAGAACATAGAAGAAATTATGCGTGTAATGGTTAAAACAACAGTTGACCCAAACAGGGGTGAATCTCCAAAAAAAGATAACTCGTTCATGGGGGATTCTCAAAGGGCAACAACTGGCAAGCATGTGGTTACTTTTCAAGAAGGAAAAACATAGGAAGACCTATGATGTGATGAACCAGAGACAGATAGTTTCGAATCCTTGGCTGGAAATACTGCCCCCCTAAGCCCTCGTCTTCTTATAAGATGCCTGGCCCCAATTAACGGGACTTAGTACAAGGAGAGCTAAAAAGAAGCTCGAACTATGCTCCCCCACATCGTCGTAGGGATAATTCCTATAAGACTTGGTCGACGGGGGTATGCCTAAGGTAAACCCAATGCTGGAAACAAGCAGAGGTGAACAACCCCTTAGAGAGAGTTTCTACATGAGACCTCCTGTGAATGAGTACATCATCAGAACGAATTTAGCGCCATAAGTTGGTCTGGTCGAGCATCCTCGAGGAGAAAACTTTCATGCAGGATTCCGTACAGACGATTATGCTCCCAGAGCGAACCCACCACCAAACGGTGGTAGGGCTGAACAGCTTGCTCCACACAATCTAAGGGAAGTCGTGGCTCAAGTAGTGGAGC
The DNA here is from genome assembly GCA_023653495.1 of Melastoma candidum. NCBI lineage: Eukaryota > Viridiplantae > Streptophyta > Magnoliopsida > Myrtales > Melastomataceae > Melastoma > Melastoma candidum. The sequence continues at coordinate 10,659,275 of CM042888.1, read as the reverse complement.
AGATGGTACCAGGTACTGCCCGGCAGGACGACTTGTGCCTTTATAGGAGCCCCTATCCAGGAAACATAGGCGGAGAATTCCCGTTGCCGCAGGGGTCCCGGGTCCCCGATTTCACACGCATTTCAGGAGAGGAAGAGATGACGCCTATGGATCACATAGCTCGTTTCACCCACCAAGCGGGTGACGCTTCGACCAATGATTTCTGTAAATTAAGACTTTTTTCTGAACTCTTTGACTGGAGACACTTTCACTTGGTATGCGAGTTTACCCCCTGGATCGGTGGCGTCCTGGGCAGAGATGCAGGCGTTGTTTATGAAGGCATTTTCCCACTTAGACACGCCAATGTCGATATTTGAAGTGATGCACCTAAAACAGGCTGCTGGAGAAGCTCCAGGCCAATTCTTGATGCGCCTGCGCAAAGCGCTCCTTTGTTGTCGTCCTGCCATTCCGAAGAGAGACCAATTAATGTTCGCGCTAAATGCGGTAATCATCCCCCTCATGAAGAAACTCAAAGGACAAAGGTTTAGGGCGACCAAGTACCATCAGTTTCTGATGGAAGAAGCACAGTTAGCCCGAGCTTATCGGATTGCGCCTAGCCATGTCGAAGCAGACGTGACTGAATTTGTGAAGGGCGAAGCTACTATTTGCGACCCGCTGGCTAGGAAAAACTCAGAGCTAAGGCATCTCCAAAGTCAAACGAAGAGGGAAAAATACTCCTTCGACATAGAAAAGGCAGATGCCATCTTCGAATAGTTGTACCAATGAAAGCGCATCAAGTTTAAACCAGGGCATAGAGTTCCTTAGACAGAGAGGGATAATAATTGGAACTATTGCAAGTGGCACGGGTTGTTCACGCATACCATCAAAGATTGCTTGTCCTTCAGGAATATAATTCAGGATTTAATTAAGTCTAAAGAATTGTGTTTTCTAGTAGTTGATGAGGTCTTAACAGTGGACGACCAGCCCTTTGAGAATGAAATAGCTATTTGCACTTTTGATATCCTTGAAACAGAGGTAAATGTCATAGAAACTAACTTTAAACCTTTTGTGTAGGAGTCAAAGATACCGGGCGAGATGATCGTGGCCAACTCACTTTTCCGACGTCTAGCCAACAAAGGAATCGTCACTTGTCCATTGAAGGGAATCACTGAAGGAATTTGTTGGTGGCATGTTGATGAGACACATACAACTGACCGATGTCACACTTTCCGCAAATACTTGCAAAATAACAGAGAGGGTCATTGGTATGACCTTTCCTCACTGGAAGAGGTAGCTATGGGGCTAGTGTCACCACCGACACATTTTGCACATGGTGGGCCTCCAAAGCGACAAGCATCTATTACGAGTCATTTGGGAAATGGAGTAGAGAGCCAACAGTGATCTGCACGAGGAGGTAGGGACGGTCCTTATGGTCTGCGAAGAATCCGAGATATGCAAGATCGACACGCTAGGATCTTGAAAATCCAGGCCGTAGACTCAACTTTGGGGGACTTGTCATGAAGCAGGAGCCCATCCCAGAGCATGATTATGCTGAGTCACAGAGTGGTGAACGAGAAATGGCAGAGAAGGTAGTTCGAGTGGAACTGCCCCAAAAAACATTGGATCTTGTGAATGGATGGAATAACGGCCCCAGAGCTGTCAAGTGGATGCTGAAATTATAAGATATGAACCGCCTGTAGCCCATTTTTTAGAGAAAAAGATGTTATGCTAGAAGTGCAAATTGATCGCGGTGAACAAGATCCCATCCCACAAATGTTCTCCCCATGTTGTGTCAAATACTTCCTGAAGCTCGTAGACATGTCATCGAACGGGACAATCATTGTCGCACTAGCTCACCTAAACAATCCAGGTACTAATGACCAAACTATCGTACTTTGTCCAGGTAAACCAGCTCACCGGCGATTTTAGGTACAGGAAAATGGTGAAAATTACTAAACCTTTGGTTGGATGTTGGCGGCAAGCAACCCGAAAAGCGTCCTTGCCACAAAAAAACAAATCGAAAAAGGAAGGAACGCCGTTTGAACAGCGCTGCTAAGAAATTAAAAGCAATGGCTGACAAGACTTGTACCTCCGAGGAAACGTCTCCCAACCAAGGGGAGCTGATTGTAGCCCTTGGGAAGGTTAACTTAACAAATTACTTGGAAGGTTTTGAGTCTGGAGTTGATTATGATCCACTTAAAAGTGGTAGTCCTAGCAACGCTGAGGGAAATGAGTCTCTTGTCAACTGCAACGCATTAATGATGCCCATGGATTTTGCAAGACCATGAAGGGAACTCACAGGACAGAGGTAAAACTCCTTCCACTCAACATACAAGTTGTCCTTATGGTTTCCCCATCCATTAGTTTAAAAAGACATTGGAAAATATGAAACAACACATGCATTTGCTGCACATTACGGTTGAGTTCAATAGAACTCCATTGAATAAGGTCCTGGTAGACAACGGGACTACTGTTAATGTTCTACCATTTATGGGTAGACATTTAGGGTACGACCCCTCTGAGCTGACCATGACTGATATAGCCGTGAGCAGCTTTAATGGAAAGAGGTCCGAATGCTTAGGCGTTTTACTAGTCCAACTACAGGTTGGTCAACAAAGAAATGGAAATTGCTTTCTTTGTTATCGATATCACCCCCTCTTTTAATGCCTTCTTAGGATGCGAGTGGCTACACAAAGCCGTCGCGATACCATCCACTTTGCTTATAGAATTGATGTTATGGCTAGATCCTAAAATAGAGGTTATCTAGGCTGATAAATATGTTTGTGCTAACCCTCAAGTTATGAATTCGGGTGCAAAAAAGCGCAAGACGATTAAGGATCTGACCCCGGAACAACGATACAAACTGGGGGATCTGACCCTAGGACCTCTTGGACAGCCTTCAGGAAAGTTTGATTATATCATTTCCTATGGAGTTCAGAGGCCAGAAGCAGAACCAAATGTACCAATAGTCCCGACTAGGTGGGGAGATGAGTTGACACGCCAAGATGTTGAACAAGTGTTGCAGGAGGTGGACTCGGAAGAGGTGATCGGCAACATAAATTTAATAGATAAGAAAATCGTCTAGGCGCCAAATGCCGAAAAAGGGAAACAAGGAGAGAACACCACGAAATTGGGGCCCGATGACTTCTGCTGGAAGGTACTTATGGAGCATAACAGTAAACAAGGAGGGGCAGTCGCTGACGTGTTACGATGGCTGAAGATCTACCAAGAAAGTCGTAAGTGTTGCTGCAAACGTTTTTCTACAATAAACTCTGACTTTACTCTACAATCTAGACTACCCGAGCATAGACGATAGTTGTCGATTGCGCATTTAAGGAATAATCAGACGCATGAATCCTTAATGATGCCTGTGATCCTCTTATTGGTATTATTTTGGATGTGATGAGACACCTAGACTCACGTTTATTAGTTCATCTCTTAATAAAAATTTATTTGATGCAATCAAACAAGTATTGGAAGAATACAAAGACTGTTTTGCCTGGGAATACTTTGAAATGCCAGGCCTTGATCGAAGATTGGTTGAACATACTCTGCCAACAAAAAGTGATTATAAGCCAGTTCAACAAGCAAACCGAAGAATGTCTAAAGAGGTAATGCAAATGGTCTTTGAAGAAGTTAAGAAGCTTTTTTCAGGCTGGGTACATACGGACTTCCCGGTATACCGAATTTATATCCATCATAGTCGCAGTCATGAATAAGAATGGGAAAATTAAATTTTGCATAGATTTTAGAGATCTAAACTGGGCTACCCCAAAGACGAATACCCGATGCTGATAGTAGATGATCTAGTTGATAGGACGGTGGGACATAAAATTATGTCATTCATGGACGACTATTCAGGGTATAATCAAATTTTCATAGCAGAAGATGTTATTCATAAAACCGCGTTTAGGTGCTCTTTAGGAATTTTCGAATGGGTGGTCATGCCATTCGGCCTAAAAAATATTGGTGCTACATACCAAAGAGCAATAAATGCGATATTCGATAAATTAATTGGAAAAACCGTCGAGGTTTATATTGATGACGTCTTGGTAAAATCCAAGGAAGAAGAGTTACACGTCAAACACCTGTGGAGTGCTTTTGGGAGGATGAGAAAAAATCAATTAAAATTAAACCCATTAAAGTGTGCTTTTGGAGTAAAGTCAGGCCGATTTCTTGGTTTCTTAGTTCATCAGAGAGGGATTGAGATTGACCAAAATAAAGTTAAGGCAATTCAAAATCTAGCATCTCTTAATACTAAAAAGGAGTTACATGCCTTTCTTGGATGAGTTAATTACCTGCGGAGATTTATAGGTAATGTGGCCAGGAAGACAAATGTATTCTCAACTCTTTTGAGGGGAAAGAATCAATTTATGGACTAGCACAAAAGAGCATTGACGGTTTTAAAGATTTACCTCTCAAATCCACTCGTCCTAGCTCCACCTCGACCCTGACACCCTTTTATCTTGTATGTGTCAGCCAACATGATGTTAATATGAGCATTATTAGGCCAAACTGATGAAAATTGAGAAAGAGCTATTTATTATTTGTCAAGGATACTAACCCCAATTGAAGTAAGGTATACCCCCACAGTGTTCTATGCTATTATCAAATTAAGACACTATATTAGCAACAACGAGGTGTAAGTGGGCTTAAGATCACCAGTGATCAAATACTTCTTTGAAAGTCCATTATTAACTGGGAGGATCAACAAATGGAGCCTGATCCTCTCCATGTACGACTTGAGATACAAACCCCAAAAGGTAGTCAAGGGACAAGTGTTAGCAGACTTTTTGGCAGAGTATGATATCGCCTTGCCTATAAACCAAGAGGCCATAGACATTGTTATATGGCATGCATGGTTTAATGGCTCGACATCCAAGAATGGGCAAAATGCTAATACCATTGCTAATTCCCTAGCACAACTGGCTTCTGGCCTGAAAAAGGATGAGTTTTTAAGCAATGAGGTAGGGGAAATCCTTGAAATGCAATCTCATCTGAATCAAAGCATCCTCATACACGGAATAGACATCATGGATCAAGACAACGATTAGAGGAAACCCCTCACTGATTTCTTGTCAGATATAGGACAAAATGTTAAAAGGAAGATAAGAGTAATGACTTAATCATACGTACTCATAGATGGAGTCCTATACGGAAAGAATCATGATGAGGTTCTACTTAGTTGTGTTGACGTGGACGAAGCAACCCCAATCATGATGGAGACACATGAAGGTCGGTGTGGGGCACATCAGTTAAGAGTCAAAATGTGTTGGATTATAAAAGGCATTGTTTCTTTTGGCCATCAATAATAAATAATTGCATCGATATGGCCAGATGGTGTGTTAAATGTCAACAACATGGACCTGTAACTCGAGTGCCGACAAGTGAGCTGAAACCTGTAGTTAAGCCATGGCCTTTCAGGACCTGGGTTATGGGCATCATTTGAGAAATTCACCATCATTCGAGTAAAGGGGATGCATTCATATTAGTAGCCGCCGACTATTTCACTAAGCGGGTAGAGGCAAAGGTATACAATAAAATTGACCAGGATGAAGTGATGAACTTCATTAGGACATTTATAGTCTATAGATATTGAATTCTGCAACTTATTGTGGTAGTTAATGGGACACCATTTAATGGGGCAAAGATAAGGGAATTTGCCCAAGAATTTGGCATCGCCATAGTGAATTCTACGCCATATTACCCACAACCACACGAGCAAGCTGAATGAACAAACAAACTGATTAAGAGAAAAATCCGTAAAGTAATATATTCAAATCCGAGAAAGTGGCATAAATTATTATTAGACACATTTTGGGCCTTGAGAGTAACTAAGAGAGAAAGTATTGGAGAATCTTCATATGCATTACTCTATGGACATGATGCACTGTTGCCAATTGAAGTATGTTACAAATCACTATGCACAGTTCAACCTTGGATACAAGATGAATCAATGCATATAGAATTAGAAGAACTCGAACAAAAGGGGCTCGAAGCAATAGACCGTATCAAAGTACACAAGAAAAGGATTGCACGCTACTACAATGAAAAGATCGTTCCAAAACATTTCCAAACTGGGGACATAGTGTGAAAGATGATTTTACCACCAGCAGCAAGAGATCAATTTCCTGGAAAGAGGTTTCCAAACTGGGAGGGCCCTTTTTAGATAATTGAAAAATACTCAACCAATAGTTATACACTAGCTTCCATGGATGGGACGAAGCACCCGTTAAAAATCAATGAGAAATTTTTAAACGTTTACCATCCAACTACTTGGGAGGTATATCAAAACAGTTTCAAAATGAGATTCCCAAAACTTTGGGAGCATATTTAGTTTCATCGTACTTATAGCAATGGAAAAATCAGTTTTTCTTGGGAATGGTTTTCCCAGCCACATCTAATAAAGATGACAATACCTTTTCCCTGCTCAACTTCAATGGTATCTCATTCTTGTGCTGGTGCCAATCGAGTAACATCTCCTTGTTCCCCTGTAGATCCTTGCATTGAGAAGTTTTCGTAGCCAAGAGTTCACCAATGTTGTTAGTCTTGTCGATAAGCTCATCTTGAGTCTTCATCAATTCGGTGATCTAAGCTTTAACCTCCTCATGTTGACCAGCAAGGCCAGCCTTTTGCTGGTCAAGGAGTCGCCTGTCATATAGTGCCTCAGACAAGATCTGGTTACGCTTCTCAATGTTTGGAGACGCCTGAGCTTGAGATTGGAGAACTCTCCAGAAAGATGTCCAGTGTTTCATTGTCGTCGTTGTCATCATCTCCTTCATCAAAATCATCTTCCTCATTCTCAAAGACAGATTCTGGAGGGGTTACTCTATGAGAGGAAAAAAAAGTTAATACTGCAAGCTTTCGATGAAATAGTTGAAATAAAGACCAGAAGATGTGTAATATACCTGGCCAGACTTCATACGCAAATCTCGTGAAGGATAGTAGTAAGGCTCAGTGGAGGTATCAAAAAATGTAATCTTCTCTCGGAGGTCTTTGTAAGTTGCAGACCGGTTCACAAAAAAAATCTAGGTGGCATAGATAGGAGTTTGCTCTAAAGGGAAAGACATTCGCTGAAGCTTCGTCTTCTCTATTATGCGAACAAAACATCTTGAGACATTGTCTTTAGAGGCATTAAAAGAATGCCTACAGTCCAGGGGATTGTTAAACGAGTCAGCGAATGGAACAATGGTGGTCTGAATGAACCCCAGCTTATTGGTGCATAACTGAGGGTTGTAGACCTCAAAACAAAAACTGCTCTAATTCATACCAACCAAATCCCTACTAGTCAACATTGAATCCCAGTAAGTGCTTGGAGCAAATTTCCTTAAGAAGCATAATAGCATGGTTAGTAGGGAAAGGGTTCCATTCTTTACGCTCCACTCGACCAGTGTCAGCAATTTTGTGCTTCATATTGCCAGTCATCGAAGCATTCAACCAGTCTTTCCTATTTGAGCAGTCATGCTCAATGATATATTAAACATTGAGCCCAGACATTTAACCGAGACATAGCTGGAAGGCATATTAAACTCAATGATGTATTAAATATTCGAACTGTCTTTCCTATTATAGCATTTAACCGAGACATAGCTGGAAGGCATATTAAACTTCGTCAAACCAGGCATCCATACGTGAGCCCAGAGGTGAACTAGCGAGATAGGTCCGCTAGTAGGATAGTGAGGGAAAAGAGACTTTGACGTTGAAGCATTTGTCTTCAAACTCTGGTAAACCAAGAATAGCAGAAGAGGGGCGAAAGCCAATTTCTTCTTTGATACACAAAGGAAGTTAGCCAAACCAAAGACAAATTTGAGAACCCTTTTCCTAGTGAAACGAAAAACGTATTTGCTCAGCCACACCAAGTAGAATTTCGTTTCTTGGTTGGCTCCCCAAGCTTTAATACCCGACGCTTTCTGCAATTTCATGTGGGTATAGTGTTGACGGTTTGGATTATGTCCTTGAACCTATAAGCATCGCTGTACACGCGCCTTTCGGCCTAGCACGCGCGCAGCGGCTCCAGCAACAAGAGGATTCGGGCCCGCTCCCCGAGGCCCAATCCAGTCGGCATCACGACTCGAGCGTCGGATGCTGTGGAAGGACACCGGGTTGATCCCTCCCTTGGTTCCCGAACGGATCTGCGGGGCGTTTCGCCAACCGCCTCCAGCCTTTGAAGGCGACGGGCGAAAGGCTGCGTGAGACCTCGCTTGGGAAATTCGAGGAGGATTCAAAGAGCGGCTCGAGTTGCCGTTACCCATCAAAAAATGGCCCCGTTTGTAAAAATGTGTTGTTGTTTAACCTAGGTAAACAATTACGGATCGCCACCGACTTTTATTTTAAAACTGTTAAGTCGGAAAAACAGTTGGTTCGGGGATTCTTAATTACTAACTCTTACATTGAACATGCGAAAAGGGTGGCATTTGCTCCAAAAGTTTGCTTTTGGTTAACGGGTGTTGGACCCGATTCGGGTATGACTCCGGACTCATGTCAATGTTTTACGGGCGTTGGACCCGATTCGGGCTTTTTGGGCCCGAACTCATGTGTATTGGTTTGGCAAACAACATGCGACGACAAAATCCTAAAAGCCTAACAGCATGCACAGTAACCACATATCAAGTATTTAGATCAAAGGGAGCGGGGAAGGGTGGTGATCGTGGGCCTATGCACTTGGGCCCACGACCCGTTACATGTGAAAATAACAAAACTTCGGGAGGCCCGCACCTCCCTCATGTACATGAAATGACGGTTGTGGCCGCTTTATAATCTTGACATCGCGGTTTTTACACATGCGGAAAGATCCACGCAGTTTGATACACGCACCTTCAAGTAGACTTCGGTCTTTGGCCTCCGTTTTTTTGGATTCTCGCATTCCTCGTCGGCTGAAAATTGTTGGTCGGAGGTGGCGCTCTTGTGAAGCTTTTCACCATTATCGAACACGGCGTAGTCTTGCTAATTACCTCGGAATTCTCGTTTAGCTTTCCATGCAAAATAAACCAAGAAATTTGTTAGAAAATTCTTAAATGAGATAGATCGATAATTAAAATTAACTTAAAAATGAGTTTTATTACGTATTTCATGTTTCTCATGTAAAAGAATGAAAATTGCTTAAAGAGACGTACATAAAGAAAACATTATGCAATCAAATAATTAAGTTCATGTAACTATTATTTGAACAAATTATAGTCATTAATTAAAGACATTCATAAAAATAGACATTTAACTGAAATAATTCCTACTGTTTAAAGTTATGTTAGCTAAGTTTACGTTTTTATCAAAACACATGCGGACGAAATCAATATTTTATAGAAGTAAACAATAATAATAATAATGAGGAAAGAAATTACCATACCTTTCTGAAGGTGCGCCTTCTTCATCTTTTTAATTGATGTGTGTCGTCTCGTCATGCTCGAAGACACTCTTGCAATTCGCCGTGGGTTGGAGGGGTATTGTCCCTTGTTACATTTAGGCTGAGATATAAAAGGACTGCTACAGGGATACTTTCTCCGGAAGAGAAATCTGAGAGGACTAAAGGTCCATAGAAAATCCATGATTTGATGATAAAACGGGACAAATAACCCCACTCTGTAGTTGGGACAACTTGTAAAGATGAAGACGGTGTTCCTGAGACCTTGATATTGGTGCCTTTTCTTTTTCTTGGCTTTATAAAGAATCCGTTCCTTGCACGTAGGAAGGCATATAGGTTAACGAGATGACGAGTCTAAAGTTGCCGGCACTTGTGGCGGCGTTCTGTTTCCTGTTCTTCCTGGGGGCTCGCGGCTGGGGTTGTGACGGCCACTATGCTGTGTGCAAGATTGCTCAGTCGCGGCGGAGCAAGCCTGCGTCGGACGCGGCTGCTGCCCAGGCACATAGGTGAGAACTTCACGAGCCTTTGCATATGGGCGGACAGGGTGAAATCCCGGTATCTTTGGTCGCCCTCGCTTCACTTCATCAACACCCCAGATCATCTCTGCACTTATAAGTACAACAGTAAGGAATCCATATTCTGTTATAATTAATGGATCCATCGATTGCCTTCAGAAGTCTCAGAATCCCTTATTCGAGAAATCGGCAGGGGACTGCAAGGATGAGGATGGGGAGATCGGCGGTTGAAGTTGAAGACCGAGACTTCTCTTCTGGTTCTTAATCAACTACTCTCGGTCATTTTAAAATTATTTTTTGGGTTGTTTTAACAGGGATCCAAAGGCGAGAATTCCTCACATCTCAGATGGCTACTTCTTCCATCGTAAAGGACTGAGTTCCCATGTGGGGTTGCTCCATGCCTCATCCCCCAGCAGAATATCAACAAACGAGTTGCTGCTATTTTTCTTTATACGGACACTCATCATATCTTCAATAATTTGTAGAGATGGCCGAATCTATTTGGATATGATGGGGCCAGGCACATTCTCGACGGTTGATTGTTCCTTGGACGCATGTTCGACATGATCGATAAGGTAAGGATCTCGATGAGGTGACTCCCCTCCTTCCTTGCCACCCCTCGAATGGTCAATTTCTGATGACAATATGCCACGGTCTAACTCTGAATCGAGTCCATTTATAGGCAGCTCAGCTGATTCTACTTGATGTTGTAGAAAGCGACCCCACCACTCTGATCTCTCTTCCTCTTCTTCTCTATCTCCCTATCCTTGGACTTTGAATTGCGAACCCATGAAAGATCGATAGCAATCCGTCGTGAGATGGTATCTGACCGCAGGGCGGCTTCGGCCAAAACATCACCGGACAAGCCACAGTACATGCACTTCAGATGTGTTAAAGGCCAGCGAATCGATTTATGTGCTGAGATTTAATAATTCGCGATTTGGGGATCTACAATCGCTAGCCACCGAATGTAATTGCAAAGGGGTACCATCTACTGAACAGTTGGTTAATAAGGCTATGTCCTCCAAGGTCACAGTCATAGGACCCTCAGGCAAGTAAAAGCAGTTCACGTTGTCATTCTAGAGAGCTAATAAGCTAGCACAAACCCTATGGTCACACTTTTTGATGGTAATAGAAAGCCTAACCAGATCATGGATGCCCAACGTGTCCAACTTCTTTTCTAGCTTCTTGATCCAAAGGTTAAACCACCTGAGTGTAGCGGCTTTCTAGGCTTGGGGAAGGAGATGAAACCGTTGCAGTTCTCCCAAGAGAACGGAGAAGGGAATCCTCCATGGCATAGGGATGTCTGGATCTGCAGCTAGGAAAGTCGGTCACACTAACTCCAGATATAGGGGGACTGCAAGAACAGGGCCAAGTGTGGGACCCTCACCCCTAGCATCCAAAATCTTCACTACCCCGGCAGGGCCAGCTCACTGGTAATGCCATTGAAAGACATTGTGGTTGAGAGGAGCGAAGAACGAAGGTGTTCGGAGGAAAAGAGTAGGACACTGAAAGGTTTCTCGAGGAAGGGAAAGGATGTGATACGTCTTCTCAAACGACTATTGTGATTCCCTCTTTATTTTTAAATATAAAGAAGCAAGGGGAGGGGGGGGGCAAAATGTTGATACTAGAAAATTTTGGGCCTGACCCAATGCTAAAAGTGCCTTTGAGCCGTATTGTAAAATGCCTACGAGGAAAGTGCCTACGAGGCCGAAATACATAAGAGGAGAGTGTCTACTAGACTAAGTCTATGAGACCCTCGCCCTTAGCATCCAAAATCTTCACTACCCCGGTAGGGCCAGCTCACTGGGAATGCCATTGAAAGACATTGTGGTTGAGAGGAGCGAAGAACGAGGGTTTTCGGAGGAAAAGAGTACGATACTGGAAGGTTTCTTGAGGAAGGGGAAAGATGTGATACGTCTTCTCAAATGACTATTGTGATTCCCTCTTTATTTTTAAATATAAAGAAGCAAAGGAGGGGGGGCAAAATGTTGATACCGGAAAATTTTAGGCCTGACCCAGTGTTAAAAGTGTCTTTGAGCCGTAGTGTAAAATGCCTACGAGGAAAGTGTCTACGAGGCCGAAATACATAAGAGGGGAGTGTCTACTAGACTAAGTCTATGAGATACGTGAGCAAGTACATGAAGAAATTATAATATGATTATACTCTCAGAAATCGTGGGAAGTTGATAGGGGGTTATTAATTGTGGGGTAGTTAGCCACGTCCTGCGTTTTAAGGCAGAGACTGTTCAAGGCGAGTCTACTGCATCAATGTCTATAGACATGCGTCTAGGACTGAGAGGTTTACATTGCGAACTTATCTCGAAGTTTTAGTGACATCATGCTCCCATTTGTTTCCGTTAGAGAAAAACACAGAAGATATTTAGACTTGATCACCAATGTTTTAACAGGGACACGACATTCATCTAAGGCCTAAAGTACATTGTTTGTCGCAAATCCTTCAGTTCTCTGCATATTTTCAGCTCTCAACTTCCATATTTCCAGCGTCCTCCAGCTTCCAGTCCGATAGTTATTCATCATGTCAACACCAGCAGCCATTCAGACTTCATCACATTCCTTGGAGATGAAGATCATCCCGACTTTTCCTCTTACACCACTGGGAGTATATTCCATTTCCACCCCTAAAAAAAGAAAAAAAAAGACAATGAATTCAATCAAATTAAATGACTTAATTAATTAGTGGTTTCTTCTTGAAAGACGGAGAATATGCTGCGAGTAGATTACAACCACAAGCCCTACAAATACTCCCACCACCAAACCCGATCTCACAACACATCTTGGTTCGGAACAAGGGGTCGTTCCAATCTTCATCAATCGGAGGGGAATTCTCCTCCTCGCTCCTCTCTCTACGCCCCTCCCCTGTTGTTTTCATCCCTCGAGGTAAGAACCGACAGCCTCGGAAGGAAGAGAATCTGAAGGGTCTGATTTCATGTTCTTTGCGTCCTTCTTTTTGGATTTTTTCGGAGGCTCCGAGGTTGTCGGATGATGAGAATATTTGTTTATTGATTTGCAGAGGGAAGGAGAGGAGAAGGAAGGGGTGGGGTGTGATTGAGGAAAATTTTCCGCTGCAATGGCGGGTCAGCAGCTGGAAGTCCTCAACGCCCTCGACGTTGCCAAGACGCAATGGTATCACTTCACCGCGATCATCATCGCCGGGATGGGATTCTTCACCGATGCCTATGATCTCTTCTGCATTTCCCTCGTGACCAAACTCCTCGGACGGCTGTATTACCACGTTGATGGCTCGCCCAAGCCTGGGACTCTTCCCCCCAATGTCTCTGCCGCCGTCAATGGAGTCGCCCTCTGTGGTACCCTGGCGGGTCAGCTCTTCTTCGGCTGGCTCGGGGATAAGCTCGGGAGGAAGAAGGTGTACGGGCTGACTTTGATCCTCATGATCCTTTGCTCCGTCGCGTCGGGTCTTTCCTTCGGCCACAGTGCCAAGTCCGTGATGGCGACCCTCTGCTTCTTCCGGTTCTGGCTCGGGTTCGGCATCGGCGGTGACTACCCGCTGTCCGCCACCATCATGTCCGAGTACGCCAACAAGAAGACTCGTGGGGCGTTCATCGCGGCCGTGTTTGCCATGCAGGGTTTCGGTATCCTGGCTGGTGGAATCTTTGCCATCATAATCTCGTCCGCATTCCAGGTGAGATTCCCCGCCCCTGCCTATGAGGTCGACCCCATTGCTTCCACCGTTCCCCAGGCCGACTATGTCTGGCGTATAATCCTCATGGTGGGTGCGCTTCCGGCCGCTCTCACCTACTACTGGCGCATGAAGATGCCTGAGACGGCCCGGTACACGGCCCTCGTTGCCAAGAACGCGAAGCAGGCGGCCAACGACATGTCCAAGGTCTTGCAGGTTGACATCGAGGCAGAGACCCAGAAGATCGAGAAGTTGGCTCAGGACAAGTCGAACGCTTTCGGGCTCTTCTCCAGCGAATTCGTCAAGCGACACGGGCTCCACCTCCTCGGGACCACAAGCACCTGGTTCCTCCTCGACATTGCCTTCTACAGTCAGAACCTCTTCCAGAAGGACATCTTCAGCGCCATCGGGTGGATCCCCGCTGCCAAGACGATGAACGCGATCGAGGAAGTATTCAGAATCGCCCGGGCCCAGACCCTCATCGCGCTCTGCAGTACCGTCCCTGGTTACTGGTTCACCGTCGCTTTCATCGACCGCATGGGCCGTTTCGCAATCCAGCTCATGGGCTTCTTCTTCATGACGGTGTTCATGTTCGCCCTCGCCTTCCCTTACAACCACTGGACCCACAAGGATAACAGGATGGGGTTCGTGATCATGTACTCGCTGACCTTCTTCTTCGCCAACTTCGGTCCCAACGCGACCACATTCGTCGTACCAGCCGAGATCTTCCCGGCCAGGCTGAGGTCGACCTGCCACGGAATCTCCGCGGCATCGGGCAAGCTCGGCGCCATGGTCGGAGCATTTGGGTTCCTCTACTTGGCGCAGAACCAGGATCCAGCCAAGGCCGACGCAGGCTACCCCGCTGGCATCGGTGTCAGGAACTCACTCATCGTTCTGGGAGTCATCAACTTACTCGGGATGCTGTTCACGTTCCTCGTGCCGGAATCGAAGGGCAAGTCGTTGGAAGAGATGTCCAGAGAGCAGGAAGCCGAGAATGAGGAGAACTGAGTCCCATTTCATTACATCTTTTCCGTTTACGACTTAAGAAGAAAACGAGATTTTAGGGGATAATAATTTTGTTTTCTTTCTTAATATTGTAATCCCATTGGTGTCCGATTTGTTTTCCTTTCAGGTGTGTTCGACCCTTTCCCTTGTTGTCTCAACTCAAATAATTCTCACCTTTTTGTGGTGTTGTGAATGTGATAGGGAGAGATCAACTTTGTACTGTGTAATTATACTTGCAACAACGGGAATCGAGTACTTTCTCCTTCGGATATTTAAACGATATATTTCATAAATTATTTTATAGAGAGCTTTAATTTCCTTACTTTCCATAGCACGGTAAGCATTTGACCACATTTGATCACTTATGAGTTGTAAGGCCCTTTATATTTCTTATGCATATCTCAATAAGTTCCCATCATGTCTAACTAGAGGTTTATTTGGCGGCTATACTTATGGATTGAACAATATTTCCCAATGCTTGTTCTTTATGCACGGCCTCCGGTCTTCTTCCACTTACATTTACTTGAAGCCTGACAATAAGTATTTGTCGCATTTGAGCACATATGGCCCCATGAGAGCTTTAGTGGATGGTGTTGGAGCTCTGAGTGAAAGATTTATCGCCCAATAAATGCCAATTTCAGAAGGAAATTTCTTATTACAACAATTGCAGGCAAGCCAACAATCCATCATGGATATCCATCACAACCCATATGGATCTATTTGTTGTGGATTCCAATGGTTTTATCGTCGAGGTTTATAATCCTCGCATGTGTGAGAGGCAGTTGGATTTCGCTCAAGCAATTGCCCTCCCTTTTCATCGATCTATGAATAATTCTTTATCCGGCAGACTCCATGTACCCCTAGGCTGCCATGAAGATGTGGTCGATATTAAAGATCCATTGATAATGGAAATTAGTTGTGGTCGTAGTCAAGTGAAAGTTGGAACTTCTGGGCGAACCATGGAATCCAAGGTTACACTCAAAATCAAGCCAAGGCAAAAACTAGGCGATGCGTTGGTATCTTCATAGTCCGAGAGCTTATTCTTGTTTAGGAGACCTATGAAGTAAGATTTTTTCGACTGAAACAACAAGGGCGGACAACTCTACGGCGAAGAAGTTGTCCAATACCGGCGTTCCTCCTCCTTATCTCCCCTACCTGCCTAGTGAAAGAAGGAGGCCGGTTGTCCCCGTGAGGACATGCCAAATGATTATTCAATAGTTGCTGAGATTAAATTCCCTTCAATTGTTATTACATTATTTCCTGTTAGATGTGAGTTTTTCATTTGGATGTTCCACAACAAGCCGCATTATAAAACTCGAGGCTTTGGGAATAAATATGACCCAAATGCCTTGAACCGGCCCTAAATTTCTCTAACTGTATGAGACAAGCGTAGTTGCATCGGCACACATAATTGGGCCGGCTACGTCGAGTCGGGTCGTGGGCCGAAAATTGATTCGTTACCCCAATTTTCTTTTTTTCTTTTTTTTAAATCAAATAATAATTTAGATAGTTTTCGAGACTGAGAACGATCATGCTCGACCACGCCCACTAAGTCTTTCTCTAATCCAATATAATATGCTAAGTGTGTGACGACAATGGATAGCATGAAAACAAAGTAATTTGGGGCTTACAATAAAGTTCGAGATGCGGGGAATATCCGTAGTGCTTTCTTAATGTATGTATGGCATTTGTTTTTCCATAGTTAAACGGATTAATCAGGCTTATCCAAAGGGATATATCAAAAGATAAAGAGAAAAGAAAAGACAAAATCACTACAGCATACACACTTCCGGTCCATTTCACAGGTTCGATCGTCAAAAGAGCCTTTTTCTCTCAATCGTGGTCCATGACCAAAGCATCCAATTTAACACCAAGGGAAACGATAAATTAATGTTATTATCCCCCCTCTGGGATCTAAGCACTGATCAGGTGATTGCTCGATATATGCCCGAGTCGGCGCACGGCCGCGGTCGCTGACGGGATTATGTGGTGTTAATTCTAGTAACAACGAACTACCCGATTCGATCTATCGATGGGAAAGAAAACATAAATTTATGTGGTGGACGTTTGAGAGAGACGAAAATTTCTGGTGTACCTAAAGTTAAAGATCTCACTATCCATAGGAATCAACATCGACCGGCCACTATATATTTGTGACGAATTAATAATTTTGAAGTAGCTGTCATTACCTCCACAACCCTCTACCTAAAAATCCAAACTCAATCAGTAGACCAAATTCTTTTAAAATAAATAAATAAATAAAATGGAAGGATGAGGAAAGAAAGAAGGGGGTAAAGTGCTTCTTTAGGTAATAGATGAAAGGGACATCGTGCTGCCTTTTGTGATGGTTACATTTACCATCGATTATGGACTCTCTATCGCAAAAACACTAAGCAAACATGTTTTCACACGATTCTGTAAACTGATTCCTCGAAGAAAACCCAACTCCTAAGCATTTTCGTGGCTCGGTGTGTGGTCAAATGAAATGACTACTCGAACGAGCTGCCGAATGAGCATCGGTGGTCGAGATCTGTTTTTCGTGGTGAAGGCGGCCTGAACACTTACGATCACAAAGTCTTCGTCTTGTTGAAACGCATTAGTCTGTAGATTGCAGCCTTTAAAATTGTTGGGGAGAACCCGGCGGCTGCCGTAATCAATTATTAACAAAATGCCCTCGTTTAGTTGCCTCGTCTCTTTCTTTCTTTCTTTCTTTCTTGAATGATTCAGCCATGACTAATATCAGACACGTCCATTTTCATGGTTGTCGTTAGATTACTCGTAAACTATGCTTAACGTTTGATACGCGGGCGAGTCGAAATTGTGATCATTGACGTGGGACAAGATCAAGAGACACAGCCACACCCGCACGCTCGGCGTTGGTCGTGTTTGGCAACCTTAGTGGAAATGTAACGTAAAGCTTCGCTATCCAATCACAAATACTAAACAACAAAAGGTAAAGTGTAGAGAAACCAAATGATACTCTTGATTTCCAACATCGGGAACGCACTTTACCAAAATCATCCTTACAAGTTTTACAAATAGAATTACTAGTAAGTAGTACTAACTCTTGATTGATGATGATGATGATCATGTACTGCCTCCTTTCTTACACTCTATTTATATATAGATAGATTAAACCCACGATATTTCCGATCCTAGTCACAGGCAAATTATTCGGCGGCTGATGTCGGATTATGCTCGGATGGAGAATTAGAGGCATGATTAACTTCATCGACGCAAGTCCATGCCGCGTGAGCAGTTAAATCCTCTTGTTCCAGTTGTTGTTGATGATGTTGGTTCAACTGTTGCCTAAGTAACAGGACATGACAGACGTCCGACAGTTTCTGCCTTAGTTTAAGGTTGTTGGAACGGAGCTGGTCGTTCTCTAAGCGGAGGCGTCGTCCATGGTTCAGGAACAAGGCCAGCCGGTTCCCGATATCCCGGTTCTCCAGCTTAAGTCGGCTCACCTGGTTACGAAGGTTCTCGAGGTGCTTCTGCTTCCGCATACGGGACCTCCGTGCCGACTCCCGGTTCGACAGCATGCGCCTCTTCTTCCTCTCGTCGGCGACTGCTGTGGGAATGGGGCTCGGTGGGTCCCCAGAGAACGTGGAGTTGGAGTTCGGGCTGCCGTGGTCCTGGTTCGGATTATCCGATCCACAACCGGAGTTTGGGGAGTACTCGTCGTTGTTGCTAACGAAGAAGTTGTCAGGGAAGTCCCAAGGGAGGAGGCCAGGATCAAAGGACGAGATCAAGGGAAGGGGGTCAGAAGGGAAGGCGACTGGGCAGGCGGCGGACGTCATGACGGCAGAATTTGCCGGGGATGTAGACTGTTGGAGGGAGGAGGGAGGGGGGAAAGGGAAGAAATGCAGCGTAGGGGGCTCGTACTTATGGACGGCCGAAAGGTCTGATGGTGGGGCCGAGTTAGGTTCTAATAACATTTAGTAGTGTAATAAACTTCATCAATAAGTCCTGTTACTCATAGGCCCTTGTAATGATCATCACGTCAAGAGTAATGGTCCCATATGATAAATACTAGTTTATATTGGTGGTAGAAATCGTGGTTCGGGTTACAAGACGTAAAGAGAGAATGTGTACCAACCCAAAAAGGGGACTAAATGAAATAATAATAAAAGCACATTCGTGTGATGATAATTGCCTTGACTAATCATCCAACCATGGGTTTAGACTGAAGACCCACAACATTAACTTTAACCCTACACCCAACCCCATAACCTGAAAAAGACACGCAATGACAAAACCAACGACAACCAGCAAACAATCAATTAATGTAGATGTCCACTTGAGAGAATAAACTTGACTATAAAAAAAGAGAGGAAAGTATAAGAATGTATTCGTACGTGAGTATGAAAGCCTCTCAATTTATAATTATTGGGATTTAACGAGATTCATATAATCACTATTTTCTTATATACAAAAGTTTATTTAATGGATGCAAAATTATCAAGTGTTGCATATGACAAAGTAAATAAAACACTCCTTCCAGAAAAGAAAAAATGAAAGGAAACATGGGGGGGCGGAAAAACTAGCTTAGGCATGAAGTAAATTACACGAATTCAGAAAGGTGTCCAAAATTTTAGACACATGGGATTATTGTAGTGGATGTGGTACCTCTCGTTCCTACGCGGAGCCACGTATTATGTTTTAACTTCCCCCAGATAAACCAAACCAAACCAAAAAAAAACTATGTATCATATCTACACAGGAGATCTGATTTTTCACACGACTCATATCTTTATTTCTTTGGATTATCTCTATTCCCTTTATACCACGCAGAAAATCCCATAAAAAAAATAATGATCGTAAGAAAATGCTCATCCTTTTGTTTTCTTTGAAGAACCGAAGAAAAGGATATGGTGATAACTGGGGAAGTTAAATCTTCTTATTTTACATGTTTTTAGTTTAGCATGATCAGGGGGTGTCATTTTCTGCTGGCCTTATTATGTTAATGATTTCTTCCTCTTGTTTATGTGCTACTGCTCGAATGAAATGACAAATCAAGTGTTGCTACGTTCGATGGGGATGTCGCATTGACAAAATATTTCTATCCGAAAGAGAAATGATCGTGTCTTCTCTTGCCGCCTAAAATATTATTCCCCAAAGACAATAAATAGGAAGGGGGGGCACCAAACTCATTCAAAATAACATTAACAATTGTCTTCTATTCATCATCGTTATCGTCATTATTTTAGGGTTACAATTATGTTCCGAGGAGCCCAAGCGTTACGGCCCAAGCCCATTTGTCATCCCCATATTGGGACTGGTGAGAGGGAACGAACTACAATTGCAGACACCTTTTTTTAATAGATTCGTTTCTTTAATATAGTTGAAAATGGGTTGCACGGTAATATTAGCTCATAGTCCATTAGAGCGGAATCCCGTTGATTTTGTATGCTGGGCTCGAGATATGGTCGGTCCGATATTCTAACAAATACGAGCTATGATTACATCAATGACAGACTATTATTCATGCTTTTAGTTCAAGCTTTACAACAATTTTCTCGTGTTGTTAACCCGGTCGCTCCACCTGAAACATGCTTTTAGTTCCCCCGGCGCGCAAAACTCACGGGCTTTCATTGCACCAGCGATAGGACGAGACGCTGTTGGACTCCTTGTTGGCGATGGTATCTGCGACCTCAGCTTGTCTTGGAATCCCATGGTTTTCAACCAACGGCAACTCGGAGGAGCCGTCGTCAGGGAACGCGATGCAGTAGCATCGCTCGAGTGATGTGAGGAATGCGGACACAACTCCATTCACGACCCTCCTACCTAAACCTACTTGGTTGGTCCTCTTGGGAGGCGGCTTGGGCGTCCTTGCGCAGCTGTTGGCTGGTTCTTGGGTGGTACGATGGTTAAACTTGGGAACATGCCACGCGCAGCAGTCGGACCAGCCTATAAGATGGTGTCGGGGATCGATGCCCATTCTGCGTGGCAGTATTGCTTTGTTTGGAAGTGAAATATGGTTCGGAAGGTAATGACTCGCATAAATGATTCTTATTTCCGAGTTTTGCTTGTGTGGAACAAAACGAAGTGTTGGTCTCATACAGGCGGAACCTTTTTCGTTGCTTCGCTGGTGAATACAAGATGGGGAACCTACCTATTGGAATTGTCGGGAACGCAGGAAAACGACCAAGTAAGGAATAAAAACATTCTGCTTTTTCATGTAATAATGGAAGGGTTTATTATTCAAATAAGTTATCATTTTGTTGTTGCGAAATTTATACCTTTCCCGAAATGGCAGGCTATAAAAGTTTAGGAATTTGTACATTCTGTTTGGATTACCACCCTGTTGTAAAATACCTTCAAATTCTACTCTAACACAATCAATCATTTGTATCCTATAACTTTCAATCTCTTTGCAAAGGAAGGCAGGAGTAGAGGAGGCGATTACATATTTCTCCCCTCTTCCTCTACTCCCATTTTCACTGATGATGAGCCGAAGATCAATCGCCAGCACCTCCAACCAAATCCAACTATCGTCCAGAGAATGTCCCGTGAACTCGGAGGTCGG
This sequence comes from Melastoma candidum, assembly GCA_023653495.1. Lineage (NCBI taxonomy): Eukaryota > Viridiplantae > Streptophyta > Magnoliopsida > Myrtales > Melastomataceae > Melastoma > Melastoma candidum. The sequence goes on along the minus strand of CM042888.1, from coordinate 10,638,228 downwards.
CCGCAAGAAATCGACCAGAGAAGATCTTGTACTGAATCTTGGACGGGGACAGTGTGTGTGAAAGTAACGGTCCAGCAGACTATTCGAGGTCGAGTTGCACTATTTGACATTCAAGCAAGGCATCACAATCTACGAGACTATAAGAAAAAACAGACACATCACTCTGGACTATGGTGCATGACTGAAGTGACTGAATCCGACCACGTCATGGCTTAGACAAGACCATGCGATCTTTCCGAAAGATTGTTACATCTCACGGTGGATTGTGTGTCGAATTCCCTCCACCTAATAGCTAGCAATTAGGTGAAGGGTCCCAACTCTATATACACACTTTACCCAAATCCTTTTTAGGCAATGTGGAATTACGAAAACGGATCTTTATAAAGTATATTCTTTTCATGCTCATGTACTCAAAGATGGCCAAGATTCACCACCCTGCTAATATGCTTGTTGTCTCCTTCTGCTAGGTCGTGTTCGCGGCTCATGCTGCCCCGGGTTAACCCGGTGATCGAGGAAGCATCCGCCATGACCTGGTATTTTATATAAAAGCTCCTCGGATATTTGTTTCCCTATTATCAATAACCCCGGATTATTTACGGACGTCATTTTCGCGACCATGGTATTTTATTATAGGCAAGGTCCAGCGCCACGGATTGTAATATTTTTGTGTATATGAAATCAACAATAAAGAGAAAAGCATTACCCTGTAAGAAATTTTCCTGATGTGAGAATTAAGCCTTGGCCTTTTTTTTGGGCCCATTTGTCCTCCGACAATGTTAGATTCGACAATGCTAAACTCAGCAAGGGCCTTCTTACTAAATGGGCCAATTTGGGCCCATATTTTACCAGCCCAATCAGTCTTTTTCGCCTCAGGGCTCAGGGCAATTAGTCAAATTTTCTTTCGGACATAGAGAGTTTTTTTGTTAAAGTATATAATGTATAACTAAGCTTTACTTAAAAGCTATAAATGTAAGGTTTCTACGTGATATAGAGCGGCTCTGGGTTCAAACCTCGTGCACGCAAAAATCTTCAAAAATAAGGTGAGAGGCCAAAAGTGCCCGCCTATCCTTGAAGGCCCAGAGCAAAAAATGTCGGCCCAGTTCGACTTGAGGGGTATTGGTTTCGGAAGTCATTGCGGTAGTAGTCTTGTTCCGATAGAGGTAGTGTCATGCCTCCTCCGGTGGAGGTAAGGAGGCGTGTTCGATTTTCCTTTAGATTTCTGTACGGTTGGGGCATAGAGAGTTCTAGATGGAGGTGGGGATAATGCTTGGAGAACTGACAGAAGACTAATGGGAAAAGCATTCTGCTAGGCCGATGTCCACACTGAGAGACGGGAGCTAGGGGGACGAATGGGTTAGTCCTAGATGTAAACAATGGTTGCAGTATTCGTGACATGTTCGAGTTGTCGAGTGGTGGGAGTTAGGTATTCGTTTTGCAACGATTCCATTAGCTTCACATTCTTGCAGCAAATTTCCACAGGCAGGCCTTGGCGCTATATTTGTTGGGTGAAGAGATGGAGCCAGGATTTCGAGGTTGGTGCGTGAAATATTTATGGATCATTGCTAAGGAGAATTTGGAAGTCCTTACAAGAAGGATGTCTGCCGGTGGTTGCTCCACCCTGTGGATTTGCCCTGGATGGGTAGATTCCATTAAAATAGAAGCCTCGCAATTGACTGGTCGATACTGGGGCCATTTTTATCCTATGTGACTTAGCAGTTGGAGGTTAAATAACTTACTGTTGGCATATAAGCTGTCATATGGCAAAACTGCTAGTGTAATTCTGGTCAAATCAATGCTATCCTTGACTTTACATCCCACTCCCACTTAAATCTGACGACTTGGATTTTCATAGAAGGTAGCTTTAGGTTTGCATATCTTGTGCAGAAGCTTGAATTGCAGAGGTTGGTTCATAAGCAAAATATTAGTCCAGGAGTTGCTCTCTTCTCTGTTGGGTGCTTGATGTGCAGGTTGCATTTGCGTTAAAATGGTACGGTTTTCTCCCTGCTGTGTTTCTACCCACCTTCGGGACCTGCTTACGTCGAAGTACTAATCCTTGCCACCTTTAGGATTATTTAGGAACATAAAGGGTGATAGTATGTGTGATTTGATTTCGCGTGAGTGTAGAAGACTTTATGCTGGTGTAGCATTTCAACTATGTTGTTTGTCATTGTAAGCATTTCGGATGTTGATTCTTTTCTGATTTTGCTCAAAATGGGAAATGCAATAATCGGCTTCGTATGATGGCTTTGTAGGATAGGGGTTGTGTCTGGGAAAGCAATATTCGGCCCCCCACTTGACCTGGAAGAGGTGGCTGCTAAAGAAACTGATGGAAGCTCATCTTAAGTGATCCACCATCTTCACCATTGCTCGACAGTGGTCAGTGACATGGAAAATCCTTCCATGCCGATGAACTGACGATGCAAATCCATCCTATCAACCACAATGCTGTGGATCTTCATTCCAGGAGGAGCCCGACTGTCATGGATAAATGCTTTGGAACTTTTGATTTCTCGTTTCCACCAAAACAAGTAGCTACTTGGGATATCAACACAGGACAAAACTGAGCAGGACAAATTGAACGCAATCAGAAGTATAATCGTTGTGACGGCAGATTGTTGTGACGACAGACGATTTAGCAGTGACATAACGGACAACATCGATGCCCTTGTCAATGACCGCGTCTTGCACAGCATCCACCTTCTGTCGCATTCCTTCATATGATTTCTCCATCATAAACTCCAGCATCGATCGAACCGTCTCATATGTAACTCTTCCATTAAGATCCACCATAAGCCTCCAGTTGCTTGGCACTGCCAGGGTGGTAGTGGACGACACCTTGTTGACCCAGCCATTTCCCTTCTAGCTGTAGTTATATGTAATTGTCGGCTTGCCATGGAATCCGCTCTTCTGATCAAGTGCATGGAATTCATCCCTTTGGCTCCACCTATAGCCGAATGGGATGACCCAAAGGATAAATCGTCGTCACTCATGCTCTGACTCGATAACACCAGGTGGGATGTTCTCACGAGCGTTTCCACAGCCCCGTTACAAATCGTTGCCAGAATGTCCTGAACTTTCCTTTCGTGCTTGGGGTTCGTCAAGCCAACAAAAAGTGCATCACATAAGATTTTGTGCATTGTCTTGTCGAGATAAACGCGACTGCTGTTCCCGCGAACCTCTACCTTGTCTCTGTACATGTAGACAATCCGGAAAAGAAGGATCCTTGAACACACAATCCAAGTTTGAGACCTCTGCCAAGAAGGCTGAGACCAAGTTCCTCGCGAAACTACCCACCACGACCAACACAAACCCCGACCCGGCAGGAGGAAACAGTTTTCCAGGACTCGACCCCCAAATCTCAACCCCAAATTATCCCTGTTGACAAGATTTTGATGATGAGTCAAACAGCAGGTTTGACCTGCTATGACTTTACAGAAGCTGAAACCTCCTGTAACGAAGATACGCTTCGTAAGAGAGGAAAAATATCACGAAAATATTTTCTTCACCATCCAAGGATATCAAGAGACGTGATTAGAGAATATTTCCATAAATAGATATTTCAATAATAAATTATTTATTAATTAATTATTGATTATCTTAATTAAATTATTAATTCAAAAAGAGAATATTCTTAAGAATATTATTTGGATTAATATTTCGTCCAGATACAATGTTTTACTTGTCTGGAACGAATCAATTATTTTGGGAATAAATCGTTGATTATTTCCTTATATAGAAGGTCAAGTTGATGTTGCTGGCCGAACCTTCTGTAATGCATTATCTGGGGATTTAATTGTCAAAATAAGACAAAATTAAATCTGGAGGTTCCAACTAGATATTTGCACGACCCCATCATCATATTTCTCAAGTTGGAAATAAAATATTCTTTCTTTCCAACTATAGAAGGTTGCTGACCGATTTAGGCTCTAACCTTCTGTAAGATGAGATCTCGTGATTGGATGATTCGATTGATCTGAAATCAATCAAATATTGTCCCTAAATGTTTTTTTCACGTTGGGGATGAATCTGGTCATTTTACGTTTTTGGCAAAATAAGTTTCCTTTTTTACAGGAGGACGAAACCTCTATAAAAGAAAAACCTAAAAAACATAATTAATATATAGACATCAGAGCGTAAGTCTTGACATTTGGCAGCGTTATTGGTTGTCTAACGTGTGTGTGAGTGTGCAGGAATGGAGACTCCAGGCGAGAGTTCTCGCAGGAGGTAACTACAGCGGGTTGAGCGTGGGTGAAGCCGCTCCGGTGACTTCGTTGCGTACGGATCTGAGGGACTCGACCGGAACTTTGTCCGTGACGTCGGACTGCGTGCATCAGGGCCTGGGGAAGGGTTCGTTGGTGGCGAGTAGGCGTACAAAGTTGGTCGGAGAGAAGGAGTCCGTAGCAGGGGTTCAGTGGTGAGGGACCTCCAACCTTCTGTAGTTGGTTATTTTGTTATCTGTGCGTTTGCAGCAGGTGTGCTTTGGTGAAGCCACTCCGTAGGCGTCGTTGGCTACAAAACCGAAGGACTTGGCCAGGAGTGCTGTCAGTGAAGCCGGGTGGGCGTACAGCAGGTCGAAGAGAAGGTTGTTGCAGCAGGCGTAAGTGGTGAGGGACTGAAACCTACTGTAGTCGTGTTATCTTTATTTGTTTTGCAGATTAAACCAAAAATACAAAAAGAGAAGCATATCAGAGGCGTCCAAACACTTGGAGAAAGCGTCATCAGATCTGTTCCCTGATCCACAGAAGGAATAGCCCGCTACAGAGTCACAGAAGGCTGAAGCTTCCAGCCAACGTTCTGTGCTTGCTCAAGTCTGGTTGATTTCCTTGTGATTCGACCTAGACACATCCTAAACACAGCAAGAGTGTTTCTTGCATTGGTAAAGCTAGTCTTACCGTCCCGTGGTCAAAGAAATTGTTTTCTTACACCACAGAAGGTTTTACCTTCTACACTGTAATCTCTATACGAGTTATTAGTGAAAAGTGACCGAAAGTGGACGTAGGTGATTTCACCGAACCACTATAAAATCCTTTGTGTTCTACGACTCATTTCGAAGTCAATTTCACACGTTCCGTAATTACAGAAGCTTGAAGGCTCTGTAAATTACAGTAAGTTACTTCCGCTGTGAGGGTTGTGAAAAAGCGTTTAAGAATTCCTTAATTGGACTTAACACTAATTCACCCCCCCTCTTAGTGTAATCTTTGGGCCAACAATCCCCGCCCCCGACACTCCCGACCCTGGAGAAGTACCCTTCCAAGACTCCGACTGTGAAATCCCGCGTGACACCGACAACCGACCTCGAAACCTCAGGCGAGTTCGATTATTGATACTACAATGGTTATAGTCTGGTATTGGGTGGTCTTATTGGTCGCGGTTCTTTGTGATGTTGTCTAAGTGTTGGTCACACACTCCTGTTACAACATGATATTTCTTTCTAAACCTTTTGATTTAAGCCATTTTAATTAATGTAGCCCGAGTGAGAGAATATTAAAAAGATTCTTTTTAGGCTACCGTTAATTGTAATTATTTTTTTAATAAAGTGTTTATTTTTATTTTCAGATTGCTTCTAGTTTAATAAGTCCTCATCGATCCTTTTGATTCGTTGATGGATTGTAATAAACAGTTCGTTAAATTTCTCGTCGATCCATCATGCTAAGCCAAATTAAAGAAGGGGTAGAAGATCTAGTTGCAGCTTAAACGTTGGTGAAGACCGTCCGAAATGGATCAAACAAGTAAGTTGGATTTAATTTACTGCATGATTCGCGTATGATGCAGGAAAAAGTTCGATTAACAGTGGAATCCAGATATTTGAATTCATTCTCGATCTCTTAAATTGATTACTTTTATTAATGGACTCCGCCTAGAAGTCAAAGTTTTCGTTGATTAGGGTATTTATGGCTACAAGTAAGGCTTTAAACGAAACAATTCATTTTGTCTCTTTTTTGGCTTTCTTTCCAAGCAAAGGCCATGAAGGCTTCATTCCATATGATCAGATGGCCAATTTCTTCAGCCATTTAAGCGATAGACTTTTTCTCCCTAGGAAATGATTCAAATGTCTTGTAATATTATTACATGAATTTTCATGCGAAGGAAACGCCGTGTTTGTTACTACTAATTGTGGTCAAAGCTAAAACTTTCATGCGAATAACAAATATGAAAACTCTTTCAGAAACAGCATTAAATGCGAAACCAACTGGAAACCCAGACAAACCAAATCAAATCACAAAGCTCCTCATTGGCCCTTTGATTATGACTAAGAGGGGTGAATTAGTCAAATAATATTGCTAAGAATATTCCTCATTTGAATTAATAAAATAATTAAGATAATCAATAATTAATTAAGAATTAATTAATTATTAAAATATCTCATTATGGAAATATTTTCTAATCACGTCATTTGATTTGAATGATCATTGGAGGATGAAGAAAATATTTTCGTGATATTTTTTCTTTATTAGGAAGCATATCATCGTTACTGGATGTTAAAGCTTCTGTAAAGTCATAGCAGGTCAAACCTGCTATGTGACTCATCATCAAAACCATATCAACAATCTCCCCCTTTTTGATGATGACAAAACATTCATCCATAGGAGATATGTTAATGCAAGATGACGTATCAAACTCTCTCTTAGATAGAGAATGTAAGAGTTTACCACTTTATATAAGCTTCAACAAGCTTTTACCTTTGCAGAATGTAAAAGCTTCTGTATAAGCATATAGCTTGAACAGATTATAGGGGCAAGGCTCCTGTATATTTGGCCCGACAGTAGCATTAGCTTCTGCACTCCCAGCAAAAATGAGTTGCACTCAAATTTTGCATGCCCTATAGAAGGTTGACATTCCACATAGTAGGTTTAACTTTCTATCCCGCTAAATATTCAAAAATTAGGTTTAACCTTCTATCCCGCTAAATATTCAAAAATTCTTGAATTTTTGAGAATTAGCGGTGGGCTATATCTCTTTTACTCTCCCCCTTAATCGTTACTTCCTATTTCTCCAAAGATCTCCAAAGATCTCTACCCCTTTTTGTCATATCAAAAAGAGTAGAAGGTAGAAAGAGAGAAAAATGGCCTTGCAGAAGGTAAATCATAATTGCAGAAGGTAGAAATAGTCTATTCATAAACGGGTTAGGCGCGTCTTAGAGATACTTATACATCAAAACCATAGCAAGACCATTAAGATTCCTATAGGATCTGGTCTAAGGTCCTAGTAGAAGAACAATAGAAGACATTGCTCCATAGGAGGCGCCTCAAGATTGTCACGTAGGAGCTTCTCTTGGCGTGCATCAGTGTGAGAGAGATCAAGATCTACGATTCTTGTCATGAAGGAAGATGAATCAGATTAGATTCTCTCGAACTTTCCTGAATTAGGAGATGATACTTTCGGATAGAGGGTTAACCTTCTGTTCTGAGCTTCTGTAGAAGAAATATTGAGATAATCCTCAAAGATTTAAGAAAATATTTAAGATCTTCTTATGATTCATTTCCAAAATTAAGAAATCAATTTGGTTAAAATCGAAGTAGATGTATCGAATTAACCATTCAGAGAAGGTTGAACCTTCTAGATGTAGTTTCTACTTAGATAATCTACATTTATGGAAAAATATCCTTTCTTGACAAGATATTCTATAAAATTATCAAGAATCATCTATCTCAAATTAATTTCGAATCATGATTCGAAAAATAATTGTTACAGAACCTTGAACCTAGTGCACAAAGTTTACGTGATTAAAATGGATAATAAATCCCCAATTCATTTCTGAAAAGGAAGAATTTATCCTTATCAAGGGGTTTCGTGAAGTCAGCCAATTGTTGGTCTGTATTAACGTATTCCACGCTTACAGAACCTTGTTGCACATTATCCTTCAGAAATGATGTCTGAGTTCTATGTGTTTTGATCGTGAGTGATAAACTAGGTTGCGCGTTAAGTTAATCGCACTGGTATTATCACATATATTTGGGAGTTTAGCAAATGAGAAACCATAGTCCTCAAGTTGCCGTTTCATCCATAGAAGTTGAGCACAGCAGCTTGAAGGTACTATATACTCGGCTTCTGCAGTGGATAGAGCAACAGAAGTCTGCTTATTGGAAAACCATGAGATTAACATGTTTCCCATTAGTTGACATGTACAACTAGTACTTTTTCTATCGATCTTACATCCTGCAAAGTCTGCATTAGAGTAACCAATGAGATCGAAGTATGATCTTTTGGACTACCATATGCCAAGATTTATATAACCTTGTAAGTATCTAAAGATTCTCTTGACCGTTGTCATATGAGACTCTTTAGGTGCTGATTGATATCTAGCACAGAGACATACACTAAATAGTATGTCAGGTCTGGAAGCAGTAAGATACAGAAGAGAACCAATTATGCTTCTGTAGAGCTTGCTATCTACTTCTTTACCGTTTTCATCCTTGTTTATCTTGGCACTTGTAGCCATTGGAGTATACTGAGGCTTAGAGCCCTCTAGGCCAAATTTTTTCGGAGCTACTTAGTGTACTTCTCTTGGTGTAAGAAAGTACCTTCGGTAGTTTGCTGAATTTGTAAGCCAAGGAAAAATGTAAGTTCTCCCATCATGCTCATCTCGAACTCACTTGTCATGAGTTCAGAAAATTCTGTACAAAGCTTATCATTCGTTGATCCAAAGATTTTGTACCGACATAAATCTGAACAACTACTAGATGATCCCCTATGTGTTTGAGGAAGACAGTGGTATCTATTCTCCCTCTTCTATAGCCCTTTTCAATGAGAAAGGAGCTGAGTCTCTCATACAATGCTTTAGGTGCCTGTTTTAAACCGTATAGAGCCTTGGAGAGTCTGTAAACGTGATTCTTGTGTTGTGGATCTTCAAATCCAGGCGGTTGACTTATGTATACCTCTTCTTTGATTTTTCCATTGAGAAAAGTACTTTTCACGTCCATTTGATACAACTTGAAGTTGTTATAGCAAGCATAAGCTAGCAGTAGCCTGATTGATTCTAGACGTACTATAGGAGCAAACGTCTCATCAAAGTCAATACCTTCTTCTTGAGAGTACCCTTTGGCAATAAGTCGTGCTTTGTTTCTAACAATAGCACCTAACTCATTGAGTTTATTCCTAAATACCCATTTAGTTCCAAAAGGGTTATCAGATTTAGGGACCAGTGCACACACTTTGTTCCTTTTGAATTGATTAAGCTCCTCTTACATTGCAAGAATCCAATCTGGATCATCAAGGGCCTCATCGATTCCATCCGGTTTTTTCTGTGAAAGAAATGCAGAATGTTCATAGTAAGCGTTTACAAAACGTCTCGTCTGAATGCCTCTATCAAAGTCTCCTATGACTTGGTCAATGGGATGTCGTTTTTGATATAGAGCAGGTGCTCTTATATCTTTTTGTTGATTATTCTGAGAAGATGATGCTTCAAGAGAATTATCAACTGTTTGTTCAGGTTCTCTTTGAGAATCAGGAACAGTAGGTTTGGAACCTTCTATGTCTTCCATAGAAGGTTTGGGTTCTATAGAAATTTCTATAGGTTCAAGAGATATTACATGATTTGTATTATCTTCTGTTGGCGAGTCATTAAATTTTACATTAATAAACTCTTCAAGGACTCTATATGCTTTGCTAGATAATGAGTATCCTAAAAAGATACATTCATCTGATTTAGCATCAAATTTTCGGATATTGTCCTTATAAGGTCTCAGCATAAAACATGGACTTCCAAAGGCATGAAAATGGAGAAATATTCGGTATTCTCCCCCTGTATAGATGATAGGGAGTTTTCTTTAATTTGGGTCTTAGTAATACCTTATTAGAGTTATAACAGCCTGTACTCACAGCTTCTGCCCAATGGTTCTGTGGAACATTGCTCTCACAAATCATGGTTCTTGCCATGTCTATAATAGTTTGATTTTTCCTTTCTGCGACTTCATTCTGTTGAGGAGTGTAAGGAGCAGAGAAGTTGTGATCGATACCATGTTCATCACAGTAGCAAATTCATGGTTTTCAAACTCTGTACCATGATCCGTTCGTATATCCTTTACAGAAGATCCATTTTCATTTTGTAATTGCTTAGCAAGTTTTATGAAGATTTCAAAAGCATCACTTTTATGAGTAAAAAACTTACCCACATGTATCTAGAGAAGTCATCCACTACTACTGGACAGTATCTTCTATCACCAATACTTTGAACTCTAGTAGGACCAAATAGATCCATATGTAGAACTTCCAAGGGCTGAGTTGTAGACATATTATTCTTAGATTGAATGAAGATTTAGTTTGCTTACCAATTTGATATTTGGCAAGCCTGTTAACAATTCTATTCTAGCAAGATTGGATAACAATTGAAGGTTAGGATATTGTTGGCCCTTTGATAGTGACTAAGAGGGGGTGAATTAGTCTTTTCGCTCTAATAGAACTTTCTCAACAAATTCACAGAACCCTCACAGCGAAAGACTTAACTTTTGTGATTTACAGAAGCTTAAAGACAAATTGCCACAAAATATTTTATAGTGGTTCGGTGAATACACTTATATCCACTTTCGGTCGCTTTCACTCAAAACTTGTAAGTAGCGATTACAGTGTAGAAGGTTGAACCTTCTATGGTGAAAGAAAGCAGTTTCTTTAACAATGGGGTGGCAAGATTAACTTAACCAATGCAAGAAACTCTCTTGCTGAGTTTGGGATGAGTCTAGGTCGAATCACAAGGAAATCAACTAGACTTGGCGTGCACAGAACCTTGGCCGGAAGCTTCAGCCTTCTGTGATGCAGTAGCGGGCTGTCCCTTCTGTGGATCTGTGATCAGAACCAATGCCACTTTCTCCATGTGTTCGGACGTTGTTCGGTGGATTTCTCTTTTTGTATTTTTGATATTATCTGCAAAACAAAGAAAATAACCATCTACAGAAGGCTGCAGTCCCTCACCACTTGCGCTTGCTACAAAAACCTTCTCTTGGATCTGCTGTAGGGCTACTCGGCATTACGGACAGCTTCACCGGCCAAGTCCTTCAGATTCGCAGCAATCGACGCCTACGAAGTGGCTTCACCAATGCACACCTGCTGCAAACAAACAGACAACAAGATAACATACTACAGAAGGTTGTAGGTCCTTCTCCGCTTACGCCTGCTACGGACTCCTCTCCGACCAACTCCGTATGCCGACTCGCCAACCAGCAACCTTTCTCCCCAGGCCCTGTTGCACGCAGTCTAACGCTATGGACATTTTTCCGGTCGAGTCCCTCGGATCCGTAACCACCAGCGTCTCCGGAACGGCTTCACCATGCTCAACCTGCTGTAGTCACCTCATACGATAACGCTCGCCTAGAGACTACATTCCTGCATACTCAACACACACGTTAAAGCACCACAATAACACTACAAGAATATGCTGAGACTTACCACCATGTTTGAATTGCTGTTTTAATACAAATGGTTGGATTCTAGCAGAGCTATGAGCTACTGTAGAAAGAAACCAATTTGTGACAACAACAGAGCGTAAGCTTTTGTATAGTAGAAATCGAGCGCAATAGAAGGTACGACATTCTATAGTATCTCAACAAGCCGTAAAGCTTTCGTTGGAATCCACTCTAATGCCAATTGTTGTATTCAAACGGAGAACAAGGCTTTTGTAGAAAACAACAAAGTGGTGATAATCGGAGAGCGTACAAAAGGTTAGAGCTGCTATAAGATCTCAACGAGCGATTAAGCTTTCGTTGGAACCTGCACTGAAACCAATTGTTGGATTCTAACAGAGCGCAAAGCTTCTGTAGAATAAAACAAATTTGAGACAGTTACAGAGTGTAAGCTTCTATAGAGTAGGAACTGAGCGCAATAGAAGGTACAAACTTCTATAGGATCTCAACAAGCTATAGAGCTTTCGTTGGAATCCGCTCTAATACCAATTTGTTGGATTCAAACAGAGAACAAGGCTTCTGTAGAATACAACAAAGTTGTGATAATCAGAGAGCGTACAGAAGGTTCGAGCTGCTATAAAATCTCAATGAGCGATTAAGCTTTTGTTGATACCTGCTATGATACCAATTGTTGGCCCTTTGATTGTGACTAAGGGGGGTGAATTAGTCTTTTCGGATAACCATTTAATATTAATTCAAATAAATGAATATTTCTCATTTGAATTAATAAAATAATTAAGATAATTAATTAATAAAATATCTCATGGAAATATTTTCTAATAACGTCGTTTAATCTGAATGAACATTGGAGGATGAAGAATATATTTTCGTGATATTTTTTTTTATTAAGAAACATATAATCGTTACTGAAGGTTAGAGCTTCTGTAAAGTCATAACAGGTCAAATCTATGAATCATTATCAAAACCATATCAACACTCCTCGACTCAACCCTTTGTTGTCTTGCGTCATTCTAAAAGAGATGGCAAAGACCAAAGAAAAAGTAAGAAATGAAATGTGAAGGAAACTTCCTCCTCTGAATAATTTAGCTGTTCTTGTTGGATTTGGTAACTGTTTGGAGTAGTTTTCCTACACCAAAGCATGACGTCATCATCATCCATCAGCCAAGCCAAGACTTCCCATAATTTCAACCCACGAGTAAGAAAACTTCTTTCCAAATTACACCACAAAAACTCGGAGACAGCAGAGCCACATCTTTCGTGGGATGATCGGTTGAATATTCTCGATGTCCTCCTCGTCTTGTGCACTACCAAAAGAAATGGAAAACAACGAGCAAAAAGCCAGCTCAGCGTATGTAAGAACGAGCTGCGCGTGCCACGTCGACTTTCCCCGCTGAGTTACATAAAACGAAAAAGTCAAAACAATGGATTCCATTTGTGTTAAGCCAAATCCCCTTCTTTTCATTCTCGATCCATCAGAAATTTCCTCTCTAAGAATTATCTGGTAAAAAGGCAGTTCCCCAAGCCCCATCTCTACGATACGATTACAAGTCGTCTTAAGACGAAATTCCCTCCCCAAGTCCCCCTCCCCCCGGAAATTCAGGACGAAATTTTCACCACTATCTTCCATCCGAAGATTATCGTTATCAATATTATTTATGATTTATCCATGATGATGTGGATATGGCACCAACCCTTTGCTTAAGATAAGACACGCTTATGATTCAGATCTTTGCTTCCCCTTTGGATGCGTGTATATGTATGTATATATTAATGGTCTGGGCTTCTTATTAGCTGCAGTTTGCGGGGAGCACAAAGAAGCTCAAGGAAAACTAACCAAGCTTTTCCTTTTCCCCAGGAAAACATACACAGACACGCTACACAGTTTTGTTCTGGAGGAGGAAGAAGGAGGAGGTTGTTCTTCCTTTCTGTAGCATTATGCGACTCGGGTTCTTCCCGGTTGTGCATGTACGTGATAATTTTTCCCCAGGTAAATGAAGTTGGGTCGAGTCTTCCATTTGTCTGCTAAGTAGATCATGTGGTTTGGCAGGTGTTTGAAGATATCGGTGGAGGAGAGAGGCGGCAATGGAAGTTTCCGACTATTATTTCATCGATCCTGACTATGATTGCCTCTTCGAAAAAATCTACCCCGCAAGGTTTTTGTTGGTTCTTCTCCCTATTTCATTCCGTTTTATGTTTTCGATTCGTTTCGAGTGCTGGGGAGGTTCAACTTCTGCTGCCGTTCATGTTTGACAGTGTCTGCATTGACAACGAAACCTACGACGACTGTACCCTCGTTAAGGTTGATCCCCAATGGCACCCTTACCCTACATTTTCGTGTCGTCTTAGATTTACCTCGTCATAAGCGGGTAGGTGAAGGAGTTCCCTCTTTTACAGGTTGAGAGCGCGAACAAGAACGGGCTCCTGCTCGAGATGGTCCAGGTCTTGGCGGACCTTGACCTCGTGATAACGAAATCTTACATCTCCACCGACGGTGGCTGGATCATGGACGGTAAGTCATGTTGCTACAGTCGGAAAGCCTGTTTCATATCCGGAAATGAAAATCAGTTCCAAGAAGGTTCATGGAACTGAGATCGTCCATGTGATTGCGATTGACGTGTGGTTCTTTTCCTTCTTTAGTGTTTCATGTGACTGACCAGATGGGGAACAAACTCAAGGATCAAAGCCTCATGCGTTATATTAAGCAGGCACTCTGTGCGACAAGGAGGGCAAGCCCGTCCAAGGAGATCCCATCGCCCGAATACCCCTCCCGGCACCTGCATATGCCTTCCGACCACACTGCAATTGAGATGACCACCACGGACCAACCGGGGCTTCTGTCAAAGATCACTGCTGTCCTGGCCGAGCAGGCCTGCGACGTGGCAGACATGGCTGTGTGGACACACCACACGCGCGCCGCCTTCATATTCTACATCAAGGATAACGGCAGGGTCGGGCCGATCACAGATCCCGAACGCTTAGCCCGGATCGAGGAGGAGCTCGAGAACATTGTTGAAGCCAACGACAAGGAGGGCGAGAGAAGGAGTGTGAGACTGGCCACACCGGTCCCTGGCAGGACGCACACCGAGCGGAGGCTCCACCAGCTGATGTTTGCCGACAAGGACTACGAGATGTGCTGCAGTTGCTGTGGCGGCAGCAATTGTGACGGTGGCGAGTGTGGAGAGGCCAATGTATCGATTGGGAGTTGGGAGGAGAAAGGTTACTCGGTGATTAACGTAAAGTGCAGGGACCGGCCGAAGCTTCTGTTCGATGCGGTCTGCACGCTCACGGACATGCAGTACGTCGTGTTTCATGCCTCGATCCGCTCGGAAGGATCGATCGCCAAGCATGTAAGGCCGACTTAAAGTTCTTGCGATAAATCAGTCTTCTACGGCTCACGTCGAATTACAATTTGTCCAAATCGATACACGGATTAACATGGTCTGCTGGTGAATCCTATAGGAGTACTTCATAAGACATAAGGACGGATGCACATTGAGCTCGGATGAGGAGAAGGAGAAGCTCGCAAACTGCCTCCTCGCCTCAATCGAGCGCCGATTCGTTCATGTAAGCGTCCAGGTCCTGTTTATGTGGTCCCTTTCCTGCCCTCCGGTCATAAGAACTCAAATCTCCACAGAATTCCTAATTATCCTGTTATTTGATGCAGGGTCTGAGGCTGGACGTGAGCGCAGACAACCGGCCACACCTCCTCTCGGAAATGACCCGGACAATGTGCGAGAACGACCTGAAGATAACGAGGGTGGACCTGACCACCCAAGGCAAGAAGGTGGTCGGGTCATTCTACGTAGAGGGAACATCTGGTCCCTGCCACGAGGTGAACCTCAAAACGATCGAAATAGTGAAGAAGGGGATCGACGGCTGTGTCCAAGTGGTGAACGGCAGCAACAACAGTGGGAACTGGTCTCGGAGGACAATCCCACTAGAAGAAGGTTCATGGGACGGTAATAACAGCGACGATACTAATAAATCTAAGGATTCTAGTAATGTTGATGCTAATATTAATAGAGGAATTGTTAGTAGTACCATTACTAGCAATAATAATGATAATAAATCAAAGCAGTCACCATGGGCCCATTTATGGGCCGAGTTAGCGAAATTCCCCAAGATATTTGGGCCCATTGGATTTTTAAGGTGTTTTTTTGCAGACTTTGTTTAGCATCATCGATGTACAAAAACAAATTGAATAAGATTTTTTTTGAGTATTTATTTATTTAGTGCCTGATTTAGTAATAATTAAATTAAAGTATTGGAGAGGCATCATCCCATCATCAAGTGAACTTTCCAAGATTCCAGAGTCAAAAGATTCGTCATAACCTCGACTTTCATTAATATTCAAAAATATAGTTTTTATAATCTTTCGTTCAAAACCGCTTACATCAAATATAAATTTTATACAAGATCGATCTTAGTGCTTAAATCAAAGTAATAAATTTCTTGGACCACTCTTAGCTTCTCTAAGAACCTGTTTAAATATACAATGACAAGAAGTATGACAACCCTAATTAGGACACAAAAGTACAAGTCCAATTCCATCTCCGATTAGTCCTACACTTCCATATTCCGGAGTACAACTTTTATTACCATTACATCATCAACGGTTATATATAATAGCGATATGAGTTTTTCTAGTACCGCAACTGGAATGCATGTCACATTTAAGCTTTACATTCGATGGGATTCTCCAAGTCTCGAGTCCTCACACCCGGCTTAAGCTGATCTGGATCCTCCCATCCGGCCACTATCTTACTTTCTTCAGGCACGAATGGCCTTTTATAATGTCATCACCATCTCACGGATCCTCCATTAGATGTTATAAGTGCTATGGGTCCTCTCACCCGCCATTCACATGCATAGACTCGAATCATCACATCTGATCCATATCACAAAAATCGTGAGCTCGGATCAGCCCATCATGCTTATCATCTCACACTCATCACGACACGGATCCTCTCATCTTGCTGTTACTTAACCATGGATTATATTCCCATTCTTTGTCTACCCATTATATCCATTGTAGTTATCCAATTCTATAATTTATTTATCACACTTTTAATCATACCATGTTACACATGCAAACTCTTTACAATCCACGTCCGAATATTTAACTCATACAAGTTCACATCCGACTCTTACTCAACAAACTAACCATACTCCAACCATTTCACGCGAATCAATCATTATTCACACAACAAACCAACCATCGATCGACCCATACACAACGAATCAATCATCATTTGACCTCATCACGACAATCAACTAGCGTCATATACCACAACATCCATAAAACTAAAAGTTTACATGGCCAAAGACATAAAGGAGAGAGAGAAGGGGATGGGGTCGCACCTCCAACACTTCGACTCGCCCCTTTTATTTTTGACCTCTTCTGGACGTCCTCCCCTGCCTCACACATCCATCCGTATTTACCCTTCCTCTTCGGGTCCTTCATCTTCTTCCCCATCCCTCTCTTTTTCTTCAACCTCTCCTTCATTTCCTTCGTCCCTCTCCTTTTCTTTTTCTTAGAAGAGAATGAGAATAGGAGAATGAATCCCCTTCCTTTCCCTTTTCTTGTATTATCATCGCCCATTTTAATATTTTACCCCTTAATTTTAGGCCCACATATTTATTGGCTTTCCAAGGAAGCTTTGGGACCTAAATTCTATTAAATCTAATAAATTTGGTTTTGATATCTTGTAAATGGTTGACTTGCTTTTGTGTTCTTATAGTCCCACAGATGCATCCGTCTGAAGGGATGAACGCATCCGTCTACCATCAGCTATCACAAATGCATTCATCTAGTGAGATAGACGCATTCGTCCCTAGTCAAATAAGAGGGATTCATCCATCTAGTGGATGGACACATTCGTCTGTTGTCAAATATCACTGATGCATCCATCCGGTGAGACAAACACATATGTCCTCGGTCAGATCAGAGGGAAGCATTCGTCCAGTCAAAGGACGCATCCTTCTGCTATCAACCGTCCTAAACCTTCTAATGTGATACAAGGACATCGAACAGAGTGGTCAGCTTGCTCACCATCGACGCACCATCGAACAGAGTGGTCAGTTTGCTCACCATCGACTAACTCGAACTTCAAATCAGTCGAAGCAAGCCTAGTCGAAGCAGAAGCAATCCTGCATTGAAGACGCATTGAATTCTAAGACCACTCATGCATCCACTACCTTGCATTTAGTTGCATTCATTCTCAACAAGCCATTATGGCTAGTATTTAGTTCTGCATACATTTAGTTGTATATTGTTGCATTTAATGCATTTTCTTTCCAAGGCCACTATATAAGGTGCCTTTGTAACTCATTTGAGACATCTTTAATTATCAGACTTTGAAACCCAGAAATAGACTTGTGTCTTTCTATCGAAGTGAGTGGATTCTCCTTCAACCTCTTTCTTTATTTAGTGGATTCTAAGTGCGGATTGAATAGAAAGTTCAACCAGTGGTGTTGTTTCTATATCCTCCACGTTGTTCCTTGTCCTCGTCTTGTTCGTGGTGGTGTTTCTGTATCCACAACACAAACGAGTCTATCCGAGTCTTTTTTCACGGTGGTGAATCTGTATCCGTGGAGGTTGTTCTCAACCTATCCTTCATCTATCTCAGTTTTCTCCCACTCCCAGTCGTACCCCTAAACACAAACTTCCGTCCATACCCCACGTCACCCCATGTCGCCTAAAGACTTGGTTTGGAACAATCTGAGGAACGAGAGATTTCCTGCAAAGAGGAAGAACAAATTTATGCCTCGAGCAGAAGGACCCTTCAAGGTTGTTGAGTGCATCAACAACAACACCTACAAGATTAATTTCCCATGAGAGTATGGAGTTCCAGCCACCTTCAATATCAAGGACCTTATTCCATTTGTTGAAGACGATGATCTTGTGATTGAGGACAAACTCTTTTCAACAAGGGGAGAATGATACAAGGACCATTGACTAGAGTGGTTAGCTTGCTCACGATCGACTAACTCGCACTTCATATAAGTCGAAGCAAGCCTAGTTGAAGCAAGTAAGTCAAAGCATAAACAACCATGCATTGAAGACGCGTTGAATTCCAAGACCACTCATGCCTCCACTACCTTACATTTAGTTGCATTCATTCCCAATAAGCCATTATGGCTAGTATTAAGTTTTGCATGCATTTAGTTGGATCTTGTTGCATTTAATTCCGTTTTTCTTCCAGTGCTACTATATAAGGTGCCTTTGTAACTCATTTGAGACATCTTTAATTATTAGACTTTAAAACCCAGAAATAGACTTGTTTCTTTCTACTGAAGTGAATGGATTCTTATTCAACCTCTTTCTCCATTTGGTGGATATCGCGAGTGGATCCTGTTTCCGATTCCATTTAAAATGAATATCCTCCCTTGATGATAAGGCTTCGGATTTTGAAACGTATCGGAGTCCCCACTAACTTATTTTAAGTTCAAGTTAGAAAAACTATAGAGATTTGTTAAGGTTCGGGAATTAGGGATTACTAAATCACATGCATCACAAAGAAAAGGGAGGCGTTTATCGTGTGTTTCAATATCCAAATTTATTTGAGCTCGGTTTTAGAAAAAAAAAGATTGTTTGAAATTTAAAAAAAATGATCTCGAGCTCAATAAAAATGTCTACGTGAACAATTTTAAGAAAATATTTTTTAAAAAATTGATTTCGGGCAAAAAATGCAAGCAACATGGACTGATTAATGCCCATAGCAGTTTCTAAGCCAAAATTAAATTCAAGGGAGAACCGGGTGTTTGTATCATTTCTCGCTCTCCATAGAACGCCCCCATTAGTGTTTATACCTCATGGTACCGTTTTATAGTAGGTTAGTGAGTGCGAAGCCGTCTTTAGAGCGTCTTGATTTTCGAGAACCCAAATAATCCCTCGAATATATAATCGTTGTATCTTATCCATGAGCGTCGAACGAGGTGCGTGCCTTGGTTGTTCGCAAGGCACGCTCCCGGAGTCTCTGTATAAAAAACAAAACAACAAAGTAAATTGTTCGAGGCATGGAAATGATCGAAAACTCCACAAGAATATAAAAAATGCATAATTAATAAATCATTCTAAAAAATGAAATCGTGTGCATATGTTCGAATAGTTATGTGGATTAATAATTTGAAATCATGAAACGAATTAACAAAAAAAAATTCCATCAATGCACGTGTTTTACTCAGTGTTGTCAAGGCGCTAAGGCGCCACCAAGGCGAGAAGGGATTCCATCGCCCGAGACGCTAGGCGCTAGGCGAGGCACTCGCCTAGGCGCTAATGAATAAAATAATATATTATAATTGAAATTTCAAATAGAAATGTATTTTATAAACGAAAATATCATTTCAAGATAAGATCCCCATCCACATTAGTTCTTAATAAAAATAAAGAAATAATGGTTCACATCATTCGAGTTATCCGCATCTAAACATCAAATTAGAAACCAAAATGATCATCATCAATCACAACATTCATCATCCCGATCAGCTTCAGTTTCAAGCAAGTTATCATTTCCAAGTTGTGTACTTCAATGTCCTCTGCTGCATCGGAGTGAACTCCTTGCTGTTGATGAATCCTGTGTGATGTACTCGAACTAGCATGTTGCCTTGTAATTCGAATAGGTTCCTCGACTCCTGATGCTCTCTCAACCGCTCTCCATGTCAAAGTATCGTCAGGGAAGACCAGATCATCGCTTTCTTCCTCATCATCTTCCATTTCTCCCACCATCCATTTATTGCTATCATCAATGTCATCCAAAGTCAATGGATCGATAACATTTGCGGCATCATATCTATCTTTCAGCTTTTGATTGTACTTGACATAAACCAAGTCAAGTAACCTACTATGCTCAAGGCGGTTCCTCTTCTTTGTATGAATCTACATAGAATAAAGCTATCAATATTCTATTTGAGAATAAGAATAATATATGTAATACTTTAATAAGGGGTTTACATGCTCAAATATCCAAATGTCATTTCCTTGCTTTTATTTGGGATCAGAAGAAACCCCAATCAACCATTTATACTGTAATTAACGTCCCTACTTCGCTGCTCAATTTCTCGAGAAGGAAACAACTAGAAACCACAAAATATCACTCCTTTTGCAGCAAAAAACATGATATATCAGCTTCTTCCCCTTACAAAACTACCAAACAATATCCATAAAACTCGGAACTTCTCAACTCACAGGAAACCGAGTATCGGAACCTCTTATCTCCCTCCCTCCCTCCCTCTACCCCTCCTCAGTGGAAACACCCTTCCAAACAAGATGATCGCAAAAGACCATTAACCATTCCCGACCTCGACATCCACCAGGAAAAAAAAAACATGCCCGACCCAAATGTCCCAGTTAGCACCACATCCAATCAACGACCGACCTAAATGTCCCATCTGTCATGTTGCCTTGGGACGAGATTCTGAGAGTCGGTAGTTTGACCTCTGCCGGAAAGACTGCTTGGGCGCCGTAGACAAGCTCGAAGGGAGTTGCCCCTATAGAGGTGCGTACCGTCGTTCGATAGGCAAGTAACACGAAAGGGAGTTTCTCGTGCCAGTCGCGATACGTAATTGTTGTTTTCTGAAGAATCTTTTTCAAGTTCTTTTTTGCAGCTTCGACTGCGCCGTTCATTTGTGGACGGTGCGGTGAAGAGTTAAGATGTTTGATTCGAAACTCCTTGCAGAGGGAGTCCATTAGTTTGCCGTTGAAGTTGGCGCCGTTGTCGGTGACTAGGAGTTCTGGAACTCCATACCTAGCGATGATGTTCGCCCGCATAAATCGCACAACGTTGTTTGCCGTAACTTCCTTGAAAGATTGGACTTCGACCCACTTAGTGAAATAGTCGATAGTGACCAGGGGGAATCGATGTCCGTTGGATGCCTTGGGGTTGATTGGTCCAATTACATCCATGCCCCACATTGAGAACGGCCATGGTTCAAAGAATGGATAAAGTCTTGTTGGGGGTATATGTACCTTGTCACGGTAGATCTGACACTTGTGACAAGTTTTGATGTATTTGATGCAATCAGCCTCGATTGTGAGCCAATAGTAGCCTTGGCGCATTATCTTCTGGGCGAGTGCATATCCATTCATGTGTGGTCCGCAAACACCTTCATGTACTTCAAAGATAAGGGCTTGAGCTTCTTACTCAGTGACGCACCGCATGAGCGTTGTCGTGAATGATTTCTTGTACAGGGTGTCACCATCGAGGAAGTAACCTCTCGCGATTCTTCGAATGAATTTGCGCTCTTTTCCTGTGCTTCCTTGGGGAAAAGTGCCTAACTTTAAGTAGGCCTTGATATTTGTGAACTATGGTAAGGAGTCTTTAGTTTGGGATGGTTCAGTATGCATACAACTCGGATCGAAAGCAATGTTGATGCGGAGAGGTTCAATGTCCATCTCTCTGGCCAATGGAATCATTGATGCGAGGACCGCAAGCGCATCTGCAAAACGGTTGTCGGCCCTCGGGAGATAATTGAACTCAATGTCGGTAAATTGGCTGACTAATGTCTGTAAGTAGTCCTGGTATGGGATGAGCTTTAGATCCCGTGTGCGCCATGCTCCATTTGTTTGAGAGATGATGAGTGCCGAATCTCCATAAACGTTGAGAAATTGAGCTTTCATGTTGAGTGCACGTAACAAGCCGAGGATGCATGCTTCATACCCAGCGATGTTGTTGGTGCAAGGGATATTACCACGGCTCCGATGGGTGGTATTGTTTGTCCGGTGATATTGCCACCCTGACCTGAACAAGGTGAGTCCCAAGGTGAATCGTGTGTATTAAACAAAAGGGAGCGTCGTGGGATCAGGCCTCAGCGGGGCCCTCTTCATTTCCTCGAATTCGCCCTCTATCATCAACAGTCCAATCCCACGAGCACTCCAACACTACCTAGGGTCGCGTTATATACAGACGATCTTGCTAGTCCACGACCAAAATGTAGCAAGGCAACCTATCCTGGACTTGACTAATATACGTGCGAAAAAGTAAAGCTGGAAAGGTTCACCCTTCGAGTGGCATGTCAGGCTCGGTTGAGTTCGACGCTTCCAACATTTTGATCTCTTCTTCTCCTTGCCCACGTGCCTTAATATGGAGGTTTTCCGCTTGCCTTGAGAGGATTTTACCTTCCATTGTTATCGCCGATGAGCGTATGAAACGGACAGTAAACCGGCCACCAGCGCATATGTCCTGGCCAGAGCATTTTGGCCTCCTCCGTCCCTTCCCCTTGGATCCGAGACCACGCATCCTCGGGCGCACAGGGACGTCGATCAAATGACGGATGCCTTGTCCCCGAGCTCTAAGTCATTGGCCGAGCTGGTAACCGAACTTGATGAACTGTTTCGCTGTGCTGATGTTGCCAGTGGTCATCAGAGGGTCCGACTTGATGTCCCTTCTGACCATGTTCACCATCTCCAGTGCTCGTGCTGTCGATGACTCCCCAGCCGGCTCGCCGACATACGGCATGTCGATTTCATGGCAAAGCTCCATGGTGTGTTCCCCTTTGACTGTGACGAGCTTGCCATCGGCGGGGAAGCGTACCATCTAGTGTAGGGTGGAGGGAACTGCTCCGGCCTGGTGAATCCACGGGCGTCCAAGCAGCATGTTGAAGGAGCCGGCACTCTCTTGTATTTGGAAGACTGAGGAAAAGAGAGTTGGCCCTACTTTGATCTCCAAAGTAGCTTTACCATGGGCCTGGCGTTTAGCACCGTCGAAGGCCCGAATGGTCAGACTCGAAGGGGGAAGCTTTTCCAGGTTGACGTCGAGCTTCTGAGCCACAATAAGTGGGATAATGTTGACCCCCGATCCCCCGTCTATAAGGACTTTGGAGACGGTAGTGTCACGACATTTGAGCGTAATAAACAAAGCACTGTTATGATCACTCCCTTGTTCTGGCAAGTCATCTTCCGAGAAAGTGATCGCGTTGTTTGCCAGCATCCCGTTCATGTATGAATCCAATGCGTTGACCTCAACTTGTTCCGGTACATGCACTTCGGCCAGGAACTTCTCTAACATTTCCCTGTGTTTGTCGGAGGAGTGAATGAGGTCGAGGAGTGAAATCTGAGCTGGTTGCTTTCTCAGTTACTCGACAATGTTGTAGTCGCTTTCCTTGACCGCGTATATCACCTTGCGGATTTGCTCATTTGATGGCGCCTTGGGCCTCGACGATTCCCCTCGTGGTTGAGCTTCAGGAGTGACCACCACCACCCTTCCGGAACGGGTAATGAGTTCGACTTCTATACTTTGCGGCGCGTAACTAGGCCTGATCACTACAGGAATCCTTGGTTCCTTTAAAGGCAAACTCCCTACCTGGGAGGACGTTCCGGGTTGTGCTTCCCCTATTGGAACATAGACATATGGTACTTTAGACCTCCGAGGGTTTATCAATGTGAAACCATCCGGTAGTACTGAAGTTGTCGTCATTGGACGTGTCCCTCTGTTAGGCTGACTTCGGCCTCGACCTCTACCTCGACCTCGACCTCGGCCTCGGTTGGCATGAATCATATTGACGTGCTCTGTAGTTGTTTGTTCGCTTTCATACATATGGACCTCTTCCTCGTGGTCAGTCAACGACGAGAAAGAATTGGTGCCAATGTAGTTGACATGTTCCGGTAAAGGGTTGCTTTTGACGTTCGGGGCTCTGGTCGGTGCAGCGAATGTGATTACGCCATCATCCAATAGATTTTGAATTTTGAACCGAAGGGCAATACAATCTTTGGTGTCATGCCCCGTTGCCCCAGAATGGTAATCGCAGACTGCTCCAGGGTTATAGCCGAATGATGAGGGGTTCGTCTCTTTGGGCTCCACAGGCTTGACGAAGCCCATTTCCCTCAACCGGGTGAACATGACATCCAATGGGTCGGGGGTAGGCGTCAACTCCTCCAATCTTCGTCGAGGACGTTCTTGCCGAGCAGTCTTTTGCTGTTGATGTATTACTACTGGTGCGGATGCTCTGGGGCGAGCGACGACGGTTGATGGAGGTCTAGCGGCTGCCGCGACGTACAACCTTGGCGCGTATGAAGTCGGAGGTGGTGCTGCCCTCATTGATTGCTTACTGTGTTCGGCGGTTGCAATAAGCTCCTTGGGCTTCAGCTTAATAGTTGGTTTAGGCGGTGTGGTTGGAATAAGGCCATCACGACTTGCGTCATCAATCTGACTGGCGGCGATAACGGCTTGGGCAAATGTTAATGGTGCCCTCCCCCCAATCATGAACGGCCCATATTCGCGGGGTAGTAGCTGTAGGAATTCGCTGACAAGGTCTCGCTCTTGCATGGCTGGCTTCATCTACGCGGCTACTTCGCGAATGCGGTGGGCAAAATTCTTAATTGATTCCCCTCGAAATCTCCGTAGCTTACGGAGATCAGAAAGTGTCGGCGCCATCTCGACATTAAAACTGTAATAATTAAGAAAATCGAGCGCCAGCTCCTTGAAGGTTGTATATTCCCTAACGTCCTTGGAGTAATACCACTGGAGTGCCGATTCTGCTAAGCTTTCCTGGAACATGGTAATGCGGAGCTTGTCATCCGCAGGATAAACTGACATCTTATGGCAGAAGTGCTTAAGATGTAGTTCCGGACAACCCGTGCCCTTAAATTTCTCAAATTCTGGGAGCTTGAATTTGGGCAGCATCTGGAAATGAGGAACTTGGAAGTCATTATACTCCCATGTATGTGCCTGGTATCCCTGGAGGGCATTGATTCGTTCCTCGATCCTCGCAAGACGCTTAGCCTCGGCTTCCTGCTAGGACGACATCTTCGCATCGAGTCTTGTCTCGAAGGCATTTATTTCTCTCTTTTCTCCCAACAACTCGTCTACAATGGTTGCATTGCGGGTTCTGGGACTGAGCCTTGGCTCTTCATGTAGGGCTGAGGAAGTCGGACCTGGCCATGACACCCCAAAGTTGGGAGTTGGGACGCCAGTAGGGAAGTAAGGAGTTGGCCTTTCTTCGGAAAATGAGGTCTGAGCGTGGGGAGTCAGCCCGAATGCTGTTGGGATGTAGGCGGTTGGCCTGAGAGCTGGCGCTTGGGGATAGTAGGGTGGCATATACGACTGCGCAGCAATTATTGGAGGAGGTGGCACGCGCATGTACGGATTGTATAGGGAGGCTATGCTGGTGGAAACGGTCGATCCGGATGTGGTCGGATTGTAGAGTGGAGGCACGCCTGGAGAAACACCGAATCCCGATTGGTGGTAGAGATAGTACAGTGGCATCATGGTTGCTTCTGCTGCAGATCCGTGCATGACCGGAGGCATGTGAGGATTTTGGGAGGTAACAGGCGCAGGCGTGGCCGCAAGTTGTCGCTGGAGGAGTTCTGCCATCATAGTCTTTAGGGAAGACAGCTCGGCCGTGAGCGACTCTACCTTTCCCCCGAGAGAAGCGTCGTCGGCTCATTGGGCCGATACAAGCGTGGCATAATTGAATGGGACGGTGACCGGGGACACCATTGAGCTTTGGATGGTTGGAGCAGTGGAAGCTGCCAACGGTGGAATGTAGATCAGAGACATGCCTCTTGTCGAAGATTGACCAGCAGTGATGACCGAGGCCAATGGAGGGAACATGGATGCACTCAAGGAGAATGCTGGCATCGGAGCCAACGGGGATTCGACCGCTGGAGATGGAATAGCAATTGTGACCTCAAGAGGGGGGTCGCCTTCAGGGGTGACAACAGAAGCATTCATAGCAGGTCCTAGGGAAGCGTCTGCCATGATTCTTCGAACGGATCGATACTTTGTGCGTCTCTTGAAGGGAACAATTGCTCAGTACCTTGGTCGGGATTAGAACATTCAATCAGTATCAAGCGGCGAGATACTTTGGATGCATGACATGTAATGATGCATGATATATCCAATGCATGGATTGGATTGTGATTACAATGAATTTCACCCAAGGGGAGAGAAAATAAGTTAATTAAGTACTAATAACTTCAAGGTTCATTATAAATAGTACGACAAAGAAATAAAGGATAGATTGGGCTCACAGGCCCTAAGATGACGGGAAGGTGTTGTCATCAGATGCGGTCCCAGGGGGTTATTCGTTTCCTTTTAAATCGAGCAGACCGGGCGTCGATGCCTGCTTGACGCTCTATGAGAGGTTTGAACTCCTTTTCTATGAGATTCAACCAAATACGAGCGATATGTGTCGTTGCCCGCTGAATTACGCCCCTTGGTGGTGGGGTGTCCAAGTCGATCGGATCAAACGGTCTGGTAGGTGCTGATCTTGTCCGCGGAATTCCTCCGAATTGGTGCATGATCCACGCTGGACAATAGTACGATGTCCCGGTAAACCCAATGATCGCGATGTGATCTCCATCTGGGGAGCTCGTGATGGCCCAATCCACGTCGAAGCATCTAGCCATTTTGTAGAAGTCTTCCGGCTCCAAAGACAGGAAGAGTGGTCTGGTTCCTGCAAAGGTGCGGGTTGGAAGTCGAGCACAATATGATATGTGGTCGAGCACATATGGAAACTGCTCATGTTTGAATAACTCCCCAGTGATGCCGATGTGCGTGTAGAACCAGGCCAGGAGTAGTGTCGGGCTAAACGTAAACTTGTGGTTTTGCACACTCTCCCTAACTTTGCGCACAATCCGGGTGAGGCTATAGTTCGTCTCGCCAATCAGGTTGGGAAGAAAAGGTCTTCCTTCGAGGATCGCCTTCATCAGGTAGACCGTTCGCTTGTTGAGTGATTCTTTAGTGTATGGGTAAAGGATCGTCCCTGTGAACAAAAGGATGAACGCCCTTGCTGAGCCTTGACCATCACCCATGCCTGGCTCGTATGGCGTCCGGCGTAATCCGAAAAGTTCATTGATATTGATGTGCTCCTCCAGTGTAAATAAACTAGGCATAACCGTTGGAGAGATTTGAAGGAGACGAGTTATGTAGTTCCTTGGCTTGTCGTCGTAAGGCAGGGGGAGAATTCCCGAGCGGTGGGGGAGTACAGATATATCGCCGTATTCTTCGTAAGACGGTGCTAGTTCTAGGGCGTCAAATCTGAAGGTGTAGTTCTCTGGGTCCCATCGAGCGACGAGATGTTGATGCAGGAACCAATCGATATCCATGCGAATCAAGTGAAAGAGTCCTCCGAGCTTTTGTGGCACGAACTCCCGTTCTGAAGGTCTAAGCACATCAAGCCATCGTCGGAGGAAGTCGGTAGATGGAACCCCTCTGCGTAGCGAGATTGACTCCATGACGTTAACCTGCACGCTTGGACGTCATTCAATCGTAATAACAATCCAATCCAACTCCTAATATGAGATGAATTTGCATGCGAGTTCTTTCATGTTTGAGAATGATGACTTTGAGGAAATATCAATGTGTCAATGCATCAATTATTGATCATCATACACTCATGCGAAATGAATGCAAATGGACGCAGTAGTGTAAAGAAGGGAGATAGGGAAGAAGTTACGGAAACCCCCTAACCAACCCAACCTGCTACAAAAAAAAGAACAAAGTTAGTGTTACAATTATCACATACAAAGCGTACCTGACACATGTCTCTGCACAAGTAGTAGTCACTCAGTAACAAGCAAATGCATGTGCGGCGTCCAGTACCTGTAGTGGGCAAACAATACTAGACTCGGATGAAGGTTTCTAAACCTCCCTTGGACAAAGGGAGGTGGGCCCCGGTCCATAACCATACCGCAAAGAGCAGTACAGCCGTGCCTTTCGGTGACCCCCTAAAAATCCTAGCCCCGGGTTCGGGCACACCTAAGCATGCCTAGGAAAGTGGTAAACAAACACAATCATGAGCACAGATAAAAGGCACCGAGCCAAACAAGTACATGTGCAAACAAGAACTCCCCTCCGCATGTGGATGAATGTAAAGACGTTTCGATAAAAAACCACATGCAGAGCTCCCCAGCATAGTCGCCATCCGGGATGTACGCGCGCCCTCCGGCCTAGCACGCGCGCTGCGGCTCCAGCGACACGAGGATCCGGGCCCGCTACCCGATGCCCTTCCGCAACGTCCGACGTCGGAAGGTAAGTCTCTGAAGCCAGGTAAGTCTCTGATTCCCTTTTTTGTTTTTTTTCGTTTTTTATTAAAATAATAATAAAATTAAAAAAAAAAATTTAAAATAAAATAAAATAAAATAAATATAAATGAGCGTGGGGAAGGTTCGGTCGAAATGTTAAGTTCCCCCCTTTTTTTTATTGTTTTTTTGTTATAAAATAATAAAATTAATTTCGTCAAAATAGGAATACGTGAGTTACTCTTTTAGGAATATACGTAGGTTTCTTAAAACTTTGCAAATCCTTCGTCATTCTCTTTTGTTTATACGGATTTCTCCAAACGCATATAACTAATGCTTGTTTCCTTTTTTTTCGTGAAAACACGGTGGGATTCTGGTGGATATTCTCGAGCAATCTCGAAATCAGTACACAGGTATATAATTTTGGAAGACCGACATCGGCGGGCTACAAAATCTCCCAACTACTCCGAACGGTAAGTCATGTCGTACTTCTCAGTACGATTAAATATACGTCAATTTAATCGTTACTCATTCAGGCCTTGCTCTCTCTTCTCCTTTGTTTTGCATGTTAAAACAACGAGGAAATATCACCTTTCAACATCGTGAAGGATCAACATCAACGGGCCACACAACGCCCGGTGAGTATCGTTATTACTCACCAGTTAATTCCGGATATTCAATAAATTTTGGAATTTTCTGACAATCGTCTTCTTTGTGGTGTTTTGATTTAATTTTGCATGAAAAAAACAACTGAGCTTCATGGAATCCCGACAAAAGCGGTATTTCGAGGATAAGAAAAAGCTTGAAGGCACGTGTAACAAACCGCGCGGGTTGGATCTACCACGGCCTAAAAACCGTCGGTTCGAAGTAAAGCGGCTTCAACCGTCATCTCAGGTATATGAGGGAAGTGCGGGCTTCCCGTCTTTTCTTTATTTCCACATGTAACGGGTCGTGAGCCCAAGTGTATAGGCTCACGATCACCGCCCTTCCCCGCTCCCTTTGATCTCAATAATTGGTTGTGGTTGTTCGCATGCTTTAGGCCCGTAGGTTTATCGTCGCATGCTGTTTGCTAAATACACATAAGTTCGAGCCCAAAAGGCTCGAATTGGGTCCAACGCCTGCAAAACAGTGACATGAGTCCGGAGTCATGTCCTGATCGGGTCCAACGCCCGTTAATCAAAAGCCAAACTCTTTTGGAGCAAACGCCACCTCTTCGCATGCTTAGAGTGTAAGGACTAGTAAGTAGAAATCCCCGAACCAGCTGTTTTTCTGACTTAACAGTTTTAAAACAAAAAGTCGATGGCGACTCCGTAATAGTTTACCTAAGTTAAACAACAACACTTTTTACAAAAACAAAGCCATTTTTGGATGGGTGACGGCAACACGAGCCGCTCCCTGGATCCTCCCCGAATTTTCCCAGCGAGGTCTCACGCAGCTTTTCGCCCGTCGCCTTCAAGGACTGGAGACGGTCGGCGAAACGCCCCGCAGATCCGTTCGGGAACCAAGGGAGGATTCAACCCGGTGCCCTTCCGCAACGTCCAATGTTCGAGTCGTGACGCCGACCGGATTGTGCCTCGGGGAGCGAACCCGGATCCTCGTGTCACTGGAGCCGCAGCGCGCGTGCTAGGCCGGAGGGCGCGCGTACACTCTTGGTCAGTGGGAAGGTGCTCCTTGTCTTCTGTTGCTCTCGTACTTGACTCCAGAATATTTGGCGAACCAGAAGAGTTGGCAAGCAAGCTGCTTAACGCTCCATTTAGGCTCTCAGAAGCATCACCCTTTTGGACATCAGGAAGATGTGCAGAGACTTCATGATCTACGTTACCGATGTTCTTGATATGTAGTGTGTCAATGTTGCGATTGCTAGATTGGAGAAGGTCGAGGTCAATTTCCAGTGGCTCTGACAAAGAGCGAGACAGCAATTTCGAATTCAGAGGCCCATATCTCTTGGCAGCTCTTCTCGGCTGTGCTCTCACTAAGTCAACCTGCTCTTGCCACTCCTCTGATATGTCAAACTACTCATATGGGATGCTTCCGAGAGCTTTCTCCAATTTCCATGTCACGCACTGAAACTGCAAGATAATTTTCTTTGCTGCTCCCTCCTGAGCTGCATGATGTCGGTTGTTTGGTTTGGGGATTGGGCGGAACCTTTCCTGTGGAAGGCTGTGGTCTCGGGGGCTGCAGGTGTGTGTCACGACATTGAAGCTATAGAGATCTTCGTCTCCTTTTAGCAAGATGAAATTCCAACTCGGGAATTCGTGATCTGACAAGTGCTCGATGGCCTCCTTCTACCACCGAAAGATCCACTGAGGGAGGGCGATCTCCGCCTACAAAGAGCAAATAAAGAAAACGCGAAAGTGGACAAATTGATTAAAACTTGAGGCACGGGCAAAGGAGCGAGATTACCCATTCATGGAACCATATGGATTGTCGCAAACTCTCGTGCAGTCTTGTGAAGAAAGGAGGCATGAAGGAGGCTCCGTCGGCCAGGAGTACAACCTGATGCAAGACATAGGAAAAGAGAACCACCTTTTGTGCTTGAACTTTTTCATCCTTTTCCCCTGGTTTCGTTCCCAGCGGCTTCCTTCAAATTTTTCCGAGTGTTCTTTTTTCTCTCACCGTGTCCCACACTATTATAGGGAGAAGAATGGCTTTATTGTTAATTTTCTAATTAGATTTCCTCGGTTTTAGGTGATTTTTATGGATTTTTGTTGATTTTCGGTGATTTTTATTATTTCTACTGATTTTCGGTGATTTTAGATTTTTTAGAAAAAATTGGGTTATAACAGTGGATTTCAAGTGCGGATTGAGTAGAGAGTTCAACCGGTGGTGGTTTTTCTGTATCCTCCGCGTTGTTCATCCCTTCGTCTTGTTCGTAGTTGTGTCTCTGTATCCATGGTACAAACGAGTCTATCTTAGTCTTCTTTCACGGTGGTGAATCTGTATCTGTGGGGGTTGTTCTCAACCCATCCTTCATTTATCCCAATTATGTCCCATTTTCAGCCGCATCCCTAAATACAACATTTCGTCCATGCCCCACGTCACTCCATTTCGCACCCTTAGTGATGTTCCCCTTCGTTTTTGGTATTGAAATCATCTATTTATTGTCGTCCCCGTATATCCAATTTATCCATATAATTCATTGGAATCTCTATTACATCAATATCCATTTTACTAATCTCTATCATAATTCAACCTACTTGTCATTATTTACACCGAATAACGAAATAAAATCGAGTCGTTACACTTAATTTCTTCGTTCTCTTTAATCCCAGTTTAGAAAGGGTTACAAAATCTTTTAGAAATATGGGTGAAAATGGAAAAAAGAAAAAGATACGTACCGATAGATTGTTGGCTTTGACCTTCTATTATGTTAGCATTATGGAGCTTTACAATGATTTCCCCAATTAAAAAACCACCACTAAATTATATCCTTCCTTGTATGAATTACAGATTAAATGTGAGATATTAATTTATAATTGCCTGATCAAAAAACCGTACATCTTGCCTTGTTGCTATATATCTTCTTGATATATTATTGTATCTAGAGTTAAATGTAATATAAATTGCTACTTTGAGTAAATGTAAAAATTTGTCTACTAAACATTGGTAAAATAAAATGGTTTCGTGTTGTCAAAACATACGAGAGAGGTTAAGAGAGAGAAAAAGAAAACCAATGAGGAAAAGTGGAATAATCCCATCGTCACAAATTACATCTTTCATAAACTTCATTCCTGTCTACTAAGCCTGGGTCCTTACACTATAAAAATTTTATAACACTATGGTTTCTTACATGAACATTATACTCATAGGAATGTACTCGTTTTCATGCCCCCGCCCGGACTCGATATGGGATATTGGAGCCAACCTTGGGTGGTGCTCGGAGAAAGACCTAGCTCGAGCCTGGCGCCGTGACCGCTAATATCCCCCGACCCGGAGAGCTCCCTGAAGAATGCGGATAACGGCGTCATCGGCGACCCTGCACTAATAGTCATGTTAGCATCCCGCTCCTTAAGGGCATTATTGCCCCCCTTGTATCTCTCCGACACTGCACGCGCCTCTGCTGAGGCAACCTCGAGGGAAGGTGGGGCGGCATCCTGGAGCCGTCGCGGGTTCCCCGGTCCAGCACCTGTGAGCTTCTGGACGATCTCCTTGAAGTCGATGGCAGCAACCTTATAAACACGGTTAGAGGGTTGAGGTGGGAGGGGAGCGGTGGGCTTCTTCCACGGCTTCAAGGGGGTGCCTCCGCCCTTACGTACGGCATGGAGAGACTTCTCAAAGACGCGGTCGGCCTTGGAATGGGGATGAGTCAAAGAGTCGGTTGCGTCCATATCCTCCGTGTGTTTCTCACAACAAATTGGGGATATTTCTGTTTACATTGACGAGGTTGTCTTTATATACATTGAAGGTCTGAATATTCAACGAAGGATGGCCGAGATTAAATATTCTTGTCTTTAGCCGTCGGCTGCAATTCAGTGTCGGTCAAATCTTCAAGATATTTTAATATATATATATATATATATATATATATATTATTTAGTTTGTAGACGTTAGGTAAGGAAAAGGAAAAACTTTGGTAAAATATAAGTTTTTGGCATAATATTTGAGTTAATATTTTGTTTTGTCGTTAATTTTTGTCATCAATTTTGTTATTAACTTTTGTCGAAATATTTGCTAAAATCAAAATAAAAATAAAAATTGGTGACAAAATTATATAATAAATTAAGTTAATGAAAAAACAGAATGTTGGCCCAAAGTTAAAGCCATAAATTAATATTTTGTCAAAAAAAATGTATTGTTAAAATATCGAATAAAATCACCGTTAAGGGCTTTACTCGAATGCTAAAACACAAGTTTAAATAAAGAGGTGAGTTGAATTAAATCATAATCAGATGTATTTCTTACCCCTTGTTTTGGTTGTGCTTCGTTTCTAATGTCACAGGCTTTGGACGGTGGCGTAGGGTAAGGCTAGCGTGGACTTGACGTGAGGAAACCGTTGGTTTTATTTTAATTTAGTTTCACACACACTCTAATCATAAACAAAAGAAGGCATCATCATCAAACGGGATTAACGGGCGAGGGAGAAAGGGGAGTTGGTCGATGACGTCTGCCATTGCAAAGCACTGACGTATGTATGGTCCGAAATTAAATGCCGACACAAATGACAGTTTCAGGAACAGTCCATCGTCCCGTGGGTCGTTTCTTAAATACTAAAAAAAAATTCAATCGTCGTCGTCTTTTCGTGTGTACGATCGATCAACGAGTAAGAAATTTCATTATATTTAATAAATACTAAAAAATAATTAAAGAAGAAAACTTGGAGAGGCCACGGGACTACTGACTGCTGCTCCTCGTCGTTAGGAAGCATATAAAGTTCACACACATACTTTTTTTTCTCTTTATATAATTATCTTAACATAATCCTTTCTTCAGCCCTCACGTATCTTATAAAATAATATCACTTTTGACATGAATTTTCTTATTGATGTCTTAACTTTATATTTATTTATTTATTTTTTGCTTGACGAACCAAATGAAAGAATGTTGGAATACTAATAACAAACCCATTCCAGTAAACAGTTTTGTTTTTCACGAGCTACGAATATTTGTTTTTTAATATTAGGAAACAGCCGCAGGGGCCGCAGGTGCAACCAATTCGCCGATCCAATTACTTTCCTGTTCATCAATTTATGACCGGCTGCCGCTAGAGAACCCCGATCAACGTCGGATTAATTAATAGTCCAGAAAAAGGAACTTCTACACCTAATGCATGATGCAGGCCGGGCGGGAACGGGAACGTCCTGGTAAGAAGGACCAATGGCCTGACAAGAGCTTACTCTGTCAACCTGGAGAGACAGGGGAGTGCTAGCCACACCCTCAATGAAGAAGACTTCAGGGAGCTCGTGAAGGCAGATGAGCCAATGGAAGAAGTTGGGGTTCCCAGAGCCCCCGGATTACATGCAGAGGAGCTAGACTGCGACAGGTATGGAGAGGATTGATGAGGAAGAACCACGTGAATGCAGGGCCGATGATGTCAGAGCCAGGGCCAAAGCATTACCGACAAGCCAAAGCTGCAGGTAGAACTACTAGGATGTGTCCCCACGACATGTTACTATACAATTTTCTGAGAAAATGTTTTAGCCTACTATAGGTAGTAAGTCATCCTATCCATATTGTATTTGACGAAATCTCAAAGCCTAGCAAAGAATTCTAACTCCCTATTTACCCGGTGGATCCATCCTACCAAGTACAAACAGATATCTCAAGGAGACCACATTCTTTCAATTTCTCTAAGAAGATACTGGCCAATATGTCGTCCAGGAAAAAAGGAAAAAGATTTTTGTCTATTTGTTGTTTTAGTAAATATGGCTCTCTTTGAGTAAAGACAGTTCCGCCATCATTTCGAAACGAGAAGGAAAAAAAAGGAGATGTGAGTATGAGCTCAACACATCAATCAAAATTCAAACAGTAGATGGGGCCAATCCAAGCATCCATGAAAGACTAAGGACCAGTCATTGTCAAACACCGTTTAAAGCTAGACACATACATAATTACGAGCCTGACCTGTTCAAAATGGCAAGTCGGCTTGCGAATTGCCAGAGGAGTCTTCCCTTGTAGGTTTGGCTAACCAGAAATCTCATGAAATCACAGTGTTCGCATCCTCGTCAGCATCTTCAGTTTCATTGAACATGTACTGGCTTTGATACTCCATCAAATACTGGGTCGACCTCTTCACATCGAGAAACAGCTCGTACACCCGCCTGATGTCTTCAGACTCCACAATTTTACCCTTTCTCTTCTGACACGCCAGTGCAGACGCGGTAATTAGATGTATGGCATACCTCAATGAAGTATCCACGCCGATCTTCGTAAGCAGGAGTTTGGCCTCTTCGGCCATTTCAACGTCCTCTTCCTGGCACCTGATGTCTATGATTTGCCGAATCTCATCTTCACTGTATGGCTGCGTGGTTATGATCAGGAGACGGTCTAAGAGATCTATCGGGATTCCATGGGGAGATTTGTAATTTGTGCCACGAATAGTGGTTATTCCCCGGTTTGTTGCGACAACCAGTATTGGGGCCATTTCGTTCTCCAAAGCACGGTTGAGGAAAGAGAAGCACTCAATATCAAGCATATGTACTTCATCAATGAAGAGAACTCCGGGTACAATCTCTGCTTTCCCCTCTTCTCTCCACTCTGCAACTTTGGTGTCAATCTGCTCCCTCACCTCAGATCGTATTTCACCCGTATCCCCAGTAAACAGAGCAAGAAAACCTTGAGTCCTGACAATATGTTGATAAATAACCATCATTAGACATTGGCTTTCATGCCACGAGGACATTATCTCCACAAACCAAGCTACAGGGAAAAACTTCAGAAAGAAATTACCCAATGAACACTTCTTTTAAAGGATGATCAGTTCAAGCCCACAGATCACTGGTCAATAATAGAGAGTAAACTGCAAACTGCAGTTTAAAAAAAAAAACACCGAATCTTCTAAGCAAACTGCACCAGACACAAAGCTTTATCCCCAGAAAAATGTTTCTAGTATAAAATAGAAATCCTCCGGGCAGGAATGCAATGCCCTTCTGAGCAACTTATAAAGACAAAAGGCCCCTCTAAGCAAAATCTTCTTAAAGTTTGCTCATTAAGAAGATCACCTAAATTAAGTCAAGGGAACCATATATTGTGAAGCAATGTAGCTGCTACCATAAGAGTGATGCCAATAAATAGACAACCCCTTCATACAATGAAGGAAGTAACTGGAACATCAGTTGAAATATTTTCGCACAAGTGAAGCCTTTCTTCCCTAAAAAATCTAAGAGAATTCCAGTAATATCAAGCACGATAAAAACAACTCTAATTTCCCTATCTACTTTAATGGATTAATGAATCCACAGATCTCCAGCCTCTCTTGGGAATCCAAACAAGGCCAAAACTTTCACAGGTAAATAAGTTGCCTTAAGAAATAGAACGCAACAACTGGGAAACAGGAAAGGCTCTGCTCGGAGAAAATATCAGTCCTTGCAGAAGCCTGTATGAAGATTCCATAGTTCCAGAATTATAGTAAAAATACACACAGAAAGGGAATCCCCAACAGAAAAAAAATTGTTAGAATATTCCTTGTAAAATCGTTTATATTATCAGCATCAATGT
This sequence comes from Melastoma candidum, assembly GCA_023653495.1. Taxonomy (NCBI): domain Eukaryota; kingdom Viridiplantae; phylum Streptophyta; class Magnoliopsida; order Myrtales; family Melastomataceae; genus Melastoma; species Melastoma candidum. The sequence continues at coordinate 10,601,760 of CM042888.1, read as the reverse complement.
TATTCTTCCAGACCCAATCTAGTAAAATCCCTGGAAACATAGTTGCCATGCACTGATAAACAAGGCACTGATACTTAACTGGAAAAACTACTAAGGGAAGAATACTCTGAAGAGACACTCTTTGTTACCAGTCAGTTTTGATGGTATCACAAACTAAGCAGGGGAAATGAAGAACCAGAATGAATTTTCCATTTGTCAAAGCACAGGTAACCGTACTAGCTCATCAAACAGTGAATGTTCCATCCCAGGAAAAAAACATGGCAATGTAATGTACTCTGTGCCTACCAACATCAACTAATAAGCCATTCGTTCCACTGAAAACAAACCACTCCAAATTGCAGAGCAAAGGAAAACCCTCATCAACGAGATGACAAGTTTACCTGCTATTGATAACATCAATCTCGTGCAACGTCACACAATGCACCACCTCCTTCCTCTTCTGCAGCTCCCCGTCCGGACACTGCACGAACCTCGTCTGTGACCCAACAGCATCATAATCCCTCGACCTCGAGAACGACCTCCCGAGTTTTGTCACCTTCCCGGACACCTTGTCAATAGCTATGACGTCCCCACTCTGTACCATCGCCTTCCCGAGCGCCTCGATCATCTTCCCACCGAGCTCGTAAACTGTCTCCATCTCTGTGGTCTTGAGCGTGAGCTTCCCTGTCTTCGCGGCTGCGCCAGCCGTAGCAGGCCGATCGACCTGGACTTCCACGACTTCACCCTCAATAACCTCAGCCTCCTCCTTGATCCTAACTCCGATGGCCCTCCGAAACGCCTGGGTGAGGGCCTCGGTCTTGGAGATATCGAGGGAGAAGAGCTCGGAGGCGGAGAGGGAGGCGAAGGGGGTGTCCGCGCCGAGTGACTTGGCCATGCCCATGGCGATGGCAGTCTTGCCAGTCCCGGGCTGGCCGGCGAGGAGTACGGCGCGGCCGGAGACGTTGGAGGACTTGATCATGTGGAGGAGTAGGCCGGCGGCCTTACGGGCGGGGAGCTGGCCGACCATGCCATCGGAGACGGAGCGGGGTTCGAGGGAGGAGTCGAGACCGAGGCCTCGGATGTGCGAGTGAGCGCCGATTCTCTCGATGCGAGTAAGGTCGCGCGACTCGGAGAGCTTGATCTCCGCCATTGTTGGGTTTAGGGTTTTGGGGCTGAGGAAGAAGAAGGGGAAGGAAGGGCTCCTTCTGAGAGACGACGTCGTCTTGAAAACTAGGATTCCAATCTAAGTAAGGCTTGTCATGATGTATTTCAATTTAGTCCTTCCCTCCGCTGAACTCCGGGTCTCCAAGTCCAAGGGTGGTCCGTTCAAGCCTGAGATGAAATTCCGTTAAGACTCGACTGATATATGGCCTCTGGCTTGTCCATAGAATCATCGGTGACTCCGCCGCTACGATGATCAAGAGTTAGTTTTGCATTCTAAAATGTGCAAACTGAGAAGGAAATCAACGACCCTTGCAATTGCCCCCGAAAGTTCCAGGCACAATCGATCCCAGCTGAGTAGGTAGCCGTGGAAGATTTATCCGAACGAAAGCTATTCCTGTGGCTCAAAACTAAAAAGTCCATGTCAATGGCATCCGCTGTGACGAACTCGACAAAAGTGGAGGGATGTTTTTGTTGTCGTTGTTTCTCTCCCTGCTGCTGTGAAGAACCTTCGCCCAATTCGACACCTCTTCCTCCTGCTCCCCCAATGACACCGCCACCTAAACAGGATCAAAGGTGCTGCCGATGCTGCTGCTGCTGCGGCTGCCACCAATCATCGGCAGCGCAACAACCACAGCCTCCGCCGCCGCCACCAAGTTGCTGCAATTGCTTTGAACCTTGGTACGCCCTTATACTCCTCTCACCTTCCCTAACCGACCTATCTTTTATGTCTAAAACAATGTCATGAAAAATTCAGCTTTCTTTCTTTTTGCTAACTTTGAAACTTAAAATAGTCATCCCAATCATTTTGCACGTTTTAAACTGTCTTAGAATGAATTTATGGGATCTTATTTGAATCTATGGCAGCTCCTGTCTAGTGGCTCTAGGTAATCTCATCGTCAGCATCGCCACTTGCTTTGCCTCCTGAACCATTTCGTGGAGGCGAAACCCAGACCACGACTCAGTAATCTTCAGAGATGGGGTTGTTACAGTAATGTAAGAAGAAGATAATAAGGGAGATTTTGGTGTAAGGATGATTTAAGGACGAGTGATTATGTCATTGAATTGATCTATGCAAGGAAGTTTTTGTCAGAATAGCTTTGTCCTTCCTTCGTGGCTTGGAACGGCTGGTTGATCGAAGTCGGAATCGAACTCTTAAAGTTCAACTTCATACAGATGGGACGATTCCACATAAAATCGAACTCATAAAGTTCGAGTTCCTTCTTAGTGCCTTAAGGAAGTCGAAATCTATGAGTTCCACTGCTACGCTATTAGAAGCTTCAGAAGATGGTTGGGGTTTTCATTTCATCTCACTGCCGATCGACGATAGATGGCAGAACCCCTCGTATTACGCTTTTTCTGGTTTGGATATATCCGCTAAAGCAAGCCAGTCTTAGCAAGACGGTTTACTTCACCAACGAACGGGGTTCCATTACAATTCTACCATATATCTCTTTCATTCCGCGTCGGATACAACCGTCAACTAAGGAAGCGAACTGCCTTTTCATCTAGATAGCTGAAGAAAATATGATTCAAATAGGGGGCTGACAGGGGCAAAGGGCAGTAGCGAGGGAGCAGACGGAGGGGGCAGTGACAAGGGACAAAGGGAAGGGGTAGAAGGAGTCTGGTAAAAAAATTGATTTTTTTAATATAACTTGAGGAGAGTTCGATTTCCTTAAGAAAGAAATTTAGTCCGAGAAAAAATTTTAAGTGTTGAAAACTACTTAAGGCAATAGAGTTTGACTTTTTTATTTATCAAAATCGAACTCCAAGAGTTCGAGTTCGGGACTGTAAACGAAGAATTTTAAAAGTTTCGACCATAAATTCAGAATTATTTTCTGGACTAACGATATTTTGGAACAAAGCACCAGCAACAAGTGTTATGCTACATGTCAACAATCTCCTCAACGGCATCCTCACTTCCTTTTCCGGATAATTAGCCTCCACGGCAAGCATTCATCCGCTAGAATCTATTTAGCAACAGAAATTCTTGGCCACAGATCTCGATATTATCTTTCGATCAAAGGTCCAGAATGTAGGTCCAAAGTACTTGAAACCCAGTAAGGTGGTAAATGTGGAAACACTCCAGGCGAAGGCTTGCGGGCGAAGCAGTTACCAAGCGACGGGGTTACGAGGCGACGAGGGTCAACAAGACGGTCAAGCGACAATCAAATGGACGAGCGAGGAAACTCTGCAGTGAAGGCCAGTCGGCGATCCGATCGATCAGTGGCTGTCATGGGAAGATTTCAGACGATCTCAAGACATGGAAAGAAATTGTTGTCAAGATTGCTCAAGTGGAAAGGAGATATTCTATGAAGACTGACAATAAGGACGTGTAATATATGTATAATATTTCATTTCTGTATATACATAAATATAGCCTAGTATAAATAATTTTTCTTAAGCATTGTACACACACCTCTCTACAGACGGACATTTAATGTTTTTTATCTTCAAGCATTCAGGCGTTCAAGCATCCCAGCGTTCTTGCGATCTTGTGAAACTACATTCTTGTTTCCTTCCGAATGCATCGTCAATGGCATCCGTAAGTGCTTCCGCTCAAGGATGTCGTTTCTTTGCCTTCTCCTCTCTTTCTTCATTTCATATGGCGACCACATATTCAACAAATCTCCCAGTACCAGTTGCTCATAGTGTAGAGAATTCCGACGTGTTTGGATCCGGCTTGTCCAGAATCAAATTTTATGTGCAAAAACTCGATTTTTTTTTGTGGGACTTGTAAAGGACAAATTAAACGGACTTTTTTCTGTGCGATTAATTAAAATTTTTTCCTTTATTTTTTGATAGCAAAATTATACGGATAAAATATAAACCTTTTATGTAAAACAGAATATAACCTTTTTTGGATTAATTTAGGTCTTGTAATTTGTAACACCCATACAACGTCTGTTAAAACGTGTTTACATAAACAGGTTGAGAAGAGACCCGACAAAAAATATGTATATGATTACGTATATTAAAATTAGACACGTTTAAATACATTTATTATATAAGTTTCGGCTATATGGCGTGGATCATGTGGAGGAGTAGGCCGGCGGCCTTACGGGCGGGGAGCTGGCCGACCATGCCATCGGAGACGGAGCGGGGCTCGAGGGAGGAGTTGAGATCGAGGCCTCGGATGTGCGAGTGAGCGCCGATTCTCTCGATGCGAGTAAGGTCGCGGGACTCGGAGAGCTTGATCTCCGCCATTGTTGGGTTTAGGGTTTTGGGGCTGAGGAAGAAGAAGGGGAAGGAAGGGCTCCTTCTGAGAGACGACGTCGTCTTGAAAACTAGGATTCCAATCTAAGTAAGGCTTGTCATGATGTATTTCAATTTAGTCCTTCCCTCCGCTGAACTCCGGGTCTCCAAGTCCAAGGGTGGTCCGTTCAAGCCTGAGATGAAATTCCGTTAAGACTCGACTGATATATGGCCTCTGGCTTGTCCATAGAATCATCGGTGACTCCGCCGCTACGATGATCAAGAGTTAGTTTTGCATTCTAAAATGTGCAAACTGAGAAGGAAATCAACGACCCTTGCAATTGCCCCCGAAAGTTCCAGGCACAATCGATCCCAGCTGAGTAGGTAGCCGTGGAAGATTTATCCGAACGAAAGCTATTCCTGTGGCTCAAAACTAAAAAGTCCATGTCAATGGCATCCGCTGTGACGAACTCGACAAAAGTGGAGGGATGTTTTTGTTGTCGTTGTTTCTCTCCCTGCTGCTGTGAAGAACCTTCGCCCAATTCGACACCTCTTCCTCCTGCTCCCCCAATGACACCGCCACCTAAACAGGATCAAAGGTGCTGCCGATGCTGCTGCTGCTGCGGCTGCCACCAATCATCGGCAGCGCAACAACCACAGCCTCCGCCGCCGCCACCAAGTTGCTGCAATTGCTTTGAACCTTGGTACGCCCTTATACTCCTCTCACCTTCCCTAACCGACCTATCTTTTATGTCTAAAACAATGTCATGAAAAATTCAGCTTTCTTTCTTTTTGCTAACTTTGAAACTTAAAATAGTCATCCCAATCATTTTGCACGTTTTAAACTGTCTTAGAATGAATTTATGGGATCTTATTTGAATCTATGGCAGCTCCTGTCTAGTGGCTCTAGGTAATCTCATCGTCAGCATCGCCACTTGCTTTGCCTCCTGAACCATTTCGTGGAGGCGAAACCCAGACCACGACTCAGTAATCTTCAGAGATGGGGTTGTTACAGTAATGTAAGAAGAAGATAATAAGGGAGATTTTGGTGTAAGGATGATTTAAGGACGAGTGATTATGTCATTGAATTGATCTATGCAAGGAAGTTTTTGTCAGAATAGCTTTGTCCTTCCTTCGTGGCTTGGAACGGCTGGTTGATCGAAGTCGGAATCGAACTCTTAAAGTTCAACTTCATACAGATGGGACGATTCCACATAAAATCGAACTCATAAAGTTCGAGTTCCTTCTTAGTGCCTTAAGGAAGTCGAAATCTATGAGTTCCACTGCTACGCTATTAGAAGCTTCAGAAGATGGTTGGGGTTTTCATTTCATCTCACTGCCGATCGACGATAGATGGCAGAACCCCTCGTATTACGCTTTTTCTGGTTTGGATATATCCGCTAAAGCAAGCCAGTCTTAGCAAGACGGTTTACTTCACCAACGAACGGGGTTCCATTACAATTCTACCATATATCTCTTTCATTCCGCGTCGGATACAACCGTCAACTAAGGAAGCGAACTGCCTTTTCATCTAGATAGCTGAAGAAAATATGATTCAAATAGGGGGCTGACAGGGGCAAAGGGCAGTAGCGAGGGAGCAGACGGAGGGGGCAGTGACAAGGGACAAAGGGAAGGGGTAGAAGGAGTCTGGTAAAAAAATTGATTTTTTTAATATAACTTGAGGAGAGTTCGATTTCCTTAAGAAAGAAATTTAGTCCGAGAAAAAATTTTAAGTGTTGAAAACTACTTAAGGCAATAGAGTTTGACTTTTTTATTTATCAAAATCGAACTCCAAGAGTTCGAGTTCGGGACTGTAAACGAAGAATTTTAAAAGTTTCGACCATAAATTCAGAATTATTTTCTGGACTAACGATATTTTGGAACAAAGCACCAGCAACAAGTGTTATGCTACATGTCAACAATCTCCTCAACGGCATCCTCACTTCCTTTTCCGGATAATTAGCCTCCACGGCAAGCATTCATCCGCTAGAATCTATTTAGCAACAGAAATTCTTGGCCACAGATCTCGATATTATCTTTTGATCAAAGGTCCAGAATGTAGGTCCAAAGTACTTGAAGCCCAGTAAGGTGGTAAATGTGGAAACATTCCAGGCGAAGGCTTGCGGGCGAAGCAGTTACCAAGCGACGAGGTTGCGAGGCGACGAGGGTCAACAAGACGGTCAAGCGACAATCAAATGGACGAGTGAGGAAACTCTGCAGTGAAGGCCAGTCGGCGATCCGATCAATCAGTGGCTGTCATGGGAAGATTTCAGACGATCTCAAGACATGGAAGGAAATTGTTGTCAAGATTGCTCAAGTGGAAAGGAGATATTCCATGAAGACTGACAATAAGGACGCGTAATATATGTATAATATTTCATTTCTGTATATACATAAATATAGCCTAATATAAATAATTTTTCTTAAGCATTGTACACACACCTCTCTACAGACGGACATTTAATGTTTTTTATCTTCAAGCATTCAGGCGTTCAAGTATCCCAGCGTTCTTGCGATCTTGTGAAACTACATTCTTGTTTCCTTCCGAATGCATCGTCAATGGCATCCGTAAGTGCTTCCGCTCAAGGATGTCGTTTCTTTGCCTTCTCCTCTCTTTCTTCATTTCATATGGCGACCACACATTTAACGAATCTCCCAGTACCAGTTGCTCATAGTGTAGAGACGTGTTTGGATCCGGCTTGTCCAGAATCAAATTTTATGTGCAAAGACTCGATTTTTTTTTTTGTGGGACTTGTAAAGGACAAATTAAACGAACTTTTTTCTGTGCTATTAATTAAATTTTTTCCTTTATTTTTTGATACCAAAATTATACGGATAAAATATAAACCTTTTATGTAAAACAAAATATAACATTTTTTGGATTAATTTAGGTCTTGTAATTTGTAACACCCATACAACGTCGGTTAAAACGTGTTTACATAAACAGGTTGAGAAGAGACCCGACAAAAAATATGTATTTGATTACGTATATTAAAATTAGGACACGTTTAAATACATTTATAATCGTTATATAATAAAATTTAAAAATATTTTTTACGTAGATTATGTGACATATTATTTAATTTTTAAATAAAAATATATAAGTTTCAGCCACTTCTTCTTAAACAGAGGGAATTTCCCTGAACTCTCCCTTCTTCTTCCCCACTTCTTGGCCATCTAGCTTGGAACGATCACTTCTCACCTGTCCTGAACCAAGGTAAGCGGACATGCGATGCGATGGACCCCCCCCTTTTGACGACCAACCCAAGCGGAGCACACCATGACAGCAGCGTGGAGGAGGTCGCACTTCAAACTGCAAGCAGCTTCAACTTCGCTGGATGCCTCAACAGGAATACACCGGAACTCTTGTTGCAGCGGACTTCAGCCCCCCCTACCCGAACACGACGGCAGCAATACGGATCTTCGGCGACGACTCCAGCCTCATCAGCCACCTTCTGTGACAGAGGACGCCCTTCTGCAACAACGATGTAGACTAACCCCCCCTTTTTTCTCAGACGACATAACCAGCTTCAATCAAATCCAGGCTCTTCATATTTTAATATGTTTGCTTTCTTTGCGCAGGTGTATACTCCGAGTACAGTGACCCTCCAGCCCCGCAGAACAACTCCACCAGCAGCTTCCGCAACAGCAGCAGCAGGTTGGAGACGAGGGGAAGTTTTCTCCTGTTGTAGCCGTCAAGGAGGAGGAGGAGGAGGGGAGACCCGACGACCAGCCTGCACGCCCTCCTTCCAACATCTCCTAAATCCAGCGGCGACGGAGCTCGCGTCCTTTCCTGGCGATTTCAGAACCAACAGTAGCAAGCCATTCCCCCGGTGACTTCGAAACCAGTGGCCAGACTTGCCTTCCATATGCCCCTAAAGCTAGCAGTGGAGAAACCATCTCCTCTGGCCCTCTCCTGTCCAGAACCTGCAGCGACGGACATCCCCCAGACAGCTCGCGACCAGATACCCCTGGCTTCCAACTTCCCGGCATTCCTCTGGACGTCCCAGCGGCACAACATCTCCAACAACCCCGGCGAGCTCCCTCTGCCTCAGCCCTCCAGCAGCAGCTAGACTCCCCGTCAACAACCTCCCGATTCCAGATCCAGACTCAAGAGCCGGCTCTTAACCTTCAGCCCCGACCTCCACTCCACGAAACCGGCGGCGAACAGACCCAACAACGGCGCCCCAGCTCCCCGGCCCTCCTCCAGACAGTCCGGAACCCACAACAGCATCCCACCTCCGTCCCAGCCTTCCTCCGGATGTCCCAGCGCCTTCGTCGCTATCCTAGATCTGGCGGCAACTCCTCGGCGCCTCCCGCTACAGCCGTTCCTTCCCCCACGACACCCATGCCGAACAGACCACCTCCGGCGCCTCTCCGAGCCCAGATCTGGCCGCCCTAGAGCCACTGCCCGGTGTCCCTACCTTAAACCGTCTCAGATCCGGCCATTCGACCCTGACGGCCTTCCCACCTCATCGCCAAGAAGCCCTGGTGCCTCCACTCATCTGACCGCCTGACGGCCTCCATTCCCAGATCCGGTGCCGGTAGATCTGCAGCGGCATCCCACGCAAAGGAGACCTCCGTTCGACGTCCTCTTCCCCTGGCGCTTCAAGCCCTCTCCAGCGCTCCCCCACGACGGCAACGGCAACCCACGACGAGCTTCCTCCGCCTCAGCCCTCCAGTAGCTGCATGGCAGCCCCGATCCGGCTCCAGCCGGGCCAACAACCCTTCTCCCGGCGTCCTCAGCTTGGCGACGGCCTGCCTCTTCTCCCCCTCGCGTTCCGGGACCCGGCCGCAGCGTCTCCTCGCCTGTCTTCGGATCTGGTGGCAACTCCCCCTCCGACACCTCCAAGATCTGTAGCAACGGACCTAAGTCTTCCGAATGTCCCGAGGTCAGCTCTTCCCCAGCTCCGACTTGAACGGGTTTGATCACGGCTGTCCTGGGAGCTTCCTTCTCCAGCGAAGCTTCGGGGAAAAGGGCGTCTTAACTCTGCTGCAATTCCTATTTTCAAGATGGAAGCCTTCGGTCAGATCACGTGTCAATAGAAAAGGTAAAAACCTCTTTTAATTTCTATTATGTTATTCACGCACAATTTTGTTTTTTTTTTAAGTTATAAACTAATTAACTAATAGGAATATATTTATCTTATAGATTAGTCATCATCGTTAAATATTTGGAACTTTCACGAAGTTTAAAAGATTTTATTTCACTAAATTTATGTGCATTTTCGTTAATTAATTTTGATTATGCATTACTAACATCTATCTTTCTTTGTTTGCAATACGATGAAACTTCCCGGACATCTTCGATAATTTACATCATGTGAACATCTCCGATCGAAAAGGTAAGGCAAACCATACTTTCTCAATTTAATTGAGTTTCATTCGGATTTCACAATACTAACCACTGCTTTTTTTTTTCTTTGCATGTAAATCGAGCATTTAATCTCGGAAGATCAACTCTGAAATTTCGAAGATTAACTCGAAGGCGCGTGTATCAAACCACGTGGATCCACCTCGGCCTAAAAAACCGTGGGTTCGAAGGCTTAAAGCGGCCCCAACCTCAATCAAAGGTACAATGGGGAGGTGCGGGCCTCCCCGAAATTTTTAAAGGCCCACTTGTAACGGATTACGGACCCAAGTGTATAGGCCCGCAATCACCACCCTTCCCTCTTTTTGATCTAAATACTTGTTTGTGATTGCGCGTTTGTCTAGGCTCTAGGATTTACGTCGCATGTTTGTTTTAACCAAACCAACCTAAATTCGGGTCCAACGACCGTTAAAACGTCGATAAGAGTCCGGCCTACTCTGGATCGGGCCCAACACCCGTCAATCAAAAGTTAAATTTTTGGACAAATCGCCACCCTTTTCGCATGTTTTAGAATACAAAGGTTAGTAAATAGGAATCCCCGAACCCAAACTCTGATTTTTCCGACTTAAATCACACCATTTTTTTAAACTAAGTTGGTGGCGACTCTGAACAAGTTTTCCAAAGTTAAACTAAACCCTACCCTTTTTCGGAGCCATTTTGGGATGAGGTGACGACAGACCGAGCCGCTCCTTGAGCCCTCCCAAAAATTCACGAGCGAGGTCTTACGCAGCCTTTCGCTCGCCACCTTCAGGGAACTGAAGATGGTTGACGAAACGTTCCGCAGACCCGTTCGCGAATCAAAGGGAAGGCCCAACCTGGGTCCATTTCCGTAGCGTCCGACGTTCGAGCCGTAACGCCGACCGGACTGGGCCTCGGGGGAGCAGGCCCGAATCCTCGGGTTGCTAGAACCGCCGCGTGCGTGCTAGGCCGGAAGGCGCGCGTACATCCCGGATGGCGACTCCGCTTGGGATACTTCGCATGTGGATTCCTACCGAAAACCTTTTACAAACCACATGTGGATGGGAGTTATTTGTTTGCGCATGTATTTGATTGGCTCGGTGCCATTTGTATGATCTCCTACCTGTGTTTGTTTACCGCTTTATTAGGCATACTTAGGTAAGTCCCTACACCCGGGACTAGGATCTTTAGGGGGTCACCGAAAGACACGGCCTCGTTGCTTCCTGTGGCTTGTCGACTAAGGATCGGGACCCGCCTCCCTTAGTCCGAGGGAGGTCTTAGAAACCTTCATCCGAGTCTAGAATTGGTTGCCCACTATAGGTACCAGATGCCGCACGTGCATTTGCTTATTACTAAGTGACTGCTACTCGTGCAGGGGCAGGTTCAGGTATGTGTTGTATGCGATAAACCATGACACTAACTTTGTTCATTTTGCAGCGGTTTGGGTTGGTCCCGGGGGGGTTCCAAATTCCTTTTCTCCCTTCCCTAACTCCTTTTACCGCTTTAATGCATTCATACGCATTCATAATTGCGTGAATGCATTTCAATTCACAATTGTTCTTGTAATAGCACACATTCTATTTTACTTGAACACGATTTCACAAATCGCGTGCCGAATCATACTATAATAAGGCGTGATCTAATCGCTTATTGGCCTCTATCTAATTCGCTTCATTTCTTTCGGGGTTAAATTCGAATGACAACAATCCAATCCCTACATTAGACATATCATGCATCACTACATGTCATGCATCCATGCTATCACTGCTTGATGCTGATCGAATTTTTCTTTGTCTTGAACCAAGGTACTGAGCAATAGCTCCATACCGAAAGTGCCCCAGATATCGTGCCATCCGAGCAGTGATGGCTGAAGCTTCGGCAGGACAAGCACTGACTCCCATGGTCCTGTCTCCGGCAGCAGAAGAAGAGATAGCCCCGGCTGCCGGAGTCACCATTGCCGTTAAGTCACCTGCCGCCATCGACTTCTCGGCCTCGATGGAAGCTGCCTCGCCTTTCCCGATCTCTGCCTTCCCGCCATTGCCCCAGACTATACTCACTGCCGGGCAGCCCTCAGATGGGAGAACCTCACCGATGTACATCCCACCGCTGGTCGCGTCAACAGCACCGTCGGTAATGTCGTCAGCTGCTCTACTGGTGGCAGCTCCCTTTAATTCAACTTCAAACATACTGGCCCAAGGCGCCGGCTCTCCTTCGCTGGGAGACAAGGTGGAGTCTCTCACAGCCGAACTTTCTTCCCTGAAGACGATGATGGTAGAACTCTTCCAACGACAGTTAGCAGCCACACTTGCTCCTGCCTCCTCCCAAAACCCACACCTTCCTCCTGTCATGCCAGGACCTCAAACATCCATAACCTCACCATACCCATTATATCCTAACCTAAACACTTCGCCAAACACTTTGCCTTCTTACAACCCATCAAACACTCTACCTCCCTATAATCCGGTCATGCCCGGATCCGCTACCTCCACAAGTGTAGCACCTTTACCTAACCCATACATGAGTGGGCCATCCCTTTCGCTTACTATGCCGCAGCCACATTTGCCTCCATACTACCCTCAGCCAACATCCCCATGGCTAACTCCCTACCCACCAATGCCGTTCGGGCAAACCCCCCAAATTCAAACACCTGGGCCAACTCCCTACCATCAAACAACCTCTACACCTCCCACATTCAGAATTCCCCCGCCGATTACTACCTCTTCAGTTCCGCATGTGGAACCAGCCTTGCCAAGCCCACGAACTCGCAACGCAGCGATCGTCGACGAGTTATTTGGCAAGCAACAACAGACCAGCGCTTTCGAGACAAGGCTCGAGGCTAGGATTGCCTCAATGCAGCAAGAGGAGGCTCGCCGCATGCCAAAGTTGGAAGAGCGCCTGAACGCCATCCAGGGGTATCAGGCACACAACTGGGAGTACGCCAACTACCAGATCCCTCAGATTCAAGTCCCGCCAAAGTTTAAGATGCCCGAATTCGATAAGTTCCGCGGAACGGCTGCCTGGAATTACATCTCAAGCACTTCTGCTACAAGATGGCAGTATACCCAGCAGACGATAAATTCCGCATCGCCATGTTCCAAGAGAGTTTGGCGGAATGAGCGCTGCACTGGTACTACACCAAGGATGTTAGCCAGTACGCGACGTTCAAAGACTTAGCCCTTGACTTCCTCAACTACTACAGCTTTAATGTTGAGATGGCGCCTACAATCTCGGATTTGCGGAAATTGAAGAGATACCGCACCGAAGACGTTAAACAGTTTGCCTACCGGTTTAGGCATATCACGTCTCAGATAAAGCCGGCGCTTATAGAGAGGGAACTCATCGACGAATTCCTCCAGCTGCTTCCACGTGAGTACATGCCCTACATGATCGAGCAGACATTCTCCACCTTCGCCCAGGCAGTCATCAATGCGGACAAGCTTGACGGAGTAAATTGAGAAGGGCTAATCCCTTCCCCTTCAGCAAAACCGGCAGTGAAGCCCAGGCCTAAGGAGCTTATTGCAACTGCTGAGCATAATAGGCAGTCAATGAGGGAAATTCCACCCCCGACCTCGTACGCACCAAAAACATATGTTGCAGCCGCACTAAGGCCCCCAGCCCCGGCAGCAACTCGTTTCAGACCCCCCGTCAACGTGGTTGGACAACAGCAGCCAAGGCCTGCACAAAAGGAGCGTCCACTACGTAGGCTGGAGGACTTGACCCCAATGCCTGATCCCCTAGATGTTATGTTTGTTCGTTTGAGGGACATGGCCTTTATCAAGCCTGTTGAAGCCAAAGCTACCAATCCCTCGTCGTTCGGATGCAACCCCAAAGCGGTTTGTCAGTATCACTCAGAAGCAACGGGGCATGACACCAAGGATTGTATTGCTCTGAAGTTCAAGATTCAGAACCTGCTGGATGAAGGAGCTATCACGTTTTCTGCGCCAGCTACTACCCCGGATGTTAAGAGCAATCATCTTCCAGAACATGTGAATTACATTGGGGTTAATTTCTTCTCGGTCTTGGCTGATCAGGAAGACGAGAAAACCGGGACACAAGAGTCCGAGGAAGAAGTTTGTATGATGGAAGCGTCGATCGTGACCGAGTCAGACATGCCTCTCGACAGGTGAAACCTTCCATCTTTACTTTTTTGCACTTAGATAGTAAAATCTAGAGTAGGTTACCTTGCTACATTCTGGTCGCGGACTAGCAAGGATGTCTATATGTAACGCGACCCCTAGGTAGTACTTAAGGCGTTTGTGGGATTGGGCCGCTGATGATCAGGGCGAATATGAGGAAACGACGAGGGACCCGCTGAGTCCTGATCCCACAACATTTTCTTTTGGTGATAAACGCATGCCTTATTGTCGCATGAAACAATATTTCGAATGATTCATTTCAATGCATCACTCTGATTTCTGCTCCTTTTCAGGAACGGCGCTTCGGGAGCACCAAGAAAACCTCTAAACAAGACGGAGAAGTAGTAGACGACCCCAAATCCATAGACGGATATTATGGATTGGAACAAGGTCTTCAACGACATGAAGAACCAAAAGACATCACACTGCAGAAGCCGATTTCAACTGACATCGGAACTCAAGGTAACTCCAAGGAGTTGTTCATCGGCGTAGATTTATCAAAGGATGAAACCGAAGGCATTATCAACTTGCTCAAAGAATTCTCTGACGTCTTCGCTTGGTCGTACACAGATATGCCGGGACTAGATTAAGAGATTGTGGAGCACAAGATTCCTACAGACCCGTCAGTTCATCCTATAAAACAGAAGCAACGCCGATACAAGCCCGAACTAGCCCTTGCCATCAAGGAAGAAGTAGATAAGCTGCTGAAGGTCAACTTTGTTGAAGTGTCGATCTATCCACAATGGGTTGCCAACATAGTCCCCGTCATCAAGAAGAACGAGAAGGTCCGAGCCTGCGTCGACTATCGCGACCTCAACAAAGCAAGTCCCAAGGATGACTTTCCACTCCCACACATTGATTTGTTGGTGGACAATACCGTTGGATTCAACAGATTCTCTTTCATGGATGGATTTTCTGGTTACAATCAAATTCGCATGGCCAAAGAAGACGAAGAGAAAACAACCTTCACGACACCCTGGGGCACATTCTGTTATCGAGTCATGCCTTTTGGACTCAAGAATGCCGGGGCAACTTATCAACGTGCTATGGTGGTTTTATTTCACGATATGGTGGCTTATTCACGATATGATGCACAGTCTACGTCCACGACATGATCGCCAAGTCCAAAGAAGGTGAAAACCACACAGTCATTCTCCGCAAGCTATTCGAACGACTTCGCAAGTACAAGTTGCGCCTCAACCCCGCCAAATGCGTGTTTGGAGCAACTTTAGGCAAACTTCTTGGTTTCGTTGTCAGTAACAAAGGCATTGAGATTGATCCTGATAAAATTGAAGTAATTCGTGATCTCCCAGCTCCAAAGTCACTCAAAGAGATTCCGCGGCTTCATGGGACGTGTTAACTACATCGGACGGTTCATCTCCAACCTAGCAGACACATGCAAACCACTGTTCAAGAAATTAAGGAAGGATGTCAAATTTGAGTGGGACGATGATTGCAAGATTGCATTTGAACAAATTAAGATGTATTTGACAGAACCACCAGTTCTTATCCCACCAAAGTCGGGGCATCCTCTCACGCTCTATCTCACCGTTAGGGAAGAATCATTTGGAGCCATGCTTGTCCAACAACTGCCAGGCGCCAAGGGGCACGCGATCTACTACCTCAGCAAGAAATTCACATATTGTGAGTCAAGATACACAACTTCTGAGCGTACCTGCTGTGCACTCATTTGGGTCCTCCACCGACTCCGACAGTATACTCTGCACTATGAAATCCTGCTACTGTCCGAGAATGACCCACTCAAATATCTCTTCGACAAGCCAACACTGATGGGAGAGTCTCTAAGTGGCAATTGCAGCTCGCCGAATTCGACATTCGATTTCACTCCACGAAGTCAATCAAGGGGAGAACAATCGCTGATCATATCGCTGAGTATCCAGGAACAGATAACTCATCTTTGGAAATCGGACTACCAGACGAAAACATCTTACTCATGGAACAAGAACCAAGATGGAAGATGTATTTTGACGGTGCAGTCAATTTCTCAGGATCGGGAATAGGAGCTGTGGTAATCTCCCAGATGGACAATATTACCTGACGGCGGCCAAAGTCACCTTTCCCTGCACGAACAACATAGCTGAATATGAAGCGTGCATCCTTGGCCTACTTCACACACTCGACATGCAGGTTAAGCTCCTTGACGTTCATGGAGATTCGGCACTCATCATCTCCCAGACAAATGGAGCATGGCGCACTCGAGACCCAAAGCTCATTCCATACCGGGATTATCTACAAACACTAATCAGACAATTTACTGATATTGAATTCAATTATCTCCCGCGAACTGATAATCGATTTGCTGATGCTCTTGCAGTGCTCGCTTCAATGATCCCGTTGGCTGGAGAAATGGACATCGAGCCTTTGCGCATCAGCATTGCTGATGATCCAAGTTGCATGCACATTGAGCAGAGTCAACCCGAAGATTTTCTACCTTGGTTCGCAGACATCAAGAATTATTTACAATCAGGAGGATTTTCCCAAAATAGCACAGGGAAAGAACGCAAGTTCATCCGGAGGATAACAAGAAGCTACTTTCTAGACGATGATACCTTATACAAGAAATCCTTCACGACGACTCTCATGCGATGCGTCACTAAGCAAGAAGCTGAAGCCCTCATTGTCGAAGTCCATGAAGGGGTTTGCGGACCACACATGAACAGATACGCTCTCATTCAGAAGATAATGCGACAAGGGTATTATTGGCTCACAATGGAAGCCGATTGCATCAAATATGTTAAAGCATGTCACAAGTGTCAGATTTACAGCGACAAAGTACATGTGCCTCCAACAAGACTTTACTCGTTATTCGAACCATGGCCATTCTCAATGTGCGGCATGGATGTGATCGGGCCCATTAATCCCAAAGCATCCAACGGGCACCGATTCTATCTGGTCGCAATCAATTACTTCACCAAATGGATTGAAGCACAATCCTTCAAAGAAGTCACAGCAAGCAACGTCGTGCGTTTCATGAGGGCGAACATCATCGCCAGATATGGAGTTCCAGAGCTATTAGTCACAGACAATGGTTCAAACTTCAACAGCAAACTAATGGAATCCCTATGCGTAGAATTTCGAATCAAACATCTCAACTCTTCACCGTACCGTCCACAAATGAACGGTGCAGTCGAAGCCGCCAACAAAAATATGAAGAAGATTCTTCAGAAGATAGCAATCACATATCGTGATTGGCACGAGAAGCTCCCCATTACGTTACTCGCCTACAGAACGACGATGCGCACTTCGACTAGGGCAACTCCCTTCGAGCTCGTCTATGGCACTCAAGCAGTCATTCCGGCAGAGTTCAAATTACCAACTCTTAGGATATCATCCCAAAGCAACAGGACAGAAGAAGAGAAGGCCAATCATCAACTCGCCCACCTCGACTTCATTGATGAGAAACGACTTGTCGCAGCTCAACATATGCAATACTACCAACAGCGCATGTTTAGAGCATTCAACAGAAAGGTCAAGTTAATCAGATAGAAACCAGGTGACCTCGTTCTTAAAAGGATCCTACCGAATGTCAAGGATCCACGAGAGAAATTCGCTCCAAACTACGAAGGGCCGTTCGTCGTTAAGCATGCCTTCTCGGGAGGAGCAACCATCTTAGCAAGAATGGATGGAGGAGAACTGCCACAAGCAATTAACGCAGATGCTCTCCGATGATATTACACCTGAATGGTATCCGGGTCTCAAATCAGACTTTTGAGATGATATCTGTCAGCTAAATTCTTTTACGCCTTGAAGAATCATTCAGGATAAAGAACACTGACAACAGGGATAAGGGAGAAATACACAATCATTCTTCTCCTCATTCAAGTTAAGCGAAATTACAAGAGCTCATACACAATCATTCTTCTCCTCATTTCGTTTACGTCCTTTGTCTCGTGAGCAGGTACAAGAGCTCCTCACACGAATGGTGCAAAATTCCTATGACAAAGGCAGGGTGGTAGGGTGGTAAAGCTCCAAGCCAAAGTCTTGTAGTAATTTCGTTAGACCTTCGATTCCATCGGACGAAGATGCAATGATGAAACCAAACAAAAAGGGAAGTATCAAAACTCTACTTCACCTTTCAGATGAATGAAATTACAGCAAATTTCATCCTCACTTTAAAAGAAAACAAGTTACATGAGCTTACTTGTTGTCTGTCCTTTGTCTAGTGTAGGTATGAGCATCCTATATTATAAACAAAGGCACGGGCGGTCGGGTGGAAAATTTCGAACCAAAGCTTCGAGATTGCCTTTGTTGTTATCATGGATGACCATACCAAAAGGGAGTATCATCTACATTGCTCTCTAACAAAATTATTGTCATTCCTCAGATAGAATCAGAACGACCATCGAGATGGACATATCCATCCCATCTCCCCAGCGGATATTTTACTTCATCTCCCCAAGCGAGAGTCAAAATACATGAATTAACTTCGTTTCCGTCCGTTGTCAACTGTGCAGGCACATGGACATCCGTACAGTATGGTACAAACTCCTGGGCAACGGCGAGGGTGGTCAGGTGGAAGCCATTCCGAGTTTAACCCAAAAGAACATAGAACGCGAAAGTGCAAACACTTTCCCCACAAAGTTTGCACAAGAGCACCATAGAGGTTCGAGTATCTAAACCTGTTCGTTTCTTAAACATTTGTGTGCCCATTTGCATATAATTTGAAGTTATTTTTTATAATAAGAATGTTTCTGAGCGAGAATGGAGAAGGCAAACCTATCTCTAAACACTTACCCAGAGTGATGAGTGCAAACACTGTAAGGATTCATACACAAGCATTCAGGCGGATAACGAATCCTTTGACAAAAGATGCTCTAATCTGGAATGAGATCGAGCATTTGTTCTCTACCCTAAACACGAAACATCAACCATTGCTAGCCCCTTTCGAGCCAAAGTTGAAGTTTTTGTACACACTACACCTAACAAGTCTAAGGACCGCCTTACATTGAGGTTAAAAGGAAAGTCTGGTAGCTAGAGACCGGAAGCAACAGATCGTAGAGGCAACACTTCCTTAAGGTTCAAGCGAAGAAGCATCATCGACAGTTAAGCCTACTAGTTGAGTCGTTCCTAAGGACCGAGCTTCTTAAAGAGCTTCTCAAGAAAACACAAATTCCAAAGAAAATTATCAGAAAGCAAAGCGGGGCAAATCCCTATGATTCAGAAGGGAAAAGAAAGAATTAGCGCAAAGACCAAAGTCTTTAAAAGAAAGCGCAAAATGAAAATCAAAAGAGCAAAATAGAAGCACCAGGACCGACTTTGGCGGTCACAAGAGCAAAGGTGCTATCTTTCAAACAAGTCAAAAATGAAATTTTCCCCAAAGTGGATCATCTACCCCTATTAGCAAACCAATTGTTCGTCCCAACAGAACATGTCAACTGACAAGCTGCCTAAGAGAAAGAGAATTTGCTTGAATGGTGAAACCTCTATGACCCAATAGCTTCCGATGAGGTCCTTAAACTCTTTCGTTTAAACAATAAATTTAAACTTTCAATCTAAAGGCCTTATGCCAAACCCACATTAAAACCCGAATAAAGTCTCCTTCGATTGGTACATGAGCATCCAAGTCAAGGGAATTCTAAAGTCTAACCATAGCAGCTGTTAGAATTGAGAGTGAGGTGTGAAAGAATTCAGAAGCCCTTCTCTGATCTCGCTTAGGAAGCAATTTTTAATAAAGCATGACATACATGAATGTCATAATTACAATGTTCGGTTATCTCCGCATGATATGAGATTCTACTAACTTTTCTCCTGTTGAGATCACAGAGCATCAATCCACCATGAACAACCTCAAGACACAGTTTGAGGTATTTCTAATATCCTTGCGAGAGAATCTTCCAAGATTACCTCGTAAGGAGGGGCAAACTGTAATACCTCAAATCTATCCATGTAATTAACCGCATGAGAGGTCTATATTTCGATTTTTTCTAATGTTAATTTCAAAAGACCGATTAGCACATCCAGATAAGACAATCGATCTCCGACCATACAAAAGGAGACCATTGAAACTACGCCTACAGTTGAAAAGAAGATGCCGCAATCCACTTGGAAAGTTGATCAATCACAAAGTCTGCAGCTTCGACAGCAAGGCTTCCAAAAAGGCCAGCAGACACTACAACAATTCAACCCATGACAGTTCCACATCAGCAGCATTCTCTGAAATCTGCAGACACAGCTGCATCAGCGAGCCAGCACTCTGCAGCCGCGCTAGTTCTCCCGCAGCGATCAACCATCGCCGCAGCCACATCAACAACATACAGCCGTATCCACAGTCCACTCCGCCCTCAGCCTCCAGAAGCCCTTACCCAGCCTGCCCACTCAGGGACAGCAGCTCGTGGCGACATCCCCCTATCTCCGCCGTCTCGAAGAGATCCTTCGCCTGTCGCGCCCTGGTTTCCGATGAATCCCGACCCGGGGGGGAGGCAGAGTTCAGGATCTATATACGAGATTAATGAAAGAGATCGCGGTAGCCCCCGATCCTCAAGCTAAGTCAGCACAGCAAGAGAAAAAGAAATCGCTATGAGGCCATATTTAGCTTCTATTTTGGGGATTGCGGCCACAACGAGTAGGGAAGAGAGGAAATAATTGAACTTACAACACCAAGGGAGGGCCCGAAGCAGTAGGTTCCCTTCGGTCTCATGCCTTTCCATTATCATTGGCTTGGACAACCTGCAACGAAATCTGTTAGCCCATCAAACTAACCCACCACAAAAATACAATCCAAACCCAACTCACAGGCCCATGTTGCAGCTCAAACCCAAACCCAAATCAAAACTCACCTGATTCCCCGACAGGATCTGCCGAAGGACGATCCCCACAACCGACAGCCTCCCCTTTCTGGTAGTTGCAGCCATCCCTCCCATGAATCTTCAGCGGCCATCCTCCTATTCATGCCTGCAAGAAGATCACCTGGCCGACTTCCCCTCAGCGCCCGTCTGTCTGCTTGCTGCCTACAGAAGATCATCTGGCCGAAGTCTAAAAACACAAAAGGGGGATCCTGTCCCCTAACAATTTTGAACCCCCTAACTAAAACCAACCCAATCCTAACTAAATGAAGAAGAGGGAACGAAATTGAAAAGGGGAAAAAACTTCAACGGAAGAGGATGAACCAGATGGTCAGGGAAGAAGAAGAAACCAGAAGAAGGGGCAATCTGGGAGGGTAAAAGGGGAAGAGAAATTACCTTCACAAAAGAGGGGAATTCATTTTTCATTCTTCGGGGGAGGGGGGAGAGGAATCCACTTTTCTTTCTTCTTAAAGAGAGGGAATTTCCCTGAACTCTCCCTTCTTCTTCCCCACTTCTTGGCTATCTGGCCTGGAACGATCACTTCTCACCTGTCCTGAACCAAGGTAAGCGGACATGCGATGCGATGGAGCCCCCCTTTTGATGACCAACCCAAGCGGAGCACACTATGACAGCAGCGTAGAGGAGGTCGCACTTCAAACTGCAAGCAGCTTCAACTTCGCTGGATGCCTCAACAGGAATACACTGGACCTCTAGTTGCAGCGGACTTCAGCCCCCCCCCCCCCCCCCCGGAACACGACGGCAGCAATACGGATCTTCGGCGACGACTCCAGCCTCATCAGCTACCTTCTGTGACAGAGCACGCTCTTCTGCAACAACGATGCAGACCAACCCCCCCTTTTTTCTCGGACGACAAAACCAGCTTCAATCAAATCCAGGCTCTTCATATTTTAATCTGTTTGCTTTCTTTGCGCAGGTGTATACTCCGAGTACAGTGACCCTCTAGCCTTGCAGAAAAACTCCACCAGCACCTTCCGCAACAGCAGCAGCAGGTTGGAGACGAGGGGAAGTTTTCTCCTGTTGTAGCCGTCAAGGAGGAGGAGGAGGATAGGAGACCCGATGACCAGCCTGTACGCCCTCCTTCCAACATCTCCTAAATCCAGCGGCGATGGAGCTCGCGTCCTTTCCTGGCGATTTCAGAACCAACAGCGGCAAGCCATTCCCCCGGCGACTTCGAAACCAGTGGCCAGACTTGCCTTCCATATGCCCCTAAAGCCAGCAGTGGAGAAACCATCTCCTCTGGCCCTCTCCTGTCCAGAACATGTAGCGACGGACATCCCCCAGACAGCTCGCGACCAGATACCCCTGGCTTCCAACTTCTCGGCATTCCTCCGAACGTCCCAACGGCACAACATCCCCAACAACCCAGGCGAGCTCCCTCTGCCTTAGCCCTCCAGCAGCGGCCAGACTCCCCGTCAACAACCTCCCGGTAACTCACGCCCAACTTCCCAGCGATCGCGTCTTCAACCCCGCCTTCTGCTCGCTATCCCCGGATGACCCGATTCCAGATCCAGACTCAAGAGCCGGCTCTTAACCTTCAGCCCCGACCTCCACTCCATGAAACTGGCAGCGAACAGACCCAACAATGGCGCCCCAGCTCCCCGGCCCTCCTCCAGACAGTCCGGAACCCACAGCAGCGTCCCACCTTCGTCCTAGCCTTCTTCCGGACGTCCCAGCGCCTTCGTCGCTATCCCAGATTTGGCGGCAACTCCCCGGCGCCTCCCGCTGCAGCCGTTCCTTCCCCCACGACACCCATGCCCAACAAACCACCTCTGGCACCTCTCCGGGCCCCGATCTGGCCGCCCCAGAGCCACTACCCGGTGTCCCTACCTCAAGCCGTCTCAGATCTGGCCATTTAACCCCGACAGTCTTCCCACCTCGTCGCCAAGAAGCCCTAGTGCCTCCACTCATCTGACCTCCTGACGGCCTCCATTCCTAGATCCGGTGCTGACAGATCTGCAGCGGCATCCCACGCAGAGGAGACCTCCGTCCGACGTCCTCTTCCCCTGGCGCTTCAAGCCCTCTCCGGCGCTCCCCAACGACGGCAACGGCAACCCACGACGAGCTTCCTCTACCTCAACCCTCCAGTAGCTCCACGGCAACCCTTCTCCTGGCGTCCTCAGCTTGGCGACGGCCTGCCTCTTCTTCCCCTCGCGTTCCTGGACTTGGCCGCAGCGTCTCCTCGCCCGTCTTCGGATCTGGTGGCAACTCCCCCCCCCCCCCCGACACCCCCAAGATCTGTAGCAACGGACCTAGGTCTTCCGAATGTCCCGAGGTCAGCTCTTCCCCAGCTCCGACTTGAACGGGTTTGATCACGGCGGTCCTGGGAGCTTCCTTCTCCAGCGCAGCTTCGGGGAAAAGGGTGTCTATACTCTGCTGCAATTCCTATTTTCAAGATGGAAGCCTTCGGTCAGATCACGTGTCAATAGAAAAGGTAAAAACCTCTTTTAATTTCTATTATGTTATTCAAGCACAATTTTGTTCTTTTTTTAAGTTATAAACTAATTAACTAATAGGAATACATTTATCTTATAGGTTAGTCATCATCGTTAAGTATTTGGAACTTTCACGAAGTTTAAAAGATTTTATTTCACTAAATTTTTGTGCATTTTCGTTAATTAATTTTGATTATGCATTACTAACTTCTATCTTTCTTTGTTTGCAATACGATGAAACTTCCCGGACATCTTCGATAATTTACATCAAGTGAACATCTCCGATCAAAACGGTAAGGCAAACCTTACTTTCTCAATTTAATTGAGTTTCATTCGGATTTCACAATACTAACAACTTCTTTATTTTTCTTTCCATGTAAATCGCGCACTTAATCTCGGAAGATCAACTCCGAAATTTCGAAGATTAACTCGAAGGCGCATATATCAAACCGCGTGGATCCACCCCGGCCTAAAAAACCGTGGGTTCGAAGGCTTAAAGCGGCCCCAACCTCAATCAAAGGTACAAAGGGGAGGTGCGGGCCCCCCCGAAATTTTTAAAGGCCCAATTGTAACGGATTGCGGGCCCGAGTGTATAGGCTCGCAATCACCACCCTTCCCCGCTCTTTTTTATCTAAATACTTGTTTGTGATTGAGCGTTTGTCTAGGCTCTAGGATTTACGTCGCATGTTTGTTTTAACCAAACCAACCTAAATTCGGGTCCAACGCCCATTAAAACGTCGATAAGAATCCGGCTTACTCCCGGATCGGGCCCAACACCCGTCAATCAAAAGTTAAATTTTTGGACAAATCGCCTCCCTTTTCACATGTTTTAGAATACAAAGGTTAGTAAATAGGAATCCCCGAACCCAAACTCTGATTTTTCCGACTTAAATCACACTATTTTTTTAAACTAAGTCGGTGGCGACTCCGAACAAGTTTTTCAAAGTTAAACTAAACACTACCATTTTTTCGAAGCTATTTAGGATGAGGTGACGGCAGACCGAGCCGCTCCTTGGGCCCTCCTAAAAATTCACGAGCGCGGTCTTACGCAGCTTTTCGCTCGCCACCTTCAGGGAACTGAAGATGGTTGGCGAAACGTCCCGCAGACCCGTTCGCGAATCAAGGAAAGCCCCAACCCGGATCCCTTTCCGCCGCGTCCGGCGCTCGAGCTGTTACGCCGACCGGACTGGGCCATGGGGAGCGGGCCCGGATCCTCGGGTTGCCCGAACCACCTCGCGCGTGCTAGGCCGAAAGGCGCGCGTACAAAATGTTGACTTAACATCAAGCTGGAATACTTCAAGCCCATTTTATGCTACGAACAACACCGATTGTCTCCATCATTGCTACAGGAGTAAAAGTTTCTGTAAAATCAACACCAGGTTTCTATGAATAGCCTTTTGTTATGATGCGAGCTTTATGATTCTGCACGCTTCCATCTTCATTATACTTGGTCTTATAGACCCACTTCAAGTTGATAGCTTCTTTTCCTTCTGAGAGATCGACCAATGACCACATGTCATTCTTCTCTATAGAAGTCATCTCCTCCTTTATGGCATTTCTCCATTTTTCTTCTCTGGTTGCTTTCTCAAAGTTATGCGGCTCAAATGCAGCAAGAGTAAAGTTAGCTTGCTCATAAATTTTAGTGAATGATCGATACATCCTCGGTGGCGTGTATTCAATAGGACCATTTGCTTTTGGAATGGTTCTAGAAGAACTCGCTTATATTGTTTCCAATATTGTAACTTTTTATGCTGTTCTGTTGTTCTAATAGGGTTCTATACAGATGCTTATGTAGAATGGAACATCTAAGTCATAAAAGAAACTTTCTGCCACTTTCAAGCTGCAAGTTCATCAAAGATAACATTTCTAACTTGTCAGTATTCGGATTATGCAAACGATATCCCTTCGATTAATCACTATATCTGATGAAAATCAACTTCTCCTTTCTCATCAAACTTTTCTCTTCCTCGAGAAGATGTGAGTGCATATCCAACACACCCTAATACTTTCAAATGATTCACCACGGGTCTCTTCATGAGCCACGCTTCATATGGTGTCTTGTCCCTAACCGCTTTTGTAGGGGATCTGTTCAAAAAGGTAAGTAGATGTGTTAACCGCTTCTGCCCAGAACTTATTGGTAGACCTTTGCCCTTCAACATGCTTCTAGCCATCTCCACTATGATTTCGTTCTTTCTTTCTATGACTATATTCTGTTGTGGAGAATAATAATGCACGGTCAACTGCCTCTGTATCTCCTTTTATTGGCAATAGTCCAAGAATTGTCTTGACAAAATCTCTCTTCCCCGATCTATCCTCAAGGTCTTAATCCCGTATCGACTTTGATTCTTTGCAAGTGTTTTGAACTTCATAAAGGTGGTGAAAGCATCTGACTTCCTCTCAAGAAAATAAAGGGAAATCATTTTAGTATAGTCATCTACGAACAAAAGAAAGTATCTTCTGTTACCGAGAGACAAAGTTTGAGTTGCTCCACAAATGTCTACATGAACCAGCTTGAGAGGGGCTTGGGCTCTCCATGATATGTTTGGGAATAGAAGAGGATGATGCTTTCCGAAGACACATCCATCACAGACGTCACCTTCTACAGCTTGTATATAAGGTAGTCCTAACACCAAATCCTTCTACTTCAACAAAGCTAGACCTTTTCTATTCAAATGCCCAAACTTTAGATGCCAAAGATGAGAATCAACTACAAATTTTTAAGAACCACATTGCTGCAAGGAGTCATCTTTAACGGGAACAATTTGTTGAACGTCATTTTCATGACCGCGACCTTCTATTCGTTTCTATCTGTTATCTCACATTGACCTTTTTGCAAAAACCAACTTATATCCATTTTGCATCATTTGTCCTACACTTTGTAGGCTTTGTACGATTTCTGGAGTGTAGAAGACATCGTGCATCCTCTTCTGTCGATCTTCTGCACTGAAAACTGAAACAAGTTCAACTTTTATCTTCAACTTGTTGCTATCTCCAAGTTCCAAGAGAGAGTTGTATTTCTCATTAAGCTCCACAAAGTTTTTATTGATCGCTGTGACATGGTTGCTACAGCCAGCATCGAGGAACCATATATCATTCATATTTTGCATTGAGTTAGAGGAAGAATAGAAAATTTTAAAAGGTTCATCTTCCTTAGAGAAATTTACCGAGTTTCTATCATCATGCTTTTTTTCATGCTTATGCTCTTTATCTTTGTATCAACAATCACGATCTGAATGATTGGGGAACTTGCATCTCCTGCATTGAAGACAACAATCTTTTGTTTCATGATTAGTCTTTCTGTAGATGCGGCATCCTACTTTTGCTTTTCCATGACTGCTTCTGTGCTGACCTTCGAGTCGTCCTTCTACATAGCCTCCGCCTCTGCCACGAGACCTGCTGCTGCGTCCTCTGCTGTATGACCTTCTGTTGTTTCTAGATCGTTCTTGCTTCTGCTCAGAAATATTTAACTTCACTTAAAATGCTTGCTCCACCGGGGCTGTGTACTTGCTGACCCGTATCTCATGGACTTGTAAAGAACCCATCAATTCATAGATGAAAGCTTCTACGAGATCCTTCATCTCTTCAATCATGATTACCACATGCTCAAACTTCCGTGGCAAGCTTTTGAGGATTTTCTCAACAACTTCTCGATCAAGAACAACTTCTTTGCAACTCTTCAATTGATTTAGTATCTCTACGATCCTTGAGAAGTAGTCTTTGATGGTTTCTTTGTCTTTCATGGCTAGATTGTCGAAGTCTCTCCAAAGGTTCTACCGCTTTATAGAGATCAGCTTATGTGATCCTTTGAACTCCTTTTTTAGGACCTCACATGCTTCATTCACCTTCTTCAGGCCGAATATCCTTGGGTAGATGGTCTTACTCATGGATTGTTGCAGAATCTGTAGAGCCATGACATTCTTCATGACGATCTCCTTATACGCCTTCTGCTCATCTTCTGTGGGGTTGATGACACATTATGCGGAAGTGTTGTCACATTTTGGGCGATATTCCTTCAAGAACTTCTTCATAGCCTTTCTCCACAAGTTTCCATAGATCTTACTAAGGGAAAATGATCTTTATAGTCGAAGTGCTCGCCATCGAAGATAAGGATTTGGTTGAAAGAAAATGTGAAGAATATGTTGCCAGGGGATACAGACATGAACTTCTATGCTCTCATACCAAACTTGTTGGGGTTATGTGGGAAAGGATTGGATAGGAAAAGAGAAAGTGCTAACAGAACATATGTTCTGTACTTTCGACAATCTTCTGTAGAGCTGCTGCTCCTACCATGAATGACTATTTGGTGGAATTTAAGTGTTTAAGCTGCAAATTATTTTCTTCTTTATTCCCTTCAAATGATTACACGCTTCTCTATATATAGAGAGGAGTGGAAACTCAAATTACAATAGAAATCGCTACCTTTTAACATAGATTTAATGATCCTCCTTCAATGCTCTATTTAGTTGGTGCTTTCAATGCTCCACTACCTGACTACTTTTAATGCTCAATAATCACAAGTCAACATAAAGTCATTGTTGGACAACGATTTGCCCAATTTAACAGCGACTTTTTCGCTTGTTTGAGATTCAAATAATTTTGGAAGCTTTTCTAAAAGTATTTTTAAACTAACCATACATACAAACCTTTTAAATCGAGTTAAAAGCGACCATTACCATAAGGAAGTAATAGATTATTATTTAATTTTGACCAAAAACGATGCTTTTCTTCCTACACCCCCAACCCCACGTCAACTGGCAATATTCGCCTCCGAAGCGCGTCCGAACAAATTTATCCAGTTCTCGGATCTCCTCCCTTTCCGGTTTCACTCCATGCCGTAATACCCGTGGCGGTCCCCGACCTTCCCTCTGGTTGGCACTTTCCAGTTGTGGTGTAGTTTGGGTTTGATCTTCCGGGTGGTGTTGCCAAATTCTCAGTGAAGCTGTGGTTCTTGTGTGAGTTGGCTTCTAGGGTTTTACTGGGATTCGTTATGAAGTTTTGATCATTTTTTTGGAGTGAGTTTGTTGTTTTGTTAATGACGAGCGCTGGTGACCTCGAGGTGTCATGAGGGTGTGTGTTTGTTTTGGATTCAGTTTACTCTGGATTTTGAAAGTTACTTTGGCCCTGCCATTCATTCCTTGAAAGCTGTGATTCCGAGGGGTGGATTTTCTTGGTGTTCCAGCAGATGGTAGGCTGGTTTGTCCCAGGAAGTTTCCGTAGTTTCAGTATTTATGGATTGGTAATAATGCTTAGTCAACTAAGCATGTAATGAAAATGATTTGACCTGATCCCACTGGGGGAGATGTGCTGGGACTAGGCAATTAGTTTAGCATATCCATGGGACCAGCTGAGCTCTCCGCACTTGACTCGGATTGAGTGATCATCGAATTGGTGTTTTGTAGTTGTTGTGCAGCTTTTGTGGAAGTTTTGCATTTTGGCTCAACTGTTTCAACTGCTGGCTTTGTGACTATGAAGATGATTTTGCAGCTGTCTGCTGGAATATTTCGCCACAGCTATCTCCTGACATCCTGGTGGAATATTCACCTGGCTCCTGTCCCTGCGCTTCCATAATATGTCCAAGAGCCCATATCTATGGTACAACATACATGTGATTGTCGACTCAGTGAAATTAGAATTACAGTTGAAACTGACCCACTAGAGTATGCAAAGCTTGATGCATGTTTCAGTAGGCGAGTCAACTCTTGATCAATGATTGTCGTTCTTCCTAAAGGCGTATGAATTCGAATTGTTCATCGGACTAGCATGGTCTATATTGAAATTAGCTGAAGTTTCTGATGGTACGAGTTACATATCGAATTGTCGTATCAATGTCGTGGAAGTTTTCTCTGAGTGGGACTGATTTCTATGGCTTGAAATTTCTATATACAGTTCAGTTTTTCTACCATGGATCTCAATTTGATTTGGCCTTGATTCGTCTCCCAAAACATTTCTCTTAAAGTGAAGGGCTTAGCAAAAAACCTGCATCAATGGCATCGGCTTCTGCACCAAGCAGTAGGAAGTCCAGGTGTTGCTTCTGGAGATGGTTCTGCTGTTGCTTCCCATGTTGTGGCCGCCGTGAAAAACCTGCAGTAGATCCTCCTCGACGCTGCTGCAGCAAATGCTGTGGTCACCAATCCTCTGCAGGCCGACCACCTCCTCCACCTCAAGTGCCTTCACAAATCAAGACAAGCAGGTACTGCTGCTTTTGTCTGCCCCTGCAACAACAGCCGCTGCCACCAGGACAGCCGTCGTCCCAGGTGGTGTTTACGTACAATCAGAACCCAGGGGAGGACAATGGCGGGTGCTGCTGCTGCTGCTGCTGCTCTTGTTGCAGCCCTCCTTGCGAGTCCTGCTGCGATTGCGTCGGATCATGGTACGTCTGTCCGCAAACTCCGACCTCCCTCCCCTCATTTTTCCTTGCTCGCGCCTCTGTAAAACGGTAGCAGCAAAATATTCTTTCCTGTCTTTACTTATTTTCATAAACATTTATTTACTTTGTGCAGCTCTCCGGGGATTGATATCTCTGAACTCATAACCTGCCTCTGCTCTTGCCAGCCTTCCGAATGATGTTTGTCATCTGCTGGTGCAAATCTTTCTAATTCATTGGACTGGTTTGTAATTATTGACGCTGATTGATTGCGGTAGGAAGATAAGATAATTAATATATAAGTTTTCTTTTTAACCTGCTTTTTTTCACCATTTGGATTAACTAATGGAATTAAATTAACAAAAATGATTTCTTCCCATAATCAATTTGATTTTATCTTCTAATTCAAGTGGTGTACCGAATATCCCCAGTTATTTATTACTTATTTGATTATTATTATTAGTTTAAATCTAATTATATTGTGACAAGATTTATGTAAGAGAAAAGTATTCATATTCATATCGGAAATAAATAAAAGAAGAGGGGGAGGAAATAAAAGCAAATAGCATCGGCCCAACGAACCTCTCCGATTCCCACCTTCTCCTTCGTTCCAATTGACCTTCACATGCGCCTTCGTTTCCGGGCAACCTTCGATCGCCATTATCAACTACTCCTCTTACATCTTTAAGGTTAGTAGATTTTTTTTTTTTTCTTTTGGGGAGGTTGTTGCCGAGGTTTCTTTCTTCGGGGGAAATTAAATCCTGGGGAACGTGGGATTTGGGCTGTTTAGGGCCATAATTGAGTTGGGTTTCCCGTTGTTTTGATCGATGCCTGTTTTCTTTTTTAATAATTTGGGGTTTTTTTTTTTGTGCGGGTGAGCTCGGGTCGTGTTTTGTGGGTTAAAGCTTGAATCTTTTCCTCGGTGATTGGTCGGCAGTGTGATTCTGGGCATCTGGGATGACTGTTTCGGGGGATTGTCCACGAAAACCATAGTTTTGGTTCGATCCGTTGTGCCGGGAATGCTGTGATGTTGGTCATTTCTGTGTGTTGTTAATCCTCTATGAACCTGAATTCAGGGCTTTTTTCTTCTTTTTGGTGTTTAGCTGTATGCTAGAGGCACACCAGTCTGATGGGTGCGCCTAAACAAAAGTGGACAGCAGAGGAAGAGGCCGCACTGAAGGCCGGAGTCGTTAAACATGGCGCAGGCAAGTGGCGCACAATACTCATGGACCCCGAGTTCAGTGCCATACTGCGGATGCGATCGAATGTCGATCTCAAGGTATGAACATCTGAGCCTGATCCCCTTGAGTAGTTTGTAGATGGCGGATGCAAATTCCTCTTTCCTTGGCCTAGGAAGCTGAAAATAAGGTGGTTGGGAGAAATGTTCTTAATGTTGATTTGGGATTGATGTACCAGGACAAGTGGAGGAACATTAATGTTACTGCGATATGGGGTTCGAGACAGAAGGCTAAGCTTGCACTTAAAAAGAATCAACTTATGCCTAAGCATGATGGCAATGCTTTGGCTTTGACCACTGTAAAGAGCGATGAAGAAGCTGTTGAGCCTCCAGCAATCTCGGGTCGACCATTGATCAGTGGGAACTCGAGGGAGCGAATGAAAAGGTTCAACACTGTTGTTACTGCACTTCTCTTTTTTCAATTATAAGACAGTTGTGAGCATGAACCCATGGTTTTAGCAGGTAGTATGCACACCATCTGAGTAAGAACCTCAGGTGGGACACACGACTTGCGTTAAACCTGGTTTCTTTTCAATTTGAAGATGATCTCTGTTGCTGAATTTGTCTTTTCTTTAATTTACTTTCTTTTTGGATATAGCAGATTAGTTTGGTTGGAAAGGCAGAATTATGAATGAAGTGATGCCTTGGAAAGTTTTGGAATTCATGTCATATTGTTGATTGTTCATATTTATCTTATAACCATGGGGGATGTGGATGTGGTGGATCAACCAATGTGCTATCTGTGTTTTGGTCTATGGCGTTGTCCTTCACTTTTTTTATTTCGAAGACCTTCCATTTTGTTCCCATTTATGCCCTCTTGGTCGATAATTTATGCTCGGAACATGAGGGCCTGATTGTCATCTCTATTGAAGTGGATAATATTGTACAAAGCATATCGAATTCCCAATTTCCAACTAGGTATTCAGAACTCAGGATATTCAAGTCTTAAACTTAAGTGCATTTCTCCACCTCATGTTGCTCAAATCAAGTAGTGGAATTTGATCAAACATTTTGCCAGATCTAGCTAGGGTCTTACTACTTTTGGACAGATTCTGATAATGGTCTAATCTAGTGAAAGATTTCTATTAGAACTTCTATTTCCCCAGGAGCATCTGCTCCCTTTCATAGCCTAGTTGCTTGGAGACTGTTAATGCTGGACTTCTAGGAGTTCATCGACAAGAGTAACCCTAAGTTTAACATTCTGATTTTATATCTTTCACTTACAAGAGAGTTTCACTCTAATGCATTATTTGGGAAGAGTAGAAAGAGAGGAAAAGAAAAGAAAATGGGTGATCTGATTTTGGAAATTTTGAATGATGTGAGTAAAGTTGTCTTTATATCGCTGTTTTCCATTTTCTCCAAACAAAGGATTCAAGTGACTAATCCCTGAGCTTTGAATTCTGACCCATAGCATTGGTTCTATGACTAAATTCAGCCACTTACTTATGTGTTAGTATTTGCTCTCCAAAACCTGTAAATCTTGAATTCCCCTGGACCACTGTAATATGAGGTTTACTTTTACTTACACTTGCTTAATTATTATTCACAAGATCATTGGCTCTCATTTTCTATGCATACTCATTCTTCTCTCATCCGAAAGAAATCTGGTCATGTCGTTCCTGTGCTTCAGGTTGGATGCTCTCATTATGGAGGCTATAACAAACTTGAAGGAGCCAAGTGGTTCTGACCGGGCTGACATTGCCGCTTATATTGAGGTATCTGCATCTGCTTCATGTCAAACATGAATTCGGCATTTGTGCAGTCATTTGTATTTCGTTTTCTTGTAATCTGGGTTCATATAATTCTTCCGGCTACTTTGCTTTGTTGTAATAGAAAAGGTGTTTGTTAACAGCATATCAGTTGTTGGCTTTTGGTGGTCCGTTAAAATAATCTTTTGGGCATTAACATTCACAAATCATGCTTTTTTTACTGGAAATCCTGTAACTGAAGGCCTTCGACATGCAGGACCAATACTGGGCACCACCTAACTTCAAGAAGCTGATATCAGCAAAGTTGAAGCTTCTGATTGCAAACGGAAAATTAATAAAGGTATATAATCTCTCATAACCACCCAGTACTGATGATATCTACTGTTTTCATGTGTATAATGGGCTTGAACATGAGAATTTCTGTTTACAGGTGAAGCATCGGTACCGGATTGCTCCGAATTCGAGAACTGCAGAATCTAGGAAAGGGACACCTAAGCCTCATATTGAAGGAAGGTCAAAGGAGTCTTCACCTAAAGCTGATAAGAGAGAGGTGAAGATTTTCAACAAGTCGCAGATCGACACGGAGCTTTCGAGGATGCAAACCATGACAGCCCAAGAGGCAGCTGTAGCCGCTGCAAGGGCGGTCGCGGAGGCTGAGGTGGCTATAGCAGAAGCTGAGGCGGCGGCAAGGGAGGCAGAGGCTGCTGAAGCAGAAGCAGAAGCAGCACAAGTGTTTGCACAGGCGGCATTGAATGCTTGGAAATGTAGAACCACAATTCAGTTATGGTAAGGGCCTTATACGATTAATCACGTACCCGTCGTTCCTTTTGTAATAACATCTTCTGAAGCTTCACTGGTCTGAATTGTTCCTCAGAGCTAAGCAGATGATTCCAGAAGGATGAGGATCGGTTACTAGAAATAACAACTTTATGCTGGACTAAAGCTCATGCCGCGTCGGCGGCATTTTTACCAACCGATGTAAATATTGTTTTGGTAATGTAATCTACGCCAAAAACACCCAGCATACATAATGTGAAAGCTTTCGGAGCTCCGCTGGATTTGAACTCGTGTTGTCTGGCGGGTTGACCCCGCTGGAATTTAGCCGGATACGAGAATGTTTGGAAGATTAATGGCATTTTGAAGGAGGCCACTGTTTTTACGGATGTTTGGAAATGGAGTCGAGATTTTATTTATTTAACATCAAACTCTTTCATCCTCGTACTAAAACATTCGTTCCTAAAAGATTTTTTAAGTTCTTAAAAGTCGCATCTGTACGACTGACTTTCTTGTATTTTTTTTTTTTACGTGTTTAGAAATCGACCATATAAAAATCGACATCTAATAACCTAAAAAAATATCTTTGCCAAATCTTTAGTAAAGAATTTTTTTTAGCTTCTTAAAAGTCGACCGTGCGACTTTCTTGGTGTTTTGTATTTTTCTTAAGTGGTTAGAAGTTAGCTTTATAAAAATCGACTTGATACGAGTGTGATGAATAACGTAAAGTAGATATCTGTAAAGCCGATTTTGTCCCGTTAGACGAGGAATTCCCCAACGTGCGACCTAGATTTTCGAAACGTCTCGGAAACGTTCGTTAGCTAAACCCCAACCCCCAATTGAAACAAGATCCTTCCTTTCCTCCAAAATCCTCGTTCCCAATTCGCCCAATGCCTACCACGACCCCCTTCTCCGTCTTCCTCCGCCGCCTCACCACCGCCGCGCCCGAAAACCGAACCCAGAAGCTCGAGCGCATCGCTGATGAGCTCATCTCCCTAACACGCCTCGAGCGCTACGACTACTCGATCCTCTTCCGCCTCAAGATGGGCCTCAACAACTACGGCCCCGCAGTGGTCGCGTCGCCGTCGTCCTCTTCTCCCGCGGGGAAGTCGTCTTCGTCATCCTCAGCCGCCGCGGCGGAGGAGAAGATGGTGTTCGACGTGAAGCTGGAGAAGTACGACGCGGCGGCAAAGATTAAGGTGATCAAGGAGGTGAGGGGGTTCACCGATTTGGGGCTGAAGGAGGCGAAGGACTTGGTCGAGAAGGTCCCTGCGGTGGTGAAGAAGGGGGTGACAAAGGAGGAAGGGAATGCCATCCTGGAGAAGCTCAAGCAGTTGGGCGCCACTGTTGTGTTGGAATGATGACGGTGCACTCATCTGGCGCAGTTCTTGTTAGATTATATGCAATGTTGAGATTCATTGAAAAGGGGGTTCATCAAGCTAAATGTTTTTCATTTCACTTGATTGTGATCTCAAAATGGTGTTTTCTAGGTGTCCAGGAGAAATGCTGTAACAGATGCATCTCCTATTTGCTGTTTCTTAAGCAAAAATGGAGTTCTTAGATTGGGAAGTATGAGGGCTATGGATTGGTGGTTCTGATACACGTAACAGTAATGGGGATAGTAAGATGCTCTATGAATCTTTCATTTGAGTCGAGCAATTGGGGTTAATGGAAAGAATGTTCTTTGTTCGGTTGATCTTCATCAATACTGAGATGTTTTCTTGATTAAGCGGACTTGCTTGGTGTATAAAATGGGGGAATGCGCTTGTAGAACCGGGTTAATGTACTGTGGCCTACATATGTACATTGAGTATTCATTCCTCACGCTGAGGATTAAGCCCCTCCATGTCACTTTTGAGTAATTGGTCGATTCCCTCAAGTGTGATACATAATATCCCGAACATGTTATGTCACTGTGTAGCATATTTGGTTGAAATGCTCAGGTTCTAAGTCGATAAATTGAGTTACAGGTCAATCATTTCTGTATGGAAGAGCTATTACAATGAAATGTGATTGGCTATAGTTCTTCTGGCTGTAATAAGAACTAGCATGGCTGATTTTCAGGTAGATACTTGGAAGCGGAACGATATCCCCTCTTTGAATTGGCTTTGTCTCCAGTTCTCTAGTACTTCCTCTGCTGACGGCAGTTTTTGTCTGGTGTTTCCGAATTCGCCTGGGAGCAAACCGGGTTCCACTTCTTGGATCTCTTTTGAACTGCCATTGGAGTTGAAAAACGTGAGAATGTTGTCAAAATTCTCACAGCTTCCGTTGTCTTCATTGGCGAAGTCGAGACAGCCAGTTTCATGGGCTGCAAAGCTCTTGTTTGGGCAAATCTGCAATGGTTCTGATTCTTCGTCTCTCCTTCCTGATTTTTGGTGCGCCCATTGGACTGGTTGATTTGTGGAGAAAACACTGAGATCTAAATAGGTTCTTTAGATTCGTTTCCTCTGTTATTTTGCACATAGATAGAGCTTCCAGTAGGTTTACTAGACACCCTTGCCAATCTGGTCACGATTCTCCAAGAAGTGATCTGACCTTTGCTTCTTGCCAACTTGAAATGAGGCCAATGACATCACTCTACTGAGAGAACTGCTTTCTCGATATTATGGTGGATCATAGCTTGAATAACCATTTCAAAGAATATCTCGGGGCAAGGAACTCCTCCGGCATCGATGAGATTGATGAGATTGTCAAATGCGCATTCTAGTAGATGTCCCCGTGATGTCAACTTTGGGGAGTAGGATAGCATTTTAGCCTTCACACCACCAAGGTTTCAAATTCAATAACTTCCCCTAAAACAAGTAACATGAGCAAAAGAGGGCATTAAGTGTCGTAATATTTACTACCCAACACACCTTTCCAGGCAAGCGGCCAACAACAGTGAAGCCTGCTTACTTTGATTCAGCCAATATCCTGAAAGCGCCATCGCTTTGTATACATATTCAAAATACTCCAATTTAAGAGATGCTGCAGATACTTCAAGCATTGCGGCGTAAGTGTACTCATCAGGCATAAGCGTTCTGTCTGCATGTGTCGTGGAAGCAAACCTCGAGACTGCTTTTGTTTCTCGAACAATTCTTTAGCTTTGGAAAACATGTCGTTTTGGAGGTAAACTCGTGTCCCAATATTGGGCGGACAAAGACCCTTCATGCAGTTAAAACTTGATGAGCAGTCATCCAAGTGTCCTCCTTCCATGGCAGACACGATCATGCTCGTGAAGGTCACTGCTAATGGTTTGGTGCGATAGAGCTACCACAGCTTCCGAACATGCACACAATCACAGAAATAAATTCTGCTGCTGCCAAAATAATACATAGTAAGATATCTGATGATTTCCGAGATTTCATCTTAAAAATTCTTTCAGCAGATTGTTTGTAGCTTTAAAAAAGTTCATTTGTAAGAAACATTTCCATAAACTTCCAAATGAAATTACAAAAACATTCGAAGAAAAGAAAATTAAGTCAAAGCAACTAGTCTGTTTATGGCTTGCGATTTCCTTTTCCAGGTGGTTAGATATTGAAACGCCAGAAGTGTTGATTTAAGAAATCACCTCGGCCCTAGCTTGTTCCCGTCTTCCATTGCTACAAAGACAGCAGGCTAATTTATAGTATAAACCAGCTGTGCCGATGATGCCCTTCTTTTCCATCTTTCTTAGAGTTTCCACGGCTTCATCGATTCTTCCTTCCTCCGAAAAGCACTTGACGAGAACTACACATCAAGAATCAATAGTTCGCTAAAAGGATACCTTTTAGAGTTTAAATAAGAGAGAAATTCTCTTGTACTGCCTGTTTCACATTAAACAGACTTAGAATGCTAATGGAGTCAAGCCAATGAGCAATACGCGGCTGAAATACAAATTGACCAAAGGTATACGGGCAGGCTACTTTTGTAAGTGATGGCTCTTGCTACTTCTTCGTTTCTACTCATTTTTATGACGAAACTCATGCACCAGATCATACTTCCCAGATTTAAGCATTACCTAGAGGCAGCATCTCCCGTAAGACTTGAACGTCGAATGCCGAATTCAGAAATGGCATCTTCTAACCAAACATATAATGCTACTAGATGCGGTCAGGGATTTCCATTAATACAAGAAAAGTATGCAGTTCTGAAAAACGGGAGCATGTGCAGCAGGTAGGCCTCGTACCCAAAACTGGATCTTGGCCTCAAACAAACCCAAAATGTGTCCCTTTACAAAGATGGAAAAGCATGAACTCATGCGTGATATTATATAAAAAAGTTAGAATTACCTCCATTGCCAACCCATAACTTGCCCTCCATTGGTCTAATTCCATTTTTTCTCAGGTGTTCAAACACCCAAAACACACCCTTCCTTACAGCATTAAACACAACCAAATCAGGATTCAGGACGGGATCCCGGTTCTTGCGTCGAAAATGATTTGTTTTCCCCGTTGGCTTCTGCTTCAGGCATTCGATTAACTTGATCAATTCTCTGACAAGACCAACCTGTCCAAGCGTTACATCAATGGGGTGATATGCAGCCATGTCGGGATACAAATAATAGTCATCCTGACCCAAAAGAAGACACATTAGCCACTTCAACTATTCATAAATCAATAATAGTACATCAGTTTGATTATCAAGCAATAAATAGTAGCCAAATAATCATCCGCATGATCCGGATAGCTTCCAGAGGCCTTCATGCATCCCCTGGGACTGCAAGAAGATTTGTGTAAACAAACCTGCAGGGTATGAATTACTCACCTCAGACAAGCTCAACTAGAGTTAAAAAGGAAAGGAACATAAAGGGATGGGATAATCAGTACCCGCTTTTCCATCTTACTCGTACTTTATAATCGTACACCCATTCCACAGCAGACAATGCTTGTTTCCAATGCCCTTTCCAGCCAAGACCCTGAAGGATCTTGAGCAACTGCTTCTCACTGAATTGCAACCCAGAAAGCTTCATCATCCTTCCAAACTTCCAGTCCCTCCTGTCAATTTCATTGGCACCTAACCTACATTCAACCGCAGCCACATCACATTCCTCTAAGAAATCCGAAATCCATGTCAAACATAATATCATTTGATCATTAAACAAAAGATCCCCGCTTTTCCTAAAATTCCAAAAATCATCAATAAGAAAACCGCAGAAGTTTGCAGAATTTTTCTCTGGTTTGAGTCGACCTGAACATTATGAAATGAGAAAAGAATTAGTTCAAGCTTCTTATGCAAAAAATATTTTTGGACCCGACTTGTCCCAACTTATCCGCCCTTAGTCTGAATCTTCCTACACATTAAACCTTCCTCATCCTAAGGACCAAAAACATTGTCATCACAATGCTCCGAGAAATGCTGAACAGAGAGATAAAACATATACCTGTCGATCAACCATATTCGATGGAGAAAGATCGTCATTTCCTTGAAGGACGTGGATTATCTTTGGAGTCGGTTGTACGCCGCCGCAGAGGAGCTTGCGTACGATGTTGTCGGGGCGTTGCTGCTTCCATTTCAATACGAGGCGGAGGAACATGAGAAGGATGATGCAGGAAGATTTGAAGACAGCAGTGAGCGGGATGACATAAGTAGTAAAACCAGCAGGAGGAAGGAGGCGGTTTACTGTTAGAGTTGGGTCTTGGGTTAGCGGGTTGGGAAATAATAATGTGGGCGAACCCAGCCCATGAGTCGGTTGAGAGATTCTCTGTTAAATGGTTGTAGGAGAGGGAGTACGGTTTAGTTAAAGAATTGTCAGAGGAGTTTGTTGGGAGGGGGAGTAGTGAGGGAAGAAGACGATGTTTTGTGTGCTTGGGCTGTTGTGGTTCGACGGAGTATTCTGAACGTAATTGTGGTGCAAATGCGTTACTGAAGGAGTGTTCTAGAAGAGAGCTGCGTTTCTGCTGTGTTGTGTGCTTGTTCTGTGTTTCTGCTGTGTTTGTGTGTTTGCTCAAATATCACGCATCAAGGGTATCAGATCGTTCAACTCCTGCAACTATGGGAAAAACGAGGTTGTCCGAGTTGAAGAAGGACCAAGATGCTACCAACGCTCTTATCAGCGACTTAGTGGATCGGATGGAGACGATGACACAACAGTTGAAAGACTTACATGCACAATCAGACATGAAATGGGAGGTATGCAAAATCAAATGGTTACCCTGGCTAAGTCAATTCAAGAGGGATGGAAATGAGACACGGGGTTGGATGGGCATCAAGGAGAAGCAGGATCTGAGGTATCACGAAATGGGGGGTCATGGAGTAGGAACGACAATGCAGGTGAGACATATTCGAGATCCTTGTCTGGTTTTCCCACGCCAAAAATCGAATTTCCCGAGTTTGATGGAAGTAATCTAGAAGATTGACTGTATAAGTGTTAGCGGTACTTCGAATTGGAGGGTATTCCAGAGGTAAAGAAGGTGAATGAGGGAGCTTTACAATGGCAATATACATTTGTGTGGAACCGAGGCATGACTGAGACATTGGGATGGGGAGAATATATTTGTGCTATCACTAAGCGGTTCGGACGTGAGGTCTTTGAGGATCCTATGCGAAGAATGAAGAACCTTAAGCAGGAAGGACCTTACAACAATTTGTACACATACATGGAGGAGTTTGTTGCATGTTTGCGCAAAGCCTTGGAGAAAATCAATCTACATGTTGATTTTCAAGTTAGCCTATTCATTAACGGTTTAAAGGAAGAATAATGGAGCACACTATGGTTGTTACGATCGACTGTTTATTGAGCGCACAGACGAGTGCTCGAATCCTGACCACGGACGAGCAGCATACGGTGGGAGATATGTCTCCTAAGAATCCTCCTGTTGAGGGCAGCATCTATACACCACCTGGCAACAGGGGAGGGGTAGCACCAATTATTAGGAGGAGATTGAGTCAAGAAGAGATTGCGGAGCGAAGACTTAAAGGGCTATGTTTTGGGTGGAATAAACCCTTTAACTAATATCACAGGTGCTATAAGAAGTAGGTTTTCTCATTAATAGTGGATGTCAAGGAGGAAGGAGAGTTTGGGGAAGAAGATACTTGGGTTACTTCCACACAAACTAATGAGGAGATTCAAGTAACCTTACATGCCTTGAATGGTGAGGAGGAGGAACTAGGGATGAAAAACCATGAAAATAGATGGCAAATACAAGGGGAAACTCTACAAATTATCATAGACAAGGGAAGTACCCACAATTTTTTGGACGTGAGTATAGTTAAAGGATTAGGAATTGCCACAACTATCATTCCCCCGGTGAACGTAATAGTAGCGGATGACAGGACTATTAACAGCAATAGATTTCTGGAGATGTTCCCCTAGAGTATGCAAGGCCATGCGTTTGAAGCGGATTTCTTTATAATCCACTAGTGGGATGCGAGATGGTGCTTGGGGTGCAATGGCTAGCTCAGTTGGGGGATATAGTGTGGAACTTCAAGTCGGCTCTCATGAAATTTCAACAAGGAAGTAAGACTATTCTACTGAAGGGGGGTTGTGAGAATCAAAACAAGAAGGTGTGGAAGGTGGCCAGTAAAAAAAATGGCAGCTAAGAGCGGGGTTGCAACAGTTATCCGTGTTCTGCATTGGGCGTCATCCCAGAGAAGCCATTGGTTCCTTATGTCAATTGGGTGAAGGGAACGTTCTCCATACAGAAGTTGAAGGTGTGTTAGAAGAATTCTCATATTTATTGAAGGATCCTATCGGCTTACCCCCTTTCCGTGGTCAAAAGCACTCAATTGTTCTTAAAGAGGGAACACAGAGGATAAACGGGCGACCTTATCGGTACTTGCAGCTCAGAAAGACATTATAGAGAAAATGGTGAGTGAGTTGATGGATAATATAATCATACAATCGAGTAGGATAGCTTTTTCGTCACCGGTGGTTTTAGTAAAGAAGAAGGATGGAACATGACGCATGTGTGTAGATTATAGTCAGCTCAACCAGCAAATGGTGAAGGATAAGTACCCTATACCTGCGATTGAAGAGTTGTTAGATGAGCTCCATGGTGCTGTCAGATTCTCCAAGATACACTTAAGGGCAGGGTACCACCATGTTGTGCACAAGACTGCTTTCTGAATGCATGACGGCCACAACGAATTCCTGGTCATACCCTTCGGTCTCACAAATGCCTCGTCTATGTTTCAAGGATTGATGAACTCCCTCTTCAGGCCCTATCTCAGGAAGTATGTCTTGGTTTTTTTTGACGATATCCTGATGTTCAGCAAAACGAAAGGGGAACATGTTCTGCATTTAAGGATAGTTTTGGCAGTGCTTCGAAAACATACGTTGTATGTTAAACGATCCAAGTGTACCTTTGGAAGTCCTCGAGTGGAGTATTTGGGTCACTATATTGACAAGGAAGGGGTGTCGACCGATCCTAAAAATGTGCTGGTTCCTTCTAATGTTGAGCAACTACGAGGATTCCTAGGCTTAAGTGGCTATTATCGGCATTTTATCAGAGGTTATGGAGTAGTTAGGCGACCTCTCACCAATCTACTCAAGAAGGATTCATTTCAGTGGGATGTTGCAGCTCAATCTGCTTTCGATGAACTCAAGGTACTATTCACTACTGCACCGATACTTGGATTTCCTTAGTTTTCTTCAGAATTTGTGGTGGAAACGGATGCATGTGACATGGGCATTAGGGCGGTATTAATGTAACATCAACATCCAATTACTTATATCAGTAAATCCTTATCCAGTCAGCATAAGGCCCTATTGGTATATGAGAAAGAGTTGTACTCGATAGTCTACGTTGTCAAAAAGTGGCATCACTACCTCATAGGCCGTCATTTTGTTATTAAGAGTGACCATAGAAGTCTCAAGCTCTTGTTGGAGCAACGGTTGCACATGGACAGCCAGTTTAAATGGTTATCGAAGCTCATGAG
Source organism: Melastoma candidum (assembly GCA_023653495.1). Lineage (NCBI taxonomy): Eukaryota > Viridiplantae > Streptophyta > Magnoliopsida > Myrtales > Melastomataceae > Melastoma > Melastoma candidum. Next base: position 10,559,782 of record CM042888.1, on the reverse strand, counting down.
ATACGATTATGAGATCTCTTATAGGAAGGGCAGGGAAAATTTGGCGGTAGATGCATTTTCTCGCATACAGAGAGCAGAACTATTGGCAATGACAATACAAGAGCAGCAACCTACTCTATTGGATGCGATTAAGCTGACTTGGGAAGAATACTCCAACCTAAAGAAGTTGATGCAAAGGCTACAAGAGGGTACATTAACTTTCTTTGTCTTAGGGAAACATGAGGTTCTACGTTTTTGAGAATGCCTAATGCGACTGAAACTAAGATCAATGTGGAAAACATGTGGATAGCCCTTATGGAGAAGGAAGCTGAAGTTAGCCAGGAAATGGAAATATGCAACATGATGTGGGTTTCACTGACAAATGGGGAGGAAGCCCACATTAATGAAGATGGGAATGAGCTCAGGAACATTTATGAGGAGTTGCTCTCTACGAAGGATTCTATCTGTATGTCGAAACCCTCCCAGATAAGTACTGGCAAGAGTTGTGTAGAAGTAGCAACGACTCCGCACAATCAGGATATGTTCATTAAGAATCTTCAGAAGAAAATATCAGGAAATGAGGGTAGGTGACACGATAGTTGCGCTTCAGGAGGCACTTACAGCTAGTTTAAATGAAGACAACAAGGAAATTCTTGAACATTGCCTCTTGGCTCTTTAATCATCCTTGAGCTCATCTTTTGCAGGTGGCTCATCGCCTTCATCTGCTTCCTCCTCGAATACTGCACATATTCAAGGGGTGAATCCTAATGGACAAGGTTCGACCAGGAAGGGTCATAAGACTCGGAAACGCTGAACAATGATTGGATTTTGGAATGTCAGGGGACTAAATGATCCCCTTCACTGGAGAGAGGTCTCCTGTTTGTTGGAGAAGAATTCTATTAGTATTTTGGGGCTTATGGAAACAAAGGTGAGAAAGCCCTTGGAAGATCGTATTGCGAATGCTGTCAGGCAGGACTGGCAGCATGTTGCCGTATATGCATCTAATAGAACTGGTAGGATTTGGGTGCTCTAGGACTTGACAATCTTCTTCATTCGTGTTATTGACTCAAATATGCAATAGGTCCATCTAGCAGCCCACCACCTGCAGCTCGGATGGGATATTATCCTAACGTTTATATATGGGATAATGACTATGGAAAGCAATTAGATCTCTAGAATTTCCTAGTAAACTCATCTGTTACAGCATCTCCTTGGGCTGTTTTGGGGTGATAGCTCACTCTAGTCATTTCCTAGTATTTCCTAGTAAACTCATTTGTTACGCAATGAGAAAGCCTTTTGAAAAGAGGGGTGATGGCTCACTCTAGTCAGCCTCGGAGGGAATCTTGGAAACAACTCTGTATGATACAGGCCTTGACGACCTATTGTATAAGGGTCAATTTTTCACATGGTCTAACAAAAGAAATCCTTCAATTAACTGTAAGCTGGATAGAGTTGCAGTTAATGACATGTGGTTTCTACGTTTGACCAGTCTGAAGTTTTTTTCCGCGTACCACTTACTTCAAACCACTCTCCTTGTTCTATTAAGCTGATTTAGGGCCAACGTAGAAAGGTACCTTTCAAATTCTATGACTTTTGGATGAAGTTCCCTAGTTATGCGGAGGATGTGATTAAGGGATGGCAGGAGAGACATAGGGAGGGATTTGTAATGTTTAATCTTTATAACAAGTTGAGAGCTGCTAGGAAGCATCTACGGAAGCTTAATAAGGAGCCAACATATGGTATATCCAGAAGGGTAGCCCAGGCTAGAATGGAACTGGAAGGCTGGTAGGCTATTCATCCCAACAACCAAAGCGAGTTGGTTTGCCATATGCAGAAGAAAGCTGCTGCGAAATACTCCATTTTAGCCCGTCTTGAAGAAAGCTTCATCAGACAGAAATCAAGGGTAAGATGGTTGAGTATGGGGGATAGGAATACTCTGCCTACTTCTTTAAAAGTGTTGCGGCCAAAAGAAATAGGAATTTAATTGTATCGCATACAAGAAGAGATGGAGCAACTGTTAATGGCAAGAATGAAATATGTGAGGAGATTCTCTAGCATTTTAATGAAATCTATGCTGATGATAGGCATGCAAGATTCCAGATTTGTGACTCTATTATGCGAAGATGTGTTTCCAGAAAGCTTTCCCCTTAGTAGGTGAGGCAAATGCAAGCTCCAATTCTTATGGATGAGATAAAAGAAATAATTTCTCTCTGAAAAGAGGCAAGGCCCCTAGACCGATTGGATTCACCCCCAAAATTCTTTGTAAGTGCTTGGCTTACTGTTGGCTCGTTGGTGATTGATGTTGTGCATGAATTCTTTAGGAATAGCCGCATGCTCAGACAGACTAACTCTACATTTATGAGCCTTCCCTCAAAGAAGCCAAATGCAAATAGGATCACTAACTATAGGCCCATATCGTGCTGCAACACAATTTACAAGTGCATATCCAAAATTCTTGCGGACATAATCCAAGCATGTATTGGTGACCTTGTTGGTCCTGCCCAATCTACTTTTATTTCTAGAAGGCGTGTGGCTGACAATGTTCTCCTTGCGCAAGAACTTCTATTGGGGTATGGAAGTAAGCGTGGACTCAAAGGTTGTGTTGTGCAGTTTGATATTGAAAATGCGTTTGATTCCGTTGACTGGGGATTTTTGCGTGCAGCATTAACTGCCTTTGGCTTCCCTAGTAAAATGATTATATGGATTATAGAGTGTGTCTCTTCGACATCTCTTACAATCAATATTAATGGTGAGCATCATGGATATATTTGCTGCAAGCGTGGTCTAAGGCAGGGGGACCCATTATCCCCTTATCTCTTTGTGCTCTGCATGGAAGTCCTGTCTGGTCTACTGAGTATACTCATAGGCCAATTGGAATTTGCCTGTCACTAGCAATGCAAGGAAAATGGAATCACCCACTTGCTCTTTGCGGATGGTATCCTGATCTTCACTAAGCCGATGATTGCATCGGTGGACCTAATTGTGCAAGCTTTTGCGAAGTTTGAGCAATGGTCTGGCTTGAGAATTAACTTTAGTAAGAGCAAAATTTACTTCTCAAAGTCAGTTGAAGTAGATGAAGCCATAATCCTAGAAATATTTGGACTTGTGAAGGGGTCCTTGTCGTTCCGATACTTAAGTGTCCTGCTAACATCAGACAAACTAACAACATTGTATTGTTCTCCACTCATTGACATATGGATAATACACATTCCAGATGACCGAGCCTAATTCAAATTGCTCTAAAGCAAAGATATCCATGGTGCGGTTCGTACTATTCAGCTATTTCCGACCAAGAAGTATTGTATTATCTTTCAGATGGGCTCTGAAAGGGAATGGAATGCTGGAATGCCAACAACGCGATCACCAATCGTATTCGATATTGGACTTCAAAAAGCCTATCCTATGCGGGGAGTGGGGGTGTTAATGAGCCGGGTCGGCCCGCGAACTATCCGGCCCGGCTTGTCTTTTGGCTCGAGCCCGACTCACCTGCCGACTTCCCGGCCCAACAAGCTGTTCAGCCCGGCTTGATAAATTTTATAAATAATTAAAATAAAATATAAAAAAAATTAAAAAATACCATTTAAATTTTGAAATTTTTCTATAGGTGTAAAGGGAAGGGAAAGGAACAAAGAGCTCGAGCCGGGCATAGACTCGGGCCCCGGCTGAAATTTTTTTGACTGGGCTCGGGCTTAGGCTAGATTATCCGAGCCCGGTCAGGCTCGGGCTGATATAGTTTTACCCAGGCCCAAGCTCAGGTAAGGGGTGTCCGAGCCCGGCCTGACTGATTAACACCCCTAACGGGGAGGATACAGCTTATTAACTCTGTTCTATTTGCGACCCAATCATACTGGACTGCCTTAATACCTCTGCCCCTCCAACTTGGATACATGATTGAGAAAATACTTAACAAATTCCTTTGGTATGGAAAGGATGGGAATGGAACAACAGTTAAGGTCAAATGGGAAGATATTTGTATCCATAAGAAAGAGGGTGGATTGGGATTCAAACGAATTGCTTCCTAGTGCAGGGTTATGGTTATGAAGCATTTATGACATATCCTTATCGCTCCGAAGAATAATGTTTGGATATCCTAGGTGAAAACCCATCTACTCAGAAGGACAAATATTTGGATGGCTAAGTTGTCATATAACTGCTCTGGGTTTTGGAAAAATATTCTTGCTCTGCGCCATTTGGTTAAACCTCTATTAATGCCCCGATGTCAAATTTTACAAATTCGAGTTCACTCATGAAGGAACTCGAACCTACAAAGTCTGAATTCACTCATGAAGGTACTCGGACTTAGAAAGTCCGACTTTCTTAAAGGTTTTCTGGAAGTTAGATTATATAAATTCGACTTCACTTTTTTTCACTTTTTTTTTTTTGAACTCGGACTTAAAAGTCCAAGTTCTTTCATGAGTGGTGTTGAACTTATAAAGTTCGATTACGACGCATTGTTTCCGATATTTCAAAACTATCTATAATATTTCCCAATTTTTTTTCCAATTAAATTAATATTACACAACGTCGGAAATTTGAGACCAATCAATCATAATCATGTAGCTTAATAATAATAACATTGAAATCTCGATCATATAAATATTACATAGGATATTACCTCCGAGGAAGGCTAGCAATTTAATTCACGTATTCATAGTGGTGCCACAATCTCATTAAATTTAATTAAATTGCCATAATTAATTAACGGCAATTGATAAAAAACCCTTACTTTTAGAGAGAGTAAAATCCCAAGAGAGATGTAAGAAAAATAATAGTGAGGTGAATTTTGGAAGTGATGAGTTATTTATATGACGACGTTGCTTTAAGGCGGCAAATGACTTTACGACCTTGAATTGGGAGAGAGCAAGGTCGTCGTCGGTTACTTGAAATGGGGGTGATAAAACCTAAATTACGGTCCTCCTTTCCCGTACATCTTTAAAATTTATTAAATAATAAAAAAATGGTTCTAAAAAATGAACACCCAAAAACGGAAATCCATAAAAGATTTTTTTATTTTCTGAAAAAATGATAAACCTAATTTTTCTTTATATAAAGTATATTGATGACATGCGAAAATGTTCCTTTATGTTATCCAGAGATGGACAGGAGAGATTGAACGAGACATTCATGCAAAGGACAAGATAGGGCGTGATAATTGCTTACAAGGTCGCCCTCGACCAAATATCTCGAGATTTTTTTTTTCTTATTTGTCATGGATGGAACAGAAACATCAACCGACGGCATTATTTTCGACAATATCCAGAGTCAACACCTTGGAACCCAAAGTACTTCTCTCTGCTCCAACTCCTAGTTCCAGCTCCAGTTTCCGTTCCTGACACTGTACGAGGAACATAACAACTGAAGAACATGGGCGTAGGACTCGGTGATGATGTCGTCATTGTGGGTGGCGGGATTTCTGGACTCGCCACAGCTCTTGCTCTCCACAGGTCCTCCTTTTCCCTTCTTACCCTCTTTCCCCCCCTTTTCTTGTCCAAAACCTGTGCTCTAGTCTAGCTGGATTAGCGTCTTCGGCTGTAATTTTTCTGTGGTGTGTTCGCAGGAAGGGGATAAGGAGTGTGGTTCTGGAGAGGTCGAAGGTGCTGAGGGCGACAGGCGGGGCCATCACCATCAAAGCCAACGGATGGATTGCTCTTGATTATCTCGGCGTGATCCTCAGGAAGAACTCTCTTCAAGTGAAAGGGTAACTTGATCCTCGATTTCGATGAGTTTCGATTTTTCATGTGATGAAAAATCATGTGTCCATGGTCATGACAGGTACACCTTCATAGATCTCGACAAAGGAACTCGGTCGACTGAGCCCACGAGGTTATGCTGACTCCGCCTGTTGTCATTGTTGGGCACAACGGTTGTGACGATGACTGACCCAGTCCTTGCTATCTCTTCATCTTAGGATGGAGGAGGGAGAAATTCGAACCATAAAGCGGGGGGATTTGGTCGTAGCGTTGGCGAATGAGCTGCCCCCGGGCACGATCCGGTATGGAAGCCACGTGTGTCGCATCGAGCCAAATGGTGGCGGTGCCATCCTGGAGCTTTCTAATGGAATTTCATTGAAGGCCAAGGTAAAAGTTTTCCGGGGGTGAACAGTTTCCTGAAAATCATGTAGTTACTGGAGTTGGCGTCAAAACGCAGGTCTTGATTGGATGCGACGGAACGAATTCCGTGGTGTCGAGGTACCTCGGGATGAAGCCTCCGACCTTCTCGACTACGGTCGTGATGCGGGGTCTTGCTCACTACCCCGAGGGTCATGGATACGAGCATGTCTTTGCTGTATACAAAAAGGGCAGGGTGACACTAGGCAGGAACCCCTTGGATGACAAGGTCGTGTATTGGGAGATAATGCAGAAGTGGACTCCTCAATGTACGGTAACTCATTCACATCCGGCTTATCGCATCCTTAAAACCAACATTTTAAGTCGAAACTCGCGTCAGTCTCAGAGATCTCGCGCAGCCAAGACCTCATTAAGGTGGCAAGCCTGGAGGCGTTGAAGTGCTTCCCGGACGAGATGTCAGACATGATAAATAAGTTGATTCCGGGCTCAATGAATTGCACACGGTTCGGCTATCACGGGCCATGGGACATCCTGTTGGGGCGTTTCAGGAGAGATGCTGTGACGGTAGCTGGGGATGCTTTGCACGCGTCGAGCCCCTTCCTTGGCCAGGGCGGATCCATGGGTCTTGAAGACGCGGTAGTCATTGCTAGGTGCATCCACCGGAAGCTCTCCGAGGCGTGCCCATCCCCCGAAGCTTACGAAGCGGCGCTCAGCCATTATGTGAACGAACGGAGGGCGAGATTGGTGTGGTTGCTTGTGGAAGCGAACCTCATGATCAACATGAAGATGACTTCGCCTCCGATGCTGAGGATAGCGAGCAGGGTGGTCAAGAGCTTGCTGTTTAGGGACCCAATGGGCAACGCTCGGTTCGACTGTGGGCCCTTCTGAACGGCACTTGGGTGTGTCCCTCAGCTCAAGCTCACGTTGATGGAAAGTCCTACTACTATTTCAAATAAAAACATCATCCCATCTATGATTACGAATCATTCCCACAAACTCGTTATCAGATGGAGCGAATCCAAGGGCCAATGTGAAACTAATCTAAAACATTTTAAAGGCCACCGAAGGAAAACAAAGCCATTGTCGTCGTCATTTGCTCTCGACCGCGCAAACGATTTTTCATTACGATCGAAACGACGTCGTTGCCGCCAGCAGCGATCGTTTTTTATTACATTAAATAAATTCTCGCCCCTCCTCCTTCCCCTCTCTCTTTCCCCTTCCTTTCCTTCTTCCTTCCCGATACGCGGAAGCTCCAAACCCTAGAAAGTTCCCCCCCGTGCGCGCGATCTGTCCCCCCCTGATTAGGATCCGATCGATTGGTGCGGATCCCCTTCCTGGAACGCGTGGAGTCTCCGGTTCGATCGGTTAGTTCTTGTTGTTGATCGGGATATGATGTATACTCCGATTGATTGATTAAATTCGATTGTTTGCTGGGTTTTCTTTTCTTTTATCTAATTTAAGTGTCTTTGAGAGTGTCTTTTGATTATTTTCTATTTGCCCTGGGGTTGCGATTAGCCGCGTGACGACTTCTTGAGTTTGGATTTTTGTTGGCTATTCGTGAGATTCGCCAGCAAGATTGGGATTAAAAGAATTGTTTTAGGGTTCCCGATTACTTGGCCTTTTTTGGACTGATTTTATGTTTTTAAACTAAGAGTAAGCCTGTTTCGGGGATTTTGGAGTCTCTGAGTGAGGAGAAGATCGGGATTCTTGCATAGATGGAGTGGATTCATCGCCCTGCTTTGAGAGAGGAATTTCTGACGAGTATTGAGCCCCTACTCATGCGTGAAATATTTTGGTGATTTTCAACTGTTTCTTTTTTGTCAAAAAGATGGAATATTTTTGCAAGTCGAACAAGTTCATGCTGGGGTTTTGAGGGAAAATCAAATTTCGAAATGGCCCCGACCGATTGTACCCTTGGCGGTGAGTGATTAGGCTAGTTTCATGAAGGGCAAAGTCATTTTGGCAACCCTGAACTGCAGTATGATGAAAAAAGCTGTTTTTTGGATGCTATTACACGGATTAAAAGACGGTGACTGGGGATGGCGTTCTGAAGCTTTTGGCATGTTATGTCTGTTATTTTTTTAATCCATGTCTTTTCTAATGGTGTATCCATCTCTGAACATGATTTAGGTGCTGCTAGGCTTTCTTGCTAGGGCTTGATTAAATCAGCAATGAGGGCATACGCAGAAGATGTAAGTCAGCACCAAACACCATTTTGTTTCGTTATTCTTGCTGATAGTGTATTCACCTGACTTTTAGGTGGAATAGTTACATGATGTAGAATTTCATGGAGTTATCGTATTATTAGTTTAGGGTTTATTTAAGCATCGGTTACCAAACGAATATTTTAGAGAAAGCTGACAAGGAATTCCCTGAATATTGCTATATGTAGATGTGGATACGTGGTACATATTATCTAAAAATCTCAAATTTAGATATTTGTACCCATTGATGGATTGGTTTTGTAGGAGTATGAAGATTACAATGACTATGCCGACGAAGATGAAAGATACCTTGAGGATGAAGAAGAAGCAGAGGAGGAGGAGGATCCGAGGCCTACCAAGGAAGCATCAGAGTACCTTGAGCTGAGGCAAAAACTTAAAGAATCTCTTAGGAAGCGGATGAAGAAAGACGGAATTTCTGCTTCCCAGGATAAAAGGAGACCTTCCTATGATAAGTAAGCAATGTTATCGTCAGCTGTTGTGATTCTTTTTTCAGGTTGCTTTTATTAATACCGGTTGGTCATCTAGCCTAGATAGGGCTTGCGATGGTTGTTGTTTCTTTATTATGGGAAAGGGTTCTACACTATTAGTTAGACCATGGTTGTTCACATCTCGATGTTCGTTTAGCTCATTGTCTTCAAGGCCTTTCTACCAGTCCAGAGGTGGTTGATATGTCTCATGTGTTGGTTTATTAATTCATCTAAAATGAAAGTGCTTGTTTAGATCGTCCATTTATTATCGTGGCTCTTGGCTCTCATGATGGTGTGTCTCCAAGTCCAGATTTTGCTTGTTTTCCTAGTTTTTTGTCTTGTGTTTTGTTTGAATAAGTTATTTTAATGGTTTTATCTATGTGCCTTGCAGCTTTGGATCCTTTTTTGGTCCTTCCAAGCCTGTCATTGCTCAAAGAGTGATTCAGGAAAGCAAGTCATTTTTGGAAAACAAGGACCTGGCAGCCAAAATTTTACAATCCCGGGACAATGTATGTTCTAGAGCTATTTTTTATGTCAAGTGTTTAAATTATTTTCTGGTCTTGGATTGAGGGGATGGAAGCATGGTGGTTCTGGGAATGTTTGCGAAATTGGAATATCAAATGTTGATTGAAGCACTGTGAGCATGTAGCAACTAGTTTCATGGTCGCTTATTGAGAATGATATTAGAGAACATTAGTTTTCATATTTTATTTGGCAGACATACCTGACATGTTGGAAAATTAGAAGCAGTGTTTGAACTTTGAACTACTCTGCAATGCCTCATACATTTCCACTTGGTGGACTCCATGTTGTTGGAACGTCCATCTGTAGTGCCATGATCTCTGGGATGAGTCTTATTAACTTGCTCACATGGTAGTTATCCTGAAAGCCCTTAAATCGTTCCATGAGATTCACTTATTACTATTCCCTGAGCAGCAGGTTTTTCTGTCCTATGGTCTACAAATCTTCCTATTGTGCAGGCCTTTCAGAAGAAAAGTTCCTCAAGCACTAACGGATCAAGGCCTGGGGTTCATCAACAGGGCCAACGAGTGGTCAGTCAGGTAATTATCTTCGCTCAATCTTCTAAATTTGTTATCCTATTGGATGTAAATTATTAAGGAGCAACTTTACAGATCCAGACTAAAGCTCAAAAGTTAAAGGATACAAGGGACTACTCATTTTTGTTTTCTGATGATGCCGAGCTTCCTGCTTCATCAAAACAACCTCCCAGAAATCTACCTGTTCCAGTCTCTGGTTAGTTTACTTGGGACAAATGGATTGTGATTTTAGGAAATTTACATGCACTATTTATCAAGGAACTAATGCTGCTATGCAATGCATTGTAGATGCAAGGCCAGCCAAGTCCTCATTGCAGAGGAATCAAGTATCTGGGAGCAACATTAGACAGCCACCTGGAAATGGAGATAGAAGACCAAATATCAGCAATGGTCATTTACCTTCTAGACCTGGGGTGAACCAGGGACTATCTGCTAATAGACTGGACACAACATCACTGGCTAGTAAAAGACAGCTCGGTGGTAATAACGGTATTGGGCCTGGTCGGCCTGCACTATCTAATGGGTCTCAATTAAAGACATCCAACGGCTTGCAGTCGAGGACTTCCAACGGCTCCCAATCGAGGACTTCGAATGGCTCGCAGCCGAGGATTTCCAACGGCTCGCAGTCTCGGACTTCCAATGGCTCACAGTTGAGGACTTCCGACGGTTTGCAGTTAAGGAATTCCATCACCTCGCAGTCTAAGAATTCAAATGGAATACAGTCAAGGACATCCAATGGAATGTTATCAAAGGTTTCCTCCAATAATTTACAGTCGAAGGTGTCTAACAGCTTACAGCCAAAGACACCAGCTGGAGTGCTGTCAAAGATGTCCAACAGATCGAGTCATGCACAAGTTTCTAGAACTCCGGTCTCATCTGCATCAAGAGCTACATCTGGAAAAGTGCCATCTTCTGTTACGAAGCATCAGTTCGACCCACGAAGGGAAGTTCGTGATCCAAGTAGGCATATGGTCCCCCCGAAACGGCCCCTAGCAACGACAAAACCGCAGGTCTTGATCCCATTTAACTTTTACTAGCTCAACTTGCCTCGTACCTATCTTTTGATTTGGAATATTATGGAGTCTTATCTGAACTATTTTTTTTCAATTAAATGATTAGATTAACAAGCCTCCCAATCAAGCACCTTCACGCATGAACTCACAAGATCAGAAAATCAAGAAAAGACCTGCAAGACCATTTTCTGACGATGAAGAAGATGATGGTGAAAGGGCTATAAGTATGATCAGAAAAATGTTTGGGTAAGCCATGGAATTCATTGTTTCGGTCGTCTTTTACCAGCTTGTTTGTTTAATCCATACTACAAGGCTTTCTTGAGCCCTGGATCATCAACAATTATGTCGGGTTATTGTCTGCCTCTTCTGGGTATTTGGTCGGTCTTCACTAGTCCCCTGTAGTCTGTTATTTAGTTCCTTTAGGAAGTGAGAGGAAAAGTTATATATCACATATTGCTATCACTGATGTCGTCAGTTCTCAGACTGTTTGATATGAGGATGCTTTGGTTTATTTGCGAAATCAGTTGTTAACCTTCGGCATGGTTGGCATCTTTCAGGTACAACCCGCAGAGATATGCCGGGCGCGAGGAAGACGATAGTGACATGGAGGCGAATTTTGATGAGATAATGATGGAGGAGAAGAGAAGGTGAGTGGGGCTATGACTCTTCTAACAACTCTGTGAATGATATTGATGTGATGTTTGGCCCGTCGGCTTTGTTTGTAATGTAAAGTACGTCGTTTCAGCTCAAGAATAGCGAGGAAAGAGGATGAAGAGCAGCTTCGTCTGATCGAGGAGGAGGAACGTCGGGAGCATACGAGGAGGATGGCGAAGAAGCGGAAGATGAGCCGCTGAACAATCTCCCGGGGAGAAGACGAACACCCCCTCCCATCCTTAAGCGTGAAAGTTGTTTTCCATGGATGTACACATTTTGTTTCTCCCCTGATTTACAATTTTTTTTTAAATAAATTTTTTGATTAAGTTAATGTTGCCATTTACAGCACACAAATCCGAAAAGCTTTTCCATCTGATGTGTATAATCAGGAATGTTGAATAATCTAAAAGCTTTATTTGTTTGAAATTGTTTTATGCGAATAGCAACTGGAATGAAGAAGAATGAACTAGTTTCATGAAATTAATATCCAGATTTAATACATGGCGAGTGAGCAGTCCATCCATTTTCAAGTCTTAAGTCATTTTCGTTTTCATATTACTCGACGAAAGGGAAGAGAAATTAATAAACGTTCGTAAATGTACAAAATTTAACGTTACACGACCAAAAACCAACCTCACACGATGGCAATACGAACCAGACTAGACCCAAATACGAAAATTACGGTCAACCGTAGCCCCATCCATCCAAACTTTACTAATCCCGAATTTGTCATTCGGGCATATGCTTATTGTATAAATGAGATAACATGAAGTGGAATAGCCAGGAGCTGGAGAATGGCCGTTCCATCCGGTGGCTCTTGACGAGTTATCACTAGTTCCTGTGGAGTATTAACTGGAGACCATGCTGTGGTTGGAGGGTCATGATGGTGACCGGAGCATGAGCATAAGCCGGAGATAGCTCGAATGAGAAATGTTGCAGGATCATGGCCAGGGCAACCTTAGCCTGCAGCAGAGCAAAGTTCTGCCCCATGCAGATGCGAGGGCCCCGGCCGAAAGGGAAGTATGCCATCTGATTACCCTTCGTGGCCGTTGATATCCCTTCTGCAAACCTCTCTAGTCTAAATTCCTTGGCATCCTTACCCCAAACCTCGGGGTCGTGATGCAGAAGGATGATCGGCATAGTCAGCTGCCCTCCTGAGGGGATGGTCAGGTTTCCGATCCTTGTTTCTCTGTTGACGGTTCATTGAAGTTCAACTCCCGGGGGATACAACCTCATGACTTCCTGCATAATCATTGTCATCTGCGATATGGTGCAGAGAAAAAAGTAATTAGGGTCTGCAACCCATTACTAAAGCGAGATTCATCAAATGGAACTTGGATGTATCCAACTTACTATCTTAAGGTGGCTCAAACCATCGTTATCTGGCTTCCTGTCTCCAAACACCTGCAAAACCTCCTCCCTCGCTCGATCTTGTCACTCTGGATGGATGCTAAGCAGAAACAGCGCCCATACGAGTAAGGTCGACGCAGTCTCCTTTCCAGCGAAATAGAACAGCTTGCATTCCTCTACAATGTCAAAGACGCTCATTCTACCTTTCTTGCCCATTTGGTTACCGTGCTCTTGGATTTCGTTCATGTTGGACTACAGCAACAGCTTGCCGATGCTTCGCCCGTTCTCATGGCCTTTATTCTCTGATTGATCATGCCTCGGAGCAACATCTGGACTTCTCCCTCGATGGCCTTCATCCGGCAGTTCAACTTTGTCGGTACAAACCTAGCGTCCAACAAAGATGCTGTTAATATTCCTGGCGCAGCCCCGATGGAGGATACGGGAAAACGAAGTATGAGTTTCTCACCTCCATCCCGGAATATAAACTGAGTGCAGAAGCTTCATCACGAGCGACGTCTGTTCCTGCTGAAGCACGAATATTCTGTTCCCTTCTTCAAAGTTGCGACCAAATGCTGTCCTCGAGATCGCATCACATGTGAGCCGTCGCAGATGAGGCCACACGTATCAAATCAACAGTAATATATTTCAAATCGTTGACATATAATTTTTAAGTGACGGTTTAATATGTTGAACATAGTTTATGATCCAATTAAATAAAAATTTAGTAAAAATTGTCATTTAAGACAACATTCAAGTGAGTTATTAAATAGATAATTAAATATGTCATTTATGGTAACGTTTTTTTATTGTCATTTGAATTTCTAGTCTTCCCTGTATAAAGAGTAGCATGTAATCATTTGAAAAAAAGGAATAAAATAGTTTGCAGCCTAAACACTTAAACTCCACTAAATATTCATCCCTGACAGTACATAACGTATGTTCGCTAGCACCTTCTCCCTTCATTTCCAATACTTTCACACATAATCTCAACAAGTTTGGTATCAGAGCGCAGAAGGTCGCCCAATCAAATCTCCATCTTCGATGGTGAACACTTCAACTATTGGAGTTCTCAAATGCAGACAATTTTCATTTCGCAAGATCTATGGAAACTTGTGGAGGAAGGCCATGAAGAATTCCACAAGAAATCTCTCTCCCAGAAGGTGGCAACACTTCTGCAGAAGGTGTCATCCACCCCACAGAAGATGAGCAGAAGACGTACAAGGAGAACGTCATGAAGAATGTCATGGCTCTGCGGATTCTGCAACAATCCATGAGCAAGATAATCTACCCAAGGATATTCGGCCTGAAGACGGTGAATGAAGCGTGGGAGGCCCTAAAGAAGGAGTTCAAAGGGTCATAAAAGGTGATCTCTATAAAGCTGCAGAACTTTTGGAGAGACTACAACAATCTAGCCATGAAAGACGCATAAACTGTCAAAGACTACTTCTCAAGGATAATGGATATCCTCAATCAATTGAAGAGTTGAGAAGAAGTTATTCCGGATCGAAAAATTCGTGGAGAAAATCATCAGAAGCTTGCCGCAGAAATTTGAGCATGTGGTAACCGCGATTGAAAAGATGAAGGATCTCGCATAAGTTTCCATCTATGAGTTGATGGGTTCTCCAGATGTCCATGAGAAGCGGGCCAGCAAGTACACAACCCCAGTGGAGCAAGCATTTCAAACGAAGTTAAATGTTTGTGAGTAGAAGTAAGAACGTTCTGGAAACAACAGAAGGTCCTACAACAGATGACGTGGAGGCAGGTCTCATGTTAGAGGCAGATGCTATGCAGAAGGACAACCAGAAAGTCAACACCAAATCTGTCATGGAAAAGCAAAAGCAAGATGCCACATATGCAAAAAGAACAATCATGAAACAAAAGATTGTCGTCTTCGATGCAGGAGATGCAAGTTCCCCACTCATTCAGATTGTGATTGCCGATATAAAGATAAAGAGCAGAAGCATGAGGACAGAGACTCGGTAAATTTCTCTAAGGAAGATGAATCTTTTAAAGTTTTTTATTCTTCCTTTAACACCATGCAAGACATGAATGAGATATGGTTCCTCGATAGTAGTTGTAGCAACCATGTCACGGGGATAAAGAAGAATTTTGTGGAGCTTGATGAGAAATGCAACTCTCTTTTGGAACTTAGAGATAACAAGAAGTTAAAGATAGAAGGTGTTTCAGTTTTTAGTGCAAAAGGTCAACAGAAAAGGATGAACAACGTCTTCTACCCTCCAGAAATCGCACATAACCTACTAAGTGTGGGACAAATGATGAAAAATGGATATAAGTTAATTTTTGCAGAAGGTCAATGTGAGATAACAGACAGAGACGGACATAAGGTCGCGGTCGTGAAGATGACGTCCAACAATTTGTTCCCGTTAAAGATAACTCTTTGCAATAATGTGGCTCTCAAAACTGAGGTTATAGATGATTCTCATCTTTGGCATCTCAGGTATGAATTTTTGAATAGGAAAGGTCTAACTCTACTGAAGTAGAAGGATATGGTGATGGGACTACCTTCTATACAAGCTGCAGAAGGTGACGTCTGTGAAGAATGTGTCTTCGAAAAGCATCATCGTCTTTCATTCTCAAACACATCATGGAGAACTCAAGCACCTCTCGAGCTGGTTCATGCAGATATTTGTGGACCGACTCAAACTCCGTCTCTCGGTGACAGAAGATAATTTATATTGTTCGTAAATCTATACTTGAATGATTTGTCTTTATTTTCTTGAGAGGAAGTCAGATGCTTTCACCACCATTATGAAGTTCAAAACACTTGCAAAGAATCAAAGTAGAGGCAATTCTTGGACTATTGCCAACAGAAGGGGATATAGAGGCAATTGACCATGCAGTATTCTCTATAGCAGAATGGAGTCGCAGAAAGAAAGAACAGAATCATAGTGGAGATGGCCAGAAGCATGTTGAAGGGCAAAGGTCTATCCAATAAGTTTTGGGCAGAAGTTGTTAACACATCTGTCTACCATCTGAACAGATTCCCTACAAAAGCGGTTAGGGACAAGACACCATATGAAGCGTGGCACATGAGGAAACCCGTGGTGAATCATTTGAAAGTATTTGGGTGTATTGGATATGCACTCACACCTTCTCAAGGAAGAGAAAAATTTGATGAGAAACGTGAGAAGTTGATTTTCATTGGATATAGTGATGAATCGAAGGGTTATTGTATGCATAATCCGAACACTGACAAGTTAGTTCTGTCGAAAGATGTTATGTTTGATGAACTTGCTGCTTAGAAATGACAAGAAGAGTCTTCTATGACTCAGATGTTCCAGTATATAGAAGCAGTAGAAGAAGCATCTGTACAGAACCCTATCAAAATAGCAGAAGCAACATCAGAAGTTACAGTACCATTGGAAGAACAAAAGCTAGTTCCTCTAAGAACATTCCAAATGCAAAGGGTCCTATTGGAGATACACCACCAAGGAGATATCTATCATTCACTGAAATTTATGAGCAAGCTAAGTTTGTTTTTACTGCATTTGAGTCACAGAACTTTGAGGAGGCAGCTAAAGAAGAAAAATGGAGATATATCATGAAAAAGTAGATGACTTCTACAGAGAAGAATGATACGTGGTCAATAGTCGATCTCCTAGAAGAAAAAGAAGCTATCGATTTAAAGTGGGTCTACAAGACCAAGTATAATGAAGATGGAAGCCTGCAGAAGCATAAAACTCGCATCGTAGGAAAATGCTATCCATAGAAGCCCGGTGTTGGTTTTACAGAAACTTTTGCTCCTCAAGCAAGGATGGAGACAATCCGTGCTATTCTAGCCATTGCAGAACATAAGGAGCTTGAAGTATTCCAGCTTGATGTCATCAACATTTATGAATGGGGTTCTAAAAAAAGAAGTCTACGTCGAGCAACCACAAGGATTCGTGATGAAAGGCACAAAAGACAAAGTCTACAAACTACATAAGGCTTTATATGGTTTGAAGCAAGCACCAAGAACGTGGAATTGCAGAATTGATTCCTACCTATAGAAGAAAGGATTCTCCAGAAGCTCAATAGAACCTTCTACTAGCATGTCTCTATGTGGATGATTTAATCTACACAAATACCAGCATAAGCTTGCTACAGAAGTTCAAGAAGCCATGATGGAAGAGTTCGAGTTGACATATCTTGGCTTGATGAAGTACTTTTTCGGATTTCAAGTGAAGTATATAGCGGATTTGTTGAGAGATTTTCACTTCTCAGGAGAAGTACATAGCGGATCTGTTGAAGAAGTTTTGTACTGAGAATGCAAAGCCAATTTCTACTCCAATGTCACTCAATGAAAAGCTATAGAAGGAAGATTATACATAAGGCTTTGACTCGAAGATATACAGAAGCCTGGTTGGTTCTCTTATATATCTCACTCACAGTCAGATTGATATTGTTCATTCAATGAGTTTGATATCTAGATTCATGAGCAACCCTAGTACTCATTTCACAGCAGCAAAAAGGGTTTTATGCTACCTAAAAGGCACACAGAAGGTCGGACTGAAGTATACAAAAGAGCAAAAGGATGAACTGGTGGGTTATGTAGATAGTGATTAGGTATGAAACTTGGATGATCGCAGAAGCACATTAGGATACTTGTTCTGCATTGGAACAAAGCCCATTTCATGGAGTTCAAATAAACAAAGTATCATTGTTCTCTCATCTGCAGACGCTGAGTACATCGCAGCAAATGAGGCAACAAAAGAAGTTGTTTGGCTCAAAAGGTTACTTCTAGAACTACAACAGAAGGTGGACAAGCCAACGACATATGGGCAACTATACAAGTTTTCATCTCCTTGACTGGCTGGGGGTGTGGATTTGTAGGCAACTTTAACTTCTCCATCAGGGTAGTTGATGTCACGTTGGTGCAGCTACCGTTATCCACAATCACATGGCACACCTTCCCTTACACCATGCAACGAGTTTGGAAGATGCTCTCTCGCTGGTTAGCTTCCTTCGGTACGACGTTTGCATTCAGAGCCTTGCGAACTACAAGCAATTCTCCCTCATCCGGCTCCTCCATATTTTCTTCTTCAGCATCCCAAGTGCGTCCATCTTCTCGAGATCCTTCATCATCGCCGTCGTCGGACAACTCCTTGAAGGTGATTGTCCTCCTCGTAGGGCATTCAGCTGCTATATGTCCATAACCTTGGCATTGGAAGTAATTTCGACTCCTTCCAGCTTCTTGGGGTAGTCGAAATTTTTCTTTTCCTTTCTTCTTACTGATCGCCATTGGATTAGAACGAGATGATTTATCGCCTCTACTGAGAGGGAATGCCTTAATAGCTTGCCGTAGTGATGCTCATTTCACTTACTGCTTCTTAACTTTTTGAGCAAGGTTGCACACATCCGCAAAGCTCCAATATAGTTACAACTCCATCGCATATGTTATTTGTAATTTGAGACCTTTAATGTACCTTGCAATGGTATGTTCATGTGGCTCGGATATGTCACACTGTAACATGAGCTGCTCAAAATCGCGGGTGTACTCCGAACTATAGCTGGTTGTTGCAGCGAGTTAACTTGAGGAAAAGGTCCAAGTGAGCTTCTTAGGTTAGTCGAAATTCTTCTTTTCCTTTCTTCTTACTGACCGCCAACTGATTAGATCGAGATGATGTATCGCCTCTGTTGAGAGGGAATGCCTTAGTAGCTGGCCGTAGTGATGCTCATTTTACTTACTGCTTCTCAACTTTATGAGCAATGTTGCACACATCCGCAAAGCTCCAATATAGTTGCAACTCCACTGCATTTGTTTTCTGTAAATTGAGACCTTTAATGTACCTTGCAATGGTATGTTCATGTGGCTCGGATATGTCACATTGTAACGTGAGCTGCTCAAACTCGCAGATGTACTCCGAATTATAGTTGGTTGTTATAGCGAGTTAACTTGAGGAAAAGGTCCTAGTGATAAGCGTTGTTGCAAGAACCGCTTCTTCAAGGCTCGCTTCATCTTTTCTCATGAATGTATTTTCTCCCTACCCTCACGTTGCCTTTGGTGATTGAGATTCTCCCACCACAGACTTGCGTACTTGCGAGGACGGAGCATTGTCATCTTAACACGTCTGTCCTCAGGGATGTCTTCATACTCGAATACCTCTCAATTTTGAGGAGACCATCACGAAATTCTTCTAGATCTATCCTCCGTTTGAGCTACGGTATGTCAACCCTTATTCCAGATGAATGGGTAGGCTAACGTCTTTGATGGACCACTTATTAAGCCTCACCTTCGCTGGACATCTCCATGAATGGATTGTTCTCCTTCGCTTGAACGGAAGACGAATGTGAATGACTTTTCGGCGAACCTTGCTCGTTGAGAAGGTGTGGAAGTTGGCGCCTTAAATTTATAACTTCACCCTCCAATTGAATAGCGCGTGCATCTTTTAGAGAAAGGTTGTGTGGAACTCTTCCGGCCATAACATCGCGCTTTGATATCAAATGATGCAACCCCGGAAACGAACATAGATTAAGATGTGAAGGATTCGAAACAAGGGTTGGAAGAAGTGGAACCACTCTCGAGCTTGTAGGGGCTTTATAACTTAAAAACCTCGAACCCGGATACAAGGATGGCACTACCGTGAACGATAGGCTTGTGAAAACACTCAACTCATCACACTCACATTGTAAGGCCGAGTGATACCGAAAAACTCAACGAACTTAATTTCGAAATTTCTAGATCTGTCTTCCCTCCTACATATTACCATTGAAAAGGCATTTAAGAGAGCTCTAGACTAACTGCACTAAATGCAGTCCCAACTAATCCCTTAATCAATTTCAATTTTCATTATCCTACTAACTTCATAAATGACTCCAATTAAGACTTGTAGTTTAAATGACTCCATTTAAAACTCCAAAACTTCAAATTCATTCTTCCATGGGTTGAGCCTCATGTTGGGGCTTTACTTCTCTAAAATGCTTCAAACTTGCTCAAATGAAGCTTTACTTGGTCCAATGACGAAATGACATGAAAGGACATATTATATTACGATTAATAATTTCTTTATAAATAAGTTATACGAGCTTGTTCTTTCGCCTTTTGGCAAGTGTAGGTAAATGACCATCTTTGCATCAAGGCGCAGGTGGCTGAATGAAAAATTTTTAACTAAGGCTTTGATATTACCTTTATCATCACCGAGGATAATCCATGAAAGGAAATATCATTTATAATATCCTCTAATAAACATTCTTATTGTTTAAAACAACGAATTAAAAACCTCAGCCCACAATGCCTTATGCCTAAGCCACGTTATAATAAGAAATAGACTCCTTTGATCGGTACATCGGCATACAAATCAATAAAATTCCAAAATACAATCAAGTCAATTTCCAGAAATAAAGGTGAGCCATAAAAGAAGTTCGGACTCCTTCTTCGATCTTGCTTAGATGCAATCCTAATAAGCTTTGTCAAAATAAATCATGACATGCGTGAGTGTTGTTATCAAACATGTTTGACTGCCTTTATACTTCCAAAGTCTTATGTACTACTAATATTTTTCTTGATAAGGTTGAAATGTACAAGTCCACCGAGAATGATCTCAGATTCACGATTTGGGATATCTATGGCATCTTTACGAGACCATCTATTTATATTTTTTCGTAAAGAGGGCAAACTGTGAGTCCCCAAATAGATCGTGAGCTCGATGCAACAATTGGATTTAGGTTCCAACATTGCAATAAAATTCCTCCGTCTGATCAATTCTGAAGTCGATCTCGACAGTTTAGACCATTTCTTCTATTCTAACCAATTTCAAAGATTTTTTTCGAATATTCTCCCAACCAAACCATCAACAACAACACTAATCTCCAAGTGATGTCAACGTGATCCTTAACATCAAATCCCAACAACCTCCTTCGAGTGGATTCTCCCGGGATTACATGCAATAGCTCGCTGTCGTAAGAATGGCAACCCACGCCTGCTGTTGAAGATACCTCGCTCCATCCCAATGATCCTCCCATTAGCTTACTCTCACACACACCCCAACAACAAACACAAGGTCAACATTAGACCATCCGATTTTTTCCAACGGAATTCCCCTAATCCCTATCCTTAAAGGAAAAGATAAACAGAGAAGGACATCCCACACCAGGGAAGGTTGTAGCAGGAGTGGCAGACACAAAAAGAAATAGAGACAACAACCGCCCGTTTCATATCTTTCGCTTCGCCTGGTTGGATTGGTTCAAGGCCGATGCATAATAAATGAGCTAATGGTGGCTGGAGTTAATGAAGTTAGTAATGTTTAGAGTTAATCTGGATGTTACTTAATGGGAAAGTTAAAAAGTTGTTTATTTTTGTCTATTATTTAGTTTGCATGGTGTAATCTGAAATGCATCAATCTATCAAATCAAATCCCAAAAAGAGCTTTCGCTCAAGTGTATTTGTTTTACAAGTTTCGGTTCGGCCTCCATCCGCTTCGTCTATAGAAGCTATCGTCTACATAAGATTCTGTTGTTCTGCGTCTCTCTTCTGTTAGAGTTTATACTGTCGATGTAGGTTTTTTTCCACAATGTGAGAATCTTTTTTTCTTTTCTATCCTCGGCGTCCCCCTCTACCGCAAAGAAAGTAGAAATGAACTCCTCATCGTCCACATGTCATTCGACGCAAGGTAAGGAAGGAGCCTTCATGGAGACCCTCAAACCAACCCTTTCAAGGCACGCATCCTTAGTTAAGGCAGGCTCAGGTTCGACAAGGAACCTGAACAGCCCCCCTCTCCCAACGCTGATGCCAACCTAGGCTAACCCACTTTTAGCGGTGTGATGTCGATCTTCAACCTAGCAAGGTGGCCGACAGGGAAGCTGTTCTATGAAGAGGTTGAAGCTAGAGCGTTTTACCCCGACGCACCAACCACCAAGTAGAAGCCAACAATCCCTTTAGGCCAACCTCTAGACATGCAACTCTTGCCCCGGTGTGTATCTCTTCATGCCTTTTAAGTTCCTGGGATATTCTTGAATACTCAAGGATAACCTTGTTTCTTTAGACTCATTGTAGACCCGTCAGCGACGGAGATCATTAGGTCATTCCTCCCATTTGTGGTTGCCTCCAAGCACTGCTGGAGGGGCTCCCTTTGAGACTAATGTCTTTCTTGACGTACAATCCCGATAGGTATTGAAAGCGCAAGCCGAATAGATCTTGAACCCGGTTGGTGCCCACAGCCTCCAACGAGGCCTACGCTACAAACGAGGTCGGTAATGGAGGTGGTTGACACTAGGAACCCCCTCACTAAGGATGGCCAGGGTCACTCCACCCCATACGTCATCATCAAGCTACATAAGGAGAAACACACCTCTATAACTCCGGCTATTCATCGACTCAACCTTCGTTGTCCCTTGACACTTCTCATGTGTTCGAACTCATCTTCGCTTGCCTTCATATGGACGCTCTCAAGTGCAAAGCCAGGGCCATACTTAATACTCCTTCCCTAATGGCCTCAAGTTCATGTCTCTTATGATCGCTTTTATGACACCTTTTGCATAACCGACCTGGGAGAAAAGAGAAAGAGGGAGAGAGATAGGAATTGTTGAATAAAGTCGCCTTCAAGCTCGCTCTCACCCCTTGAAAAGGGGAGCTTAACCTTTAGCTCGACCTTCGCCTTGACCACAACCTTGATGTCGAGATTTGTCAAGTCGAAGGGGCGGCCCTCGCCAAGCTCATATGAAATATTTAGCCCATCATATGATTTGGGCTTAGTGATATACCATAGACATTTGAAATGTTTTAATGTCCACACCAAGCTCTCCTTGGCCAACCCAAATGGATCGCCCTCACCTCCTAGGAAGCGGCACTCTCGAGTTTGATTTCAACCATCGACTCAACTCCTTCTTGACCTACTGCTCGACCTCCATCTCGATCACGGCCTCGATTTCGAGCTCTCTCTCCCTCAATTCGAACTATCACCGCACCCTTTGCGGGGTACTCTCGATTTCATTCTCGACCTTCAGTCCAAGCTGGATCATGGCCTCAACAGCCAACTCGACTTCGTATTCAACCACAAGTGTCCCCACCTCCTTAAGGGGCACCTCTGCCTCTAAGTTCTTCATCTATCCCTACATGATGCGGGATATACGCGATTTGCATTCAAAAGCGAAGGAATTGCTGATGGTACTTTTCTTTTTGCCATTTCAGTTAATCGACAATAGAGGACATAGACTCATAAGGATTGCTTTCTTGCCCAATTGTTTTAATTATTTAACGTATTTTGATTAGCACTTTCTATTTATGCAGTAAAGCCACTTTGGGCCTCAAATTCAGTTAGCATATTGGATTGTTAAAAGGCAGCAGAAATAGATGATTTGAAGAAGTGTCACAACATGGTTTAGTTAAAGCATGGTTCAATCGAAGCATAGCACTCGAAGTCAAAGATCGCTCCGGAAGCATAATTGAACTGAAAGTAGGATTGCGTTTAGTTGAAATCCGTTGCAGGACGAAGAAGGAATTGGGCTTTGTCATGTTCGACTATAAAAAGTTGTCATTTAAAATGTGAAAAATGTGCACGATAGTTAAATTAGTAGTTATTGTTATGACATGGTCAAGTGTTTCTATAAATAGTAGGTAAATCCCTTGTAATAAGATACAACAATCATTCAAATGTCTTAAAAGACTGTTTGGTTGTCTTTTGTACTCAAACATTTCCCTCATAATGGAATTAAGTCGCTTTATTCGGTGTGTTATTATCTTTTAATTCAATTTCTTATAAGTCTTGAAAACCACATTTACATTACGCATTTACTATAATCCTCTGTTGAATATCGAGACGTGTTATTGCCCGCAGACACTGAACACTTTTTTGGTATTGACCATTATCCTGTTGAGGTTCTCATTTGAGCTTTCTCCAAGTTGTTCCCATGCCTCGATCACAGTTGTCACTCTTTAACCACAACAAGACACACAACTCACACTTCGGAGGCTCTAGTGCTGCTCGATGAACTGCTTACGAATATTGGTTCCTTGTTTCACGCCGCCACATTATTAGTTAAGACAAATGCTGTACCGTTCCTGTTGCAGGGGATGGAAGCTAAATGATATGAAATCACTCATATTCATCTAAATTATCGCTTGCAACAGAATGTGATCAACACTTATTCATTGATTTCGACACGCGCTCTCTTGAACAAACGTGGACTTAGTATCACTGGTTTCTACGGAGGATTAGCTGGAGACCGTGTTGTGGTTGGAGGGTGAGGATGGTGACCGGAGCATGAGTGTAAGCAGGAGAGAGCTCGAATGAGAAGCGCTGCAGGATCATCGCCAGCGCAACCTTAGCCTCTAGCAGAGCAAAGTTCTGCCCGATGCAGATGCGAGGTCCCCAGCCGAAAGGGAAGTATGCCATCTGATTACTCTTCGTGGCCTTCAAGATCCCTTCAGCAAATCTCTCTGGTCTGAATTCCTTTACATCCTTACCCCAAATCTCGGGGTCGTGATGCAAAAGGATGACTGGTATGATCAGCTGCACTCCCGATGGGATGGTGTGGTGTCCTACCTTGGTTTCTTTGTCAACTTTCCGTGCAAGTTCGACCGCCGGGGGATACAACCTCATGGATTCTTGGATAATCATGGTCATCTGTGATGTGGTGTAGGGAAAAGTAGTTTAGGGTCTGAAATCCATTAGGAAAGCGAGATTCATCAAATGAAACTTGGGGATATCGGACTTACTATCTTAAGGTGGCTCAAACCATCGTTATCTGGCTTCCTGTCTCCGAACACCTGCAAAACCTCCTCCCTCGCTCGATCTTGCCACTCGGGGTGGATGCTAAGCAGAAACAGCGTCCATACGAGTAAGGTCGATGTGGTTTCCTGTCCAGCGATATAGAACAGCTTGCATTCCTCGACCACATCCCCGATGCTCATTCCCCCTTTCTTGTCCATTTGGTTGCCGTGCTCCTGGATTTTCTTCATGTTGGACTCCAGTAAAAGACCCAACATGTCGTCGCTGGCCGATGCTTCACCAATTTTCATGGCTTTCAGTCTCTGATTGATCATGCCTCGAAGCAACGTCTGGACTTCTCTCTCGATAGCCTTCATCCGGCGGTTCAACTTTGTCGGTACATACCTAACAATGCCGTTGTTAAAATTCCTGCCGCGGCCTTGATGGAAGCTACAGGAAAAGGGAATATAAGCTTCTCACCTCCATCCCGGAATATAAACAGACCGCAGAAGTTTCATCACGAACAACGTCTGTTCCTGCTGAAGCTCGAATATTCTGCTCCCTTCTTCAAAGCTACTCCCGAACGCCGTCCTCGAGATCGCATCCCGCGTGAGCCGTTGCAGATGTGGCCAAACATTGACCTCACACGATCCGTTGGCGGGCACGTCCCCCTCCCATCTCCCGACCATCTCCCTCGTGGTCGCATAAAACGCAGGCAACATAAGCTACACCCGGAAAATGAAAACAATATCAATGATTCCAATACACAAAATTAGCCGAACATCATCCAGGCTGCCATGAACTGGAGGCTTGCCTTCAACTTCTCAACATGGAATGCCGGGTTCAAGATCTTCCGATGAACGGACCATTTATCACCCTCGTAAGAGACAACACCTTGTGCTAGCAATTTCACTATCGGGCTTGCTGCTGGCTTCGGGTAATCGCTCATCTTCGACAGGATCTCCTTGACGTGGTCAGGATCCATGACGAACACTGCAGGATTCGGTCCTAGCCACGTGAATGAATTCTTCCCTGCCACCATAATTTCCAAACCATTTTTCTGGTCGGTAGCACGATCACGACAACGATGATCACATAAAACAGAACATCCTTACCATAGTTCTTGATGGTTCGATGAACGAAGGGAACTATACGAGGCAAGATTTCATCGTCAAGACCAATAGGCCTCGAACTCGCTTGGACAAGCATCCTTCCGGTTTCCTTGAGGTCTCCGGACAAGAGGCGGTAGGGATTCCCCACGAATCCCTGACGTCGGAGCAGCCTTTCGGCCCTCTTCGGCTTCAGCCAGACCCACTCGGCAGTCATCCACAGGCACGTGACTGTGAGGACAGAAACAGCCGCGGCCACAACCGCGACGAGCATGGACGTGCTTTCCATAGGTGTGACCCTCCTTACAACACAATGATTGTCAATCTCTCTGAGTTACTTGGTCCATTTACTGGGACGGAGGGGGGGTTCATTTTATACCCGTAAATTAAAAAAAATTCCTATTATTTTATTTTCGACAAGAACTTTGAATTTTGTTCCAGGGGCTAAGAAAACGAGACTTATTCGGACTGTAGTCCTGCTTAAATTTTACTTCATAATTTAAAAAAAAAAAAAAATCTACACCCATTATCAATGTCTCGTTTCATTACATATATATATATATGATAATAACTCCTATGATGTCTCATCGATAGAATCATAGAATGGTGCCGCCGGGTTAAGAATATCAACATCATCGCTTTTGACATGTTACGCACGTCCTTTATGCTGTTTAAACTAAGTCATGGTTATGGGTGTCAAATCAGCACGCTTCGCGACAATTATTTATGCGTGGGAAAGAAGAAAAAAGTTGTGGAGGTTTTGCTTGGAGCCCACGGTCGTCTCTCCTTTTAGATTTGTCCTTGTAGCTTTCGGCGTGGGTCCTCCGAGGAATCAGAAATCGGTCCAATCATATTATTAATAATTTGTTTAAATATTCACGTTCACATAAACTGTCCGAGTGGGGAAGATAGAAGGGAAGCGACTAACGGTACGTGCACGTAACCGTTACGTAGTTTACTAATTAATACTAACGAGAAATAGTAAATTTTACTAAAAGTTGACCGTTACTAATTAATACTAAAAAAGTCAACGCATATTTAGTAAATAATGTAGTAAAATTTGCTACTTTTCGGTCAACTTTTAGTAAAGTCAACGTAAACTTAGTAAAAAAGTATGGAAATTTTACTACTTTTTCACTATTCATTCCAGTTCAAGTTTACTACTTTTGCGCTGACTTTACTAAAACATTTCCGTTAGTAACGTCAACGCAGAATTAGTAAAAATAGTAGTAAAATTTACTCCTTTTTTTACAAATGTTGCGTTGACTTTACTATTTTTTTTCATATTTTAGTAAAGTCAAACCAGTTTTTGTAAAAAAATGAGTAAAATTTACTACCTTTTTACTCCTTCTGCGTTGACGTTACTAACGGAAATGTTTTAGTAAAGTCAGCGCAAGGTTAGTAAAAAACGTAGTAAATTTTACTACTTTTTATTGTACGAATTATGCCGATAATTAGTAACTGCTTACTAATTCTGGCGTTTTTTTTTAGTAAAAAACTCTTCCTCTTAGTAAATTTTACTAATTTTGAGTTGTTTTTACTAAAAAAAGTAGTAAACTGTTACTAAAAAATAAAGGCGTTTACTAACAAATTTACTACTTTGAACAGTGTTTCCGAACCTAACTCCGAACCTATTTATGTTGTGAAATTACCTCTCTACCCTGGTTACGACACTTGTTACTAATTCTGGAGGACCGAAGTCGTCATTTCGTTCGTAGCCTTAGTAACCGACCTTTCCTTTCCGGCCGCCGTCCCCTCCATGGTCCGCTTCCCTTTCCGGCCGCCGTTAGTGGTGTTGCGGATCAACTTTGCCATCGGCTTTCCTGCAAGTTCCCCCGCTTCCGCTTTGCAGTACGTGTTTTCGCGTGTGATTAGGGTTTGGGTCGGTGGTGGGCGTCGTGATTTGTTTGGTTGTGGGTGTTGGTTGTCGTTGTTAGTCCTCCCAAGTTGTTTTTTTTTGTGTCCTCATGCTGATTTGGGTCGTGCTTGGGTTTTATTTGGAGTCGGTTTTTCGTTCGTAGCATTCGTGACTTCCCGGCGATCGTCCCTTCCTGCTGCGCGTTCCTTTCCGGCCGCCGTCTGTGGTGTTGCCGATGAACTTCGCCATCGGCTCTTCTGGAAGTTCCCCCGCTTCCGCTTTGCGTACGTGTCCTTAGGGTTTGGGTTGGTGGTGGGCGTCGTCATTTGTTTGGGTGTGGGTGTTGGCCGTCTCCCGTATCATCTTCCTGATTTGTTGTTTGTGGTTACTCGAAATGAGGATAGTCCATGCTTGGGTTCTTGTTGGTCTGGGTCTGTGCCGGTAAGCGTGTACCTGGGAATGGTTTGCTTGTTATGGAAGAGTTTGGTGAAAGCACAATCTGGTTTGATTTGGTTCGGTTTGCGTTGGTTCGGTATTGATCTGCTTTGGCTTTTCCTTTCCTTCGTGTTATGCTTTGGATTTGTTTTGTTTTCTGGGCGTGTAGTTGGAGTGGGGTCCGATGTTAATTTCGTTTGATGTTAATTTAATATGCATTTGGGATGCAATGTGAACCGTGACTGAGATTTTGGAAGTGCAGATATGGAAGGAGATTTTGCAGATTTGGTTGGAGGATATTCACATGAGGCAGCGGGTTATGACCCTCGAGAAGGTGGAATTGAAGGCAACACACCAGCTTCGTCTCAAAAGGAGAAGGCGAAGGCTGTTCGAAAACCCAAGGTAATGATGATGACCATTTGTTGTGAGTGTTGGCAGTATTCCTGATTCTATTACTGAGGTGTTCGCGGATATATTGTTACAGGATTATCTTTATACAAGGTGTAGTCCGCGGAAGTTGTTAGCTGTGCTGAATACATTTAACGATGCCAAGAGGGCTGCGCTTTCTGACCTAGGATTTGAAGGGCTACTGCATCTGGCAAGTAGGCAAGTTCATCACATTGCCTTAAGTGTCTTCTGAAGTTGTTCGACCCCGTTAAGAGGGTTATGGTCATCGACGGTGTGGAACATCGATTGCTCTCTTCGGATGTGGAGGCGGTGTTTGGCATTCCGTCTACGAAAGTCGGTGTCCCGTTTAGCGGACACATGGACACCGTCCATGAGGAGCTGAAAACGCATCTGAAGAGGGGTAAGATTTCTCTTAAGTCCGTGGAAAGCAGCATGATGAGAAGAGAGTAGGCCGACGACGTATGGAAAGTGGAAGTTGTATTATTCATACTAGGATCGTATTTGTGCCCCACGACGGCGTTCGACATTGACAAGGAGTACTTGCTCGCGACACGCGACGTCGGCTCCATTTGCAAGTTTGACTGGGCCACTCATGTGGTCGATACTCTATGTAGCCAAGTGAGGGCCTTCAAAGGTCATCACGCAAAGTATATAGGAGGCTGTGTGCATCTCCTGCTGGTGAGAATGTTTAGGTTTAGCGTGTGTGTTGCTTATTCATTGTATTTAGGGTGTAATTATTAATGTCAACAAGTGATTGTGTTGATGATACCGTTTTTAATCCACCAGATGTTTTACGCTTGCAAGAAGTCATTGGACGAGAGCACGTCAAGAACTGCGAGAAGGAGTACTCCTTTGTGCCAGGATTGGGACGATGACCGGCTGAAGGCCATATTCCGAGTTGCAAATGCTGATCTTGCTGAACTTGTACGATTTTCCTGTCTACTGCATGTGTACTTGTGTAATTTTGACATGTCGTCGGGTCATATTCTGAGTAAGTCCCTTTACAGGAATTCCGTGAGGTTGAAAGTAACGCCGAGGAAGAAGTCGACCCTGCGACCCAAGGTGGGCAGATGGATGTGGTGCTGCGTCGTCTAAAGGTAACCTTCATTTCGTGGTGTGGTATGTATGTGTTTATCATTTCGTTTACGTAGCTGATTTTCAATTACTGATTATCGGCATTATGTTCTAAGCAGAATGTGGAACTTTCTGTTATGAGACTCCATGCTACTAATGAGCACATCGTCCGCAAATTGGGATTTATTCTCAGAGAACTTAGAAGAGAAAGACCTCGACAAGGCCATCCCGTCATGGTAACTCTCAGGAGAAGGTGGTAGGAGGCGAAGAGGAAGATCATGCAGCCGAGGGTGTTCAGGAAGGGGTGACACAAGGAACGGCTGATGTCAACCCGGCTGGTAATGTGTGTGAGCCTATTTCTCCAGCAGAGGACTGTGGTCTGCCGGACAAGGGCTTCAGTATTCCTGTAGTCGAGGTAGGGTCCAGTATGATGTCGGAGAAGAGCCTGGTCCCTTATGATCCTCCTCAGATGCAACATAATTTGCCAGAAGGTTCCGATGATTATTCCGACCCGCGTGAGAAACAACTTGCGCGGGCTCTGAATAAACTATCTGCAATGCTTGGTACTTCGGATGCTGTTAGGTGTGACATTGAGAGTGAATCTGAGTTGAGCCTCACTAAATCCGAGGAGTGTCTGAAGTCGCTGCTGCAATCGAGCAAAGGAAAGGAGAGGTTACTGCCTGAAGTCGCAGTGCATGAGGAAGGCGGCCATACCCCCACAGCAAGAGCAAAGGACAAGGATGTTATAGGAGATGAGCGTGACTGCAGAATTTGAAGAGGAGACCACGGCTAAAGTAGATGACGATGCTGAGCATCTCATGGATGGTGATCCGGAAGTGGGAAAAGGGGTGACGAAGACTGCAGAAGAGGTTGAAGTGCATTTGAAGGTGACGTGCATGAACATTTCTTTGCCGAAGTTTGTTGACCGTCACTGATATTAAACTGTTCCACACTATGATTCGCAGGAAAGTGGATCATTGACAACGGCTGTCTTTAATAGAAAAACCACTCGTCGTACGGCAGAGCGGAAGCCGTCTACATTTAACCGCAGTCCATTTATCCCGCCTAAGCCGGTAACAAGGACAAGAAAGCGTGGACGGTCTTCCATCCCTGAGGTATAAATGGATAGCAGCATACCCACTCGTGATGCCTCGACAGTGAGCTTCATGAGTATTAATGGGTTTATCCATTGTTGTAATTTATCATGGATAGGCACTGCAAAAATACTTCCCAGTGGATGTGCCCGTTAGTGAGCTGAAAACATTTACACCGGCTCAATGGTGTGTCATTGAGTACGCTTGGAATGATGACCGAGACAATAGGTTAGTGTCACTGTCTTCGGATATTGGGAATTTGTTTAAGTTTGTTGAACAATTTGTTATGGATATTATTTGTTGCAGTGAATGTCTTTGTATGACGGAGTCCGCACACGTTAATAGGCATGCGATGCGTTCTCTTATGCCACGAAGATGGATAGACAGCGATGTAAGATTACCTCTTTAATTACCAACCTTAAATGAGGATTACCCCATGTAAATCTGGGACGTGACTATTCGTTGATGCAGATTATAGACTTCCACGCCGTCATGCTACAAAGTAGCATGGATCCCGAAATGAGAAGGATTTGGTACCTTCCAAGTTTGTTAGGGGTAAGTGCTGATTTACATGATGTTCCAAGTCCACCCGAGCTGACCATGCACTAACCACGCACCGATTACAGAATCTTGCAGCGACGCAATATAGTGCGGCCAAAATGCCCGTCATAAGCAAAGCAAATGCCGCAGCCTTATATGCACACTTCAAGTCTCACATTGGGAAGAACCACGAAGTGCAATGGGTAAGCGTCCACTCCATGTAACTGTCTTCGTGCCTATGTCCATCTACCTCCACTTTACTGCATTAAGTAGACTGAATGTTAGGCCTGGGAAACTCCACCTGCGGCCGAAGAGGAAGGACGATGCCGAAGACCTGGGACGATGCCCTCCAGCCGAAGATCTCGGAGGATGACCTGCAAAATGTGTGTGGGTTGAAGACAACGGCCAGCCGAAGATCTGGGATGAAGCCGACCTGCAGCAGGAACTCGGGGGTGACGTGCAGCCAGGAAACCCAAATCCAACGACAAACGCTTTACCAATATTACCTTAAATGCGGATATGTGTGTTAAAAAGTTAGTAAATTTTACGACACTAGACCTCATTATTAGTAATTAAGTTAGTAATATTTACGCAGTTGAACTAAATGCAAACAAAATGAGTAATATGTTTAGTAAATTAGTAATAAGTGTCGTAACCAGGGTAGAGAGGTAATTTCACAACATAAATAGGTTCGGAGTTAGGTTCGGAAACACTGTTCAAAGTAGTAAATTTGTTAGTAAACTCCTTCATTTTTTAGTAACAGTTTACTACTCTTTTTAGTAAAAACAACTCAAAATTAGTAAAATTTACTAAGATGAATAGTTTTTTACTAAAAAAACGCCAGAATTAGTAAACAGTTACTAATTATCGGGATAATTCGTACAGTAAAAAGTAGTAAAATTTACTACGTTTTTTTACTAACCTTGCGCTGACTTTACTAAAACATTTCCGTTAGTAACGTCAACGCAGAAGTAGTAAAAAAAGTAGTAAATTTTACTCCTTTTTTTACAAAAACTGGTTTGACTTTACTAAAATACGAAAAAAAATAGTAAAGTCAACGCAACATTTGTAAAAAAAGGAGTAAATTTTACTACTTTTTTTACTAATTCTGCATTGACGTTACTAACGGAAATGTTTTAGTAAAGTCGGCGCAAAAGTAGTAAACTCGAACTGGAATGAATAGTGAAAAAGTAGTAAAATTTCCATACTTTTTTACTAAGTTTGCGTTGATTTTACTAAAAGTTGATCGAAAAGTAGTAAATTTTACTACATTATTTACTAAATATGCGTTGACTTTTTTAGTATTAATTAGTAACGGTCAACTTTTAGTAAAATTTACTACTTCTCGTTAGTATTAATTAGTAAACTACGTAACGGTTACGTGCACGTACCGTTAGCCGCTTCCCGATCGAAGGTGGAATTATTAGGGTTTTGACAGGAACATCGTTGGTATTTGAAGGTGAGGGGTGGAAGTGCTCATGACGAGGAATACTGCTGGTGATGATCTATATTTCTTATCAGCGAAGGACAAATATTATTTTTATATATGTAAATTAATAACTTAATATTTAATGTGCTTCGTACGTTATATTTTTTTGGGTTTAATATGTTTTTATACGCCTAATTTTTTCTCAACGGTTGCCTAAGGCAGATGTGAAAAAGAAAACATATTTTATATATAGAAGAAAAGTAAAACGGGGCACTGCGTTTAAGAAAGCAACTGAATCAGAGAATTACAACACAAAGCAAACAAAAAGAATGTATATAAAATCTTAATTCGACAGACAGGAAGGAAACGTCAGAAGAAGACAGCATTGGCATTGTAAAACACGACAAGCTTTAATGTAATAACATCAAATTTTTTACTCAAAACAATCGAAATGATCAATCGTCGTCATATATTTGCTAAAAAGAGATCTGGTGGTTTTCATTCAAGAGTAAGGCAAATGTGGCTGTGTCTTGCAGGGGGTTAGGTTTGTAATTTACATTTTCTTTCTAATATAACCTTGTCCAACAAAATTTTTGTCCTCTAGTGCTTTACATATGTTTTGTAATCGATACGATAAAATTGGAAATAATTATTTATTTTGTAAAGAAACACAAATAAACGGCAACGTGTGGTAATAATTCGTGTCGTCCCTTGAAAACCCGTGACGTTACGGTCCTAGGAAACGTTCACATGGATGATCACTGTGGAAGGCTGTGTTCAACGCCACTGTTCAAGTTACTCGTTCAAGGAGTTGCTTCTTATGAAGGCGAGAAATGGAAGACATAGAAAGCTGAAGGTTCGCCTTTGCTGGTCGCACAATCTGGTTAACCCGTGTTTATTCACTAACAGGGAACTGCTGCTAGTAATATCTTCACTGATTGTGAAAGAAATTGCTCGGACTATGATTAGAGTAAAACATGAAGCAAATCAATGTGTATGGAAATCCAACGAGCAGGCGGGCATGAGCATCGACGACATAATCGAAGCATAGTTGTTAAAACGTAAAGCACACAAAAAGCGCAAACCTCCTAAATCGTTTTAAGCGCAAAGCGTAAAGCGCGCTTTTGACATGTAGGCGTCAATGTTAGACGAAAAATATAATTCAACTAAGGAAATTCAAGATAAGATCAATTCAACTTTTAATGTCATAAAACCAACGTTTTCAAATGTGACCAATGCATAAGTTTATGACAAAATGACATGAAAACACAACAATCTAAACATCTAAATCTATGTCGTTATTTAGGCTCTCATCATCATATTCGCAATCCACCAAAGTGTTGTCTTCATTCGCATCTCCATCAATCTCCTCATCGACGTCGGTATGGACTTCATCATCACCAACAAACATTCTCGAACTACTTGAACTCCGTGCGTTCCTCACAACGTGATGAACATCCAACGCCCCCTCACCGACTAGTAGCGACTCATCTTGCTATTCTTCCATCTCACCGACTAGCCACTCATTACAATAATCACTATCATCCATACAAAGAGGATCAATGGTATCTCGTACATCATATCTTGGTTTGAGATTTTGGTTGTACTTCACAAATACAAGGTCTAGTAACTTTTGATGTTCAAGTCGATTCCTCTTCTTAGAATGAATCCACATTAGAAAAGTAGAATGTGAAGTGGTCAAAATAGAAATAAGAAATAATATATGTTATTGGATGAAGAAGGGGCTTACATGCTCAAAAGTACTTTAATTTCGCTCACAACCAGTTGCTCTACACGTTAAACTTAGTATTCAAATAGCAAATTTTTGAAGAGTGGGATATCACCACCAAACAAAATCCACCACTCCGCTGTCATGAGAATATTATATATGTTAGTAATTCATTAAACAACTATAATGTTGAAAATGTTAATTTAAATAAATAAGAGGAATGTACCTGGTGATCGTTGAGTCCTACTTCGGTTTGCCAAGGGCGTTCCAAAATTCCCAGCGCTTCTCGAATAGTATGCAATTTCTTCAATAATCTTATCTTGAACCGTTATAATCGGATTCAACCTCTCTATGCAAGCATGTAATCCAGTAGTGACTCGCATAATTGGATTCAACCTCTCAATTCATTCGTATAAGCAACCTCATCCTTGAGAAGCGAAACTCGCATTTCATAGTAACTCGACGGCTTCAAATTAGGACCATATCTTCCAATATCCTCAACCATCTTACCAAAAGTCGGTAATTTCATAACATTAAAAGAAAAACCAGCTTGATAAAACCATCTAGCAATGCTCCGTATGGTCCTTCTTCGCGCCTCTTTGTGACATGCATCCACCACACTTTGCTGCCTCATCTTGCCCATCTCCATTAATAATAGATCCATTGGACAATTTCCCTTAATTCTTTTCTGAGATACTTCCCCACTCGATGACGCATCTCTCTTCTATCGTACAAGGGGATCATCCAGTTCTATTTAGATGTTGTCGTCGATTGGGATGGATGTAGTACTTCTAATCGCTTCTAGACGTGATATTCTTGCCTTGTCCATCATACTTCGTAGCTCATCCTTCACCTCTTGAGGACATTTTGCACATGATCTAGCATTCCTAAAGGATCCTATTTGGTGTTGCTTTGCATGGTAAATACACCTTTCGACGTATAGCCACAGAAATTGCAAGTCACCGCATTCGGATGCTTTGGATCTTTTATGTAATTGTACTTCCAACCAATATCTCTTTTCGAAGATTTATCCGATGAGTCCATTCATAATATCAGTCCCGACAAACCCAACAGTCATAACAACAAATTTGATCAGAAATCGAAGAATTCACAGCAAGATATCAACAACGGTGAGCTGAAAACGAAGAAATCACCGTGAAATCTAAACAATCGCTTCAGTCACAACACCCACAGTGAGATGAAATCTAAAAAATCACAACGACAATCGCTTCCCATCACAACAACCCACAGGGAGCGTCTGGGTCAGGCGGGGCGATAGGGAGGAAGGCTCTCCGGCAGGGCTTCCGGGAGGGAGGGCGTCCGACGGGGCTACTGGGAGGGAGGCTCTCATGCGTAGCGTCTGGAAGGGAGGTTCTCCGGCGGGGCTTTTGGGAGGGAGGGTGTCTAGTGGGGCGTCTGTGAGGGAGGCTCTCTGGCGGGTCGTCTGGGGAGAGCCTCTCCCACGGGGCGTCTAGGAGGGAGGGCGTTCGGCGGGGCTTCTGGGAGGGAGGACGAGCGTTAGGGCAGATAAAAAGGACAACGAGCGTTAAGAGAGAAAGGAGATAAGCAGAGCAAAGGAACCATTGCGCTCTGGCGGTTCCCCTGCGCCTCACACTTAAAGCCCGAAGCAGCTCCTAGGCGCGCATTTCATACGGGCCGTTTCATCGCATGGGAGCGAAGCCCTCATCTTGCGCCTCGCTGCGCTTTCCGCTTTAAGCGCGCTTAAACCGCACTTTTAACAACCCAGAATCGAAGAGTGCAAGTTGTTCTACTTGGCTGGACAGGAAAGCACGGCAGACGTGCTCGTCTGGAGAATGATGTTGATGAGTGTCCACACCGAGTGGCAGGATCGAGCCAGAGAGGAGATTTTGCAGGTCTTTGGAGACAGAGAGCCGAACTTTAATAACTTGAGCCAGCTCAAGATTGTAAGCCCAAAGTGACGACATCGATCACAAAATAAAAACAAAAGCACAAGAACTTCTCCCGATTGGTTCAAGGGCTAATTTTATGTGATCGTGTAGGTGACAATGATCTTGTATGAAGTGACGAGGTTGTATCCTCGCAGGCCGCTGTACAAAAATTGGAGATGCAATAGTACCCATAAGAACCCAATCATGGCTGCAGGTAATCTAGGTGCATCATGGTCCGAGATTATGGGGAGACGACGTGAAAGAGTTCAAGCCAAAGGTTCGCATCCACGTTTGGTTGGGGGCCCTGGAACCATGATCGAGGGGAAGATCGCAGTGTCAATGTTCCTAAGCCGCTTCTCTTTGGTGATATCTTCAGCTTATCGACTTGCCCAAACCACAATCAAGTCAGTCATAAGCCTGCAACATGGACTCCAAATTGATCCTCCACAAGCTCTTCTCTAACCACTCGAAGTAAGTTATGTTTTACGAAATAAAAGAAGTAATTTTTACTAGAAGTGAACAGTAAAAAATTAGTAAATATTATTTTAAAAATTAGTAAATCCGATGGAAAAAATGAAAAATTTTACTAACAAAAATTAGTAATAATTGCTAAACCTGAACAAAAAATTTTTAGTAAAATTTACTAAAGATATTAGGAATTCTCCCATATTTTTAGTAAACGATTACTAAAAAAATGTGGAAATTATTTCAAAGAAATGGGTAAAAATACTAACGCATATTTAGTAAAATTTACTAAAAATGAACAGTAACAAAATTAGTAAAATTTACAAATTTTTTTACTAATTATGTCGTTCTTTTACTAAAATACTTAGTAAAATAAACGTAAATTTAGTAAAATTTACTAAAAATGAACAGTATCAAAATTAGTAAAATTTACAAATTTTTTTACTAATTAAGTGGGCCTTTTACTAAAAAAAGTGATCTCTTAGTAAAATTTACTAAAAAAAAATAAGCGAATTTAGTAAACTACGTAACCGTTAAGTGCACGTATCGTTAGCCGCTTCCCCTTACAAACCGTTCACTTGGCCCCTTCCCTTGCAGCTATTGATCAACACTGGTAACGGTAAAATTCCTCCGTTAGTGTTATGTTAATAGAAATTTGGGGTATCTACACGAGCCTTATTGGAGAAAACAAATGCGGCTTAATAAATGTAAGACGATTATCCCTACACCAACTCATGAACAACCCAGTAATAGTAACGCAAGACGATTGATTATGCAGAACAAAACTAAATAAAAAGTTTTTAGTGAACATTCCTTACCTAATCATTATTTAAAGTGGTACATGCTACCGGACGACACTTCAACCCGCGCGGACACGTAGGGCAGCCGAAGGTCGACGGAGTTTCCTGCCATGCGACAAGAGGGCTGGCGACCTGCTCGATGGATCAATCCTGTGTTGCGTAAGGCAGGACCAAGGAAACAAAGCCAATGAGCATGACCACGTTTAGTAATTGTCATTTCTAATGCCTTTTGCATGTGCCCGTGATCGTCCAGTTCTTTCTATTTTCCGGATTCATGCAGTTACACACATGCAGGCTTACTGCTGGTGAATGTCGTTAAATGGCCCGACTCTGTTTCCACTCCAAAAGCTTTAGGCATATACATTCAGAAAAAAATCAAATTAATAGTCTGGCTTTTTTTCTAAAACCAGGGCCGGCAAGCTGTCCTCCATCCGTCACCCGCCTCTTTCTCATCCTTTCTTCTCTCTCTCCCTCCTCGCCTTCTGTCACGGGGTTCCATCCCATCCCATCCCATCCCGTCGTCTCCTCCACCCCCGACCCCTAATCCGTAACAGAATGACCCCAACCGCCTAAGCGCCTCGCTAACCGTCCCAACGACGAAAAAGAAGAAAGAAGAAGAAGAAGAAGAAACAAAACAATCTCTTCCTTCCATCATCGTCGTCATCTCCGATTTCCTTCTTTGACGGTGATCGTATCCCTCACGGCGGCGGGTCCATTGCCGACGGCAGCGATTGAGGCGGGAGGCTCGGCGTTCGAGCTGGATTGGGCGTCGCCAAAATGCTGGCCTCGTGTTTCTGTTTTTTCGTCCGGGGCCTGAATTTAGATTCAAATTCGTAGCCATGGCTGCGATGATTTGCGTGGCACGGCCTACGGGTGCATGTTAGCTTTTATTTTTCGTAAATGGTATCTTTTGGTTGCTGAGTACTGTCAAGGATTGGAGGCGCCACCTGTTTGTTCGTTGGATGAGAGAAGCTTGGATTCTTAGCCATTCGAGGATGGGCGTTTCTTGTGTGCATGAGCTGCAGATTCCAAGACAGTATTGATGGGATTGTTGCAAAGTTTTTTGTACGGTTTACCTATCTGTGCACACTATGCACGTGGTTTGTAAACGTATCTTTCAGTTGATTGGGATAAAGGATTGAATTGATGAAAAGCGTCGGAGATGCCAAGCTTGAAGTTGAACGCCATGAGGCGAACGACTACCACCACACTGACTGTTGGTTGATTTATTCCTTTCAGCGTGGTACTAGTATTGCTATTTCCACTTGGTACCTTGTCATGAATTTGTTGTCTTTTTCACCTGTTGTGATTTCCAGGTCGCAGTGAAGTGCAGGCCATTGACTTTGAAAGATCGTGGCCGCAACATAGTCAGGGTTATAGGTAGTAAGGTTTGTGCTTTCTGCTTTTGATGTTCTTTATATGTGAATTGATTGCCCATGGATAAGTGGTAGTGTGGCAGTAACAGTATTATTGAATGTGTGTTAATGGTAACTGTAGGAGGTTCTTGTGTTGGACCCTGATTTGTCTAAGGATTATCTGGATCGCGTACAAAATCGGACCAAAGAGAAGAAGTATTGCTTTGATCAAGCGTTTGGCCCTGAATGTTCAAACTCGGTATGCCATTCTAGTGCTTCAGTAATTACAAAGTAGTAAGGTTTTGTATAGCTGCAGGACATTAATGTCAATTTTAGCAACAGAGGTGTTTTTGTGGCTAGGTTAGCAAATTTTCTACAAGTTAATTTCTGAAGTGGAACCCTTATTCCAGATTTCCTCAACCTAATGTAGTTCTCGTATGGAGAAGAGAGCCTGCATTTAGAGACTTGTTTATTTTAATGGTCGATTCACTTTTACAGGACTTGTATGACAAATGTATATTATCAACAATTGCTGGAGTTGTGCAAGGTCTAAATGCCACCGTCTTTGCGTATGGTTCAACTGGGAGGTAGGATGAATTTGCAACTTCTTTGTTAATTAAGTGCACCCTTATATTGCCATCTGCAGAAGCTTAGTTGCAGTTCTGTTGATTCGATTCAAGATGTTTTGGTGTCTGTAAAATTGCTGCAACTATGTAATTTCTACAATATTATGTTGTCAGTTAGTTATGCATTTGGCTGTTCATTGATGTTCAGTGGGAAAACGTACACTATGGTTGGCACTCAAGAAGATCCTGGACTCATGGTTCTAAGCTTGAATACCATCTTTGATCTCATAAAAATGGATAGCAGCTCTGATGATTTTGATGTCAGTTGCTCTTACCTCGAGGTTTACAATGAAGTAAGGAGAAGATTATTGATGGAGTTGCTATTGCCATAAATAATAAGTTTAGAGAAGCGTAATCTGAGTTCCTATGTTTCTTCAGGTGATCTACGACTTGCTTGAGAAGTCTTCTGGCCACCTTGAACTCAGGGAAGACCCCATTCGTGGAATTGTTGTTGCTGGGTTGAGGTCAATAAAGGTACTTCCTCCTTTAGCTGTTTTTGTTTGGAGTAATGATTTCACAGAATGTGCTAAATCACAATCATGTTTCGTCAGTCAAGCCTATATATGCAAAAAACTTTGCATCTGTGGACTTTACTTTTATTTGGTTTTCATGGAGACTAGTAATGATTGAATTATATTCATGGAGAAGAAAATTTCCGTGCATTCATTTCTCTCGATGAGATAATTTCTTGAAGGCTACTGCATCACAACTTCGATATATGCTGACATATTTTGTGGTTATCCAAGCTTTTATATATGAAGATAAAGGAGGCCTTTTGAATTTAATGTTTTTGTTGCTGGGAGTTGTCTATGATAATTCTGTAAACTGGCTTGGTTGTGGTATAAGTCCCTGTGCTTGATGACTTTCCTAGATGGTATCCAGGAATTGAGAACCTTGTTTTTCCTTTTTTATTTATTTTTTGGTTGGGAGGGGTTGTAAGGGGTGGTGAGTCGTGGGGCTATGATCTAATGGATCTCCCCCATTTGCTCATATTGCCTTACCTTTGGTACTTTTTTGAAGGTGAATTCAACGGATAGAATACTTGAACTCTTAAATTTGGGCAACAGTAGGAGAAAAACTGAGAGTACGGAGGCCAACAATACATCCTCTAGGTGTGCTTCATTTATGGCTTATTTTGAATTTACCCTCGAAGGAAGGATTGTTTGAAATTCATATGTTTGTTCATTCTTTCATGTTTTTGTAATCATTTATCATTCGAACAAATATATTGATGTATTCACTATTAGTCAAACTACAAAAGAAAAATATCTTACTTTTTCTTGTATTTTTCTGACTATAACTTTAATTATTAAATTTAGGCATTTTCGTAAAATCGCCATGAATGTTGTGGTCAAGTATCTTTAGGAATGAAAATTTATATATACCATGGAGTTATTAGTAACATGGTGTCATGGTTAATTATCCAGACCACAGGTGAAGTCTTTGCTTAGTACTACTGAGCTTAACAATATGCAATCGATTGAACTAAAATTGTGTATCATGTGGAAAGTTCCTTGGGTGTATCGAATAGTCTGGAATGTCCTCTTCCACCGAAACTACTATAATTGAAGTCTAGATATTAAAGAGACTGTGACTAAATTTTCAATCACATCCAGAGGTATTTTCTGCTTCTCAGATCCCATGCAGTCCTAGAGATACTTGTGAAAAGAAAACAGAAAAATAGGTACCAGAATCAAGTCATGCAAGGAAAGCTTGCGCTTGTCGATCTTGCTGGCAGTGAGCGAGCATCAGAGACAAATAATTGTGGGAAAAAGCTTCGAGATGGAGCCAACATCAACCGTTCTCTCCTTGCTTTGGCAAACTGCATTAATGCACTGGGAAAAAACCACAAGAAGGGTCTTGCTTATGTTCCTTACAGAAACAGGTACTTGATATTGACTTATGCTGATGGTTTTCTTTTCTTCAATGGCTAACGAAATGTGTTGCAGCAAATTAACAAGGATACTTAAGGATGGTCTCAGTGGTAATTCACGGACAGTCATGGTGGCTACTGTGTCACCAGCTGATAATCAATATCATCACACAGTGAATACCTTAAAATATGCAGATCGGGCCAAAGAAATTAAGACACATATTCAGGTATCTCTCTCTCTTTCTTTCTTGAGACCATATTGCTCAGCTGTTTCAGGTTTATAAAGGAATTAGTACTGCTTTCCATTTACTGCATGGATATTTGAAAAATGTTCAATGCAACTCCAGAGCTCATTATGATTCTGGAACATGCGAAGGTTCTGCCTTGGCATCTGGAAACTCTTCAGTGGAATGATTTAGATATAGCTGCTGTATTTATTCACTCATTGTAATGCAATGTGGAAAGTTATTTAGATCAATGCAAGTTCTGTGGTGAATGTGGCTTTGTCATACTCCGTTATGTTTGGGGACATTTTCTGTAAATGGAAATTTTGTTTGTTTTCTTCTTTGAAAATCTTGTGATATTTTTAATACAATAAATAGTGCCGTTGAACTGCAATTAGCAATTTTACATCAAGCTACATGTTGTGCAGAAAAATATCGGAACCATCAATACTCGTTTATCTGATTACCAGAGGATGATTGATAGTCTTCAGGTACTTTTTAGCATCTCTATTTGTTCATTTGATAAAGTAGACCTTCAGGATGTTTTAAGATTTTTAATGCTCTTTTTCTGCAGGAGGAGGTCTTACATTTGAAAAAGGAACTAGCTGAGAAAGAATCACCACTAAGTGATCAACCAACAGATAAAGCAGATGATGATGAATTATCTTGGTTAAATCTTTTAAGCCAAGAAACCAGCGAAAATGTTCAACAGCGGATTAACTTACAAAAGGCAATTTTCGATCTTGAAGAAGCCAATGTTCGTAATCACGCCGAGCTCCATCGTCTTGATGATGCTATAGCGAAACAACAGGTTGGTTAATGTAGTTGGTCCTTTTCATTGACCTTTCATGTACCTCTCAAATTCTTAATGCTGTATGCATTTTGAAGATTTGTGCTTTGCACACTTGAACAGCCTTTATCATATAGCTTTAGAAATGAATAGAGTCTGCAACCATGGTTCTCTTAAATTATAGCAACTTACTTTGTTACTTGATTTTGCATCTTTCTTCCTTATATTTGCATATCTGCCACATTAAAATTCGAGGTGTTGGGAAGCTGCGAAGAAACGATGAACAACATATTATTTTCTCTGATTCAAAGGGCAAAGCCATCAAGAAAAACAATGATGCAGTCAGACTGTTTACCAATCTAATTATGGCTTGTGCTCATTTCATTTCTGGAGAAAGCTTTCCTGTTGCACTAATTGGGCGTATTGTGTCAATGTTGCAGGGTATTGAAAAGGACGGGATTGTTGTGGAGACATTGAGAACTCGGCGACAATTTATTCTTGATAACATCAGAGACAATGATGAGGCGGGTGTCATTTACGAAAAGGTGGTTGTTCTTTGAATTTGTACATGACTTCTGAGAGTATGCTAGTTCAGCAAACATTACATTCATGTTGGACTTGTACTCAAGCAGGAAATTACTGCAAATGAGAGACAACGGTCTGAATTGCAAGTGAAAATTAACCAAGCAATTGCTAATCATGGGGACAAAACATATCTACGTATCCTCAGTCAACACTGGTTGTTGGTGAGTTATCCACATTTCTATGAGTTTTCATGTAAAGTGGTTTTGAAGATACTTCTCAATGCTATAGTTACATGCCTCCGCTTATTGGCTATCAGTCTGTCACAAGGATTTCTTTAACCTGCACAAGGAGTAGTAAAATAAACTTGTAAAAAAAAACTGTAAACCCAGTTTGTGTGATGAGGATATTTGCCATGTCTTTTGATGGTTGAAATGCTCATATTGTCTCTAATATTGCAGGGCATGGCAAACACCGAGCTTCAGCTCGAAATTGCTAAGAGGGATGAAGTTATCCAGAACCAACGGCAAGTTCAAAGGAACTTGTGGAACTTGCTAATGGAGATGGGACTCGACAAGAAAAGGCTGCTCGATATGGCATCTTTGCAGGGAACACCAATCGAAGAGTACATTATGCGTCCTACCCATCAATCACCATATTATGCTCAGCATAGATATCCTCCTCCTGGGTATTCACCCATCAGAAATTATGTAACAACTCCGAGCAGCTCGCAGGTTCCTGGATTCTTCTATAGTGAGCATGTGTTGAGGGGCAGCACCACTCCTGTCTACGGAACAGGATATTACAGCCCTTATTACTCGTGGTTATCAACTGACCACAGCCATTTTACTCATTCGATTGCAAGAAGTCCAAATCAGGTTAACGGAAACTCTAGTCCCTCATGTATCAAAGACCCGACAACAACACATTCCCTCTACTAGCGAAACCTTCCAATCGTTTAACTTCGGGAAGGCATCTTGAGGTATGACACTATTTCCTTTCAGTAAACGCCCAGATTCATCTAGTTCTTTATAGCCAGGAATAATCTCTGCCTGCTTTAGTTCATACAGAAGTATTGATTCCGGTCCAAACTTCCTTTCCAAACATATGTGATATAAGTCCTGCATTGAGTTAACAATTACAGATCTATTGACCGATGAAGTCCTCTGCTTGAATTGCATCTCCATTAGCTCACATCTTGTAAC
Organism: Melastoma candidum; assembly: GCA_023653495.1. Lineage (NCBI taxonomy): Eukaryota > Viridiplantae > Streptophyta > Magnoliopsida > Myrtales > Melastomataceae > Melastoma > Melastoma candidum. The sequence continues at coordinate 10,515,877 of CM042888.1, read as the reverse complement.
TAATGACATTACCCTCGCAGGTTTCTGGTCAATAATTGAAGAAGCTACATATGTCCCGGATCACTTGGCGACAAAGACAGGTCATCATGGGGTTTATTTGTCTGGAGCTCATCTTCGCATTGAAGGGGGACAAATGAAAGAGTAGTCCGAACGTTCATCCAATGTATACATACATATAGCATGTCAGTTTTCACCTTTATTCTTTTATCCATCCATTGCCACCATATCAAGACTTCTCCAATCCGTCTTCACGCAATTCTGGGTATTAATTTGAAATTTTAAACTTATATAACTTCCATTCGTTTTTTCAACTGTACATATGAATACTTTCAAGAAATAACTCTTCTCTTTTAGTCTAGAAGGACCAAAGATTTGAATTTCCATGTAAGTAGACTTCACATGCTGTCATTCATTTCTGCACCGAGTATCTGCTTGTATAAAAGTGAGTTTATTCTCGCATCTAGGTGTTCCTGGAACTGCGTTGATAATTGAGTGCTTTCCCTCAGGATTTCTGGCTATAAACCTCGGATGCTAGTGGGGATACCACAGGCTGTCGATCTGGAGGTAGTCAAAAGGCAATGTCCCAGATTGTTTGTCTTAAGTTCAGCCTGTAAGGAACAAATATTTGGACAATGTCTTGTATTTCCATTGCAGTTAGACTATGAGGTTTCTAACTTTGAAATAGCTGTTTCACATTTCCTTCACCAGCACCAATGATTGATTCCTGTTATCTCTGGTCTCTCGACCGTGACTGGCTTTTCGGTTGGTTGAGATGGTGTGATGAACGTAAACCCACCACCTCAGATTAAAGGTGGTCAAACTTTCATGTGTTAGGGATGCGAGCTGATTTTCTCCACAGTAGAAACTTCGCGGGGGATGATGGTCCCATGGATAACGACACCCTTTAGAGAGTCTTATATTATTGTCTCTTACGCAAACTTCCAAGACATCATAGGCACAAAACAGCATCTGCTAGATTGTACCGATTCCGACGAGAACCCCGGCATCGGCATCTGTAGTAGCTTAGAATGTTGTTTATAATCAATCAATTAACAGGTAAAATACTTTGAAAGATGAAAAGGGGAAGGGGGGACTCGAACCTACTAGTGAAAATATGCGTGTTTCTTGGGAAGAATCAAAATCGGTTTCTTATGGCAACCGGGGAAAATGTCGTCGATGTTATTTATTGTCACAATTTATGGCAGTGATACCATAAATCTTTTTTTTTTTACATAATTATATAATTTTAATAAAATGTCGTCCCTGTCAATTCCAAAAGCTGACACGTGTCAAAATTTCGAAGCTTGTAATAATTTCATGTTTGGAAAAACGACGTAACAATTAAGGGGACAGTTGGTACAAAAATTGTGTGTGCATTGTTAATTCCTCATCCTGCCCGTGCCTAAACAAAACGAGTGATTAATCGTTTCTCCGGCTAGGGAGATCGTGTCGGCTTCATAGTCGCGAGTCGGCGACGGGTCGTAGAACGATTCCGTTGCAATCCGTCTTCCTATAGAATAGATAGCACACTAATTGTGTGTTTGGTTTAGTGTTTGGTTTAAGGATTGAAATGAAATGGATTAATAATCTTATTTATTTATATTTTATTATTCTTTTTATTTCCTTCCCTTTTTATTTCATTCTATTTCTAAAATTTTAAAGAGAACGGGAAGGAACAAGCATTTCCTTGCTCATGATAAGGAATGCTCATTAAATACACTATTATTTTAAACAACTCACTTCCTAATCACTATGTTTTTTCTTCCTTCTCATTTCATTTCATCTGGAATTCCATTCCGTTAACCAAATAGGTTATAAAAGTAGATGCTCGAGAGGTTTACTTGTCATTAGTTGTTTGTATCCTATAAATAGAGATACAAGAATTTAATCGTTAACAAAGCTAACTAATTCGGTGACATATAAAATATTAACAGCTTCCTAAAATCTTGCTAACAATGTGATAACACTAATAAGCCCCCGCAGGATTGAGGGACCATCTATGACTCCAAGCTTGGAACATAAACGAATAAATGACTGACGAGTTAGAGCCTTTCATAAGGGGATCTGCCAGTTGGTCCTCGGTATGCACGTGTTGAACACGAAGCTAACCATTCTGAATTTGCTTGCGGACAAAACGATAGGCAAGAGCAATATGCTTCATATGACTATGAAAGACCAGCTTCGCACAAAAATAGGTTGCCCTAATATTGTCACAGAATAACATTGGAGAACATGGGAGTGCGACACCCAATTCAGACAACAAATTGTGCACCCAAATAACATCAGAAATTGTGTTGGCAATTGCCTAATATTCTGCCTCAGTCGAAAAATGAGAATAGACTTTGACGAGCAGACTTCCAGGAAATAATAGTGTCACCAAGTTAGACAACATATCTAGTAGTCGATCGTCCATTGTTCGGAGTGACACTCCAGTCCGAGTCACTAAAGGCATTGATAGAAAGAGGTTGTGACCGCCGCAAGAATAAGCGGTAGTGAATCGGAGCCTTAAAATAACGCAACAGACGCTTTAAGGCTTGTTAATGGGCGTGTAGGTTGGTGCATAAATTGAGAGACTTTGTTGGTGGCAACAAAAATATCTGGATGAATCATTGAGAGATACTGGAGTTGTCCAATGATTCTTCAAAAAACTGATGTATAGGCGTAAAAGAAGAATGACAAGGCGTTAGCGAATTGAATTATTCATAGGTGTTGAGACACCCTTGGCTTCATCCATTTTCCGAAGTGTTAAAATATCTCTAATATGTTTATACTGAGATAAGAAGAGACCATCCGTGGTGGAAATAACTTCAACACCAAGAAACTCATGAAGAGTACCCAAATCTTTGAGAGAAAAATGATCATTAAGACTGTAGATAAACTTGTCCAGGAAGAAATTATTATTCCCTATCACTACGATTTCATCAACATACACAAGGAAGTATACAATAATTCCATCGACAATGTAAATAAAAAGGGAAGCATCGGTGATGGAGTTGACAAAACCAAATGGAAGCATAAAATTCTTTACTTTTGTATACCATGATCGTGGAGCCTGCATGAGACCATAGATAACCTTGCGAAGCGACAAACATGACCTGGAAATTGCAGATGTACAAAGCCAACCGATTGCTCCATGTGAACAGTCTATTGAAGCGTGCCATTCAAAAAAGCATCATTAATGTCCAATTGGCGACGAGGCCACTTGCGAGATAAGGCGATGCAAAATAACTTGGATAGTCTCCGGCTTTGACACCGGATTGAATGTGTTGAAATAATCAATGCCCTTTCGTTGATGAAATCCCTTAGCCACCAAACTAAATATGAATATTTGGATGGAGCCATCATATGTTCGTTTTAATCGAAATACCCACTTGCAACCGAGAAGATTCTGAGTCGTTCGCGAAACAAGCAAAGCAACAAGCCCTACTCTAAAACCTTAATCTGGGGTGGACGAACCATATGATGTGTCCTTTTATTTAATCTTTTAATAATAAATATATCTTGATGGCTGTTGATTATGTTTTTAAGTGGGTGGAAGCAATAGCTTTTTACCTACTAATGATTCTGAAATGGTGTGCAAGTTTTTGAAGAAATAGGTTTTTACTCGATTCGGCACACCCAAAGCAATCATAAGTGATGAAGGGACACGCTTCTGTAATCGACACTTCGATCAACTACTCAAGAAATACGGCATTAAGCACAAGATCGCTACAGCGTATCATCCACAGACAAGTGGACAAGTCGAAGTTTCTAATCGCGAGATAAAGCGTATTCTGGAGGAAACGGTTTGTCCAACGAGAAAAGATTGGTCAATGAAGTTGGATGATGCACTGTGGGCGTATGGAACTGCGTATAAGAATCCAATTGGAATGTTGCCATATAGGCTGGTGTTTGATAAGGCATGCCACCTTCTGGTGGAACTTGAGCACAAAGCATACTGGGCTTTGAAGAAACTGAATTTTGATTTGGAGAAGGCCGAAGAAAGACGACTCCTTCAATTGGATGAAGTCGAGGAACTTCGTCTGCAAGCGTATGAAAGTGCAAGAGTATATAAGGACACAATCAAGAGATGGCATGATAGTATGACCCTTAGCAGACACTTTGAGCCAATCCAACTAGTACTATTATTCAACTCATATCTCAAGTTATTCCTAGAAAGTTGTAGTCACGATGGTCAGGGCCATTCCGTATATTGGAAGTATTTTCACATGGTGTCGTAGAGGTATTAGAGGAGGGCTCTGGAAGAGTATTCAGAATGAATAGACAACTATTAAAGCATTATCGATGAAGCTCAGATCGAGAAGTGACCTCGGTGTATTTGAGAGAGACTTAACTCGACCAGACAGTCAAACCGATGACTATAAATCAAGCGCTATTCGAGAGGCAACCCGAGTTAAATTTTCCTTCTAGTTTACTTTTTTAATTTATTTTTATTTATTTATCTTATTTATTTTATTTTAAAAAAAGAATTTGAAATAAGAAATTCCAGAGAGGGCGAGGATGCGTCCCCCAGATCGAAGGACACGACCGTGACAAGCACTCCATCCACGAAATAGCGGAGGACGCGCCCTCCGAATTTGAAGGACGCGTCCCTCCCTCCCTTTAAGTCAATAAAGAAAGAAAAATATTAAAGTGTCGAGGGAGCTTACGACAAACCCTTAACTCTTTCTTCTTCTTTTGTCTTACCCATCGAAAGCTGAACCAGAAGCACACCCATCCCCGTGGGTGTTCTCCTAGCCGTCCGTGGAGAGTTGAGCGAAATCGGCCATCGGTTCTACATCCTCCCTTGTCCTTCACAGGTTAGTTCTCTAACTTCTTTGGGGTTGTTTTCGACTTTAGTTGGAGAAGTAGAGCAATGGGATCGAAGAAGTCGAGAAAGGGTGTGGATCCTAGGTGGGCATCCGAAGCAGCATTAGGTCGCTTTACCGAGGCTATGGAGAAAAGGAAGGCGTTTATTCCTGAACATGGTATGTGTTTAACGTTTGAACAGCAGTTTATCCATTGGGCAGTATTGCCCGTAGCCTCGAGAGGTTGGGAACAATTTTGTGCTCCACGCGAACCGACTATTAATGCTTTAGTTCGCGAATTTTATGCTAACATTCCCGACTGTGCGCGCGCCCTTCCGGCCTAGCGGCGCGCGGCAGCGGTTCCGGCAAGCCCGAGGATCCGGACCCGCTCCCCCGAGGCCCAGTCCGGTCGGCGTTTCGGCTCGAACGCCGGACGCTGCGGAAAGGGGCCCCGGGTTGGGCCTTCCCTTGATTCGCGAACGGGTCTGCGGGGCGTTTCGCCAACCGTCTCCAGTTCCCTGAAGGCGGCGAGCGAAAGGCTGCGTTAAGGCCTCGCTCGCGAATTTCGGGGAGGGTCCAAGGAGCGGCTCGAGTCTGCCGTCACCTCATCCTAAATGGCTCCGAAAATGTATGTAGTGGGGGTTTGTTTTAGCTTTGGAAAAAAACAATTCGGAGTCGCCACCGACTTAGATTTAAAAAAAATGATTTAAGTCGGAAAATCAGAGTTCGGGTTCGGGGATTCCTATTTACTAACCTTAATATCCTACCACATGCGAAAAGGGTGGCGATTTGTCCAAAAAAGAGTTACTTTTGATTGACGGGTGTTGGGCCCGATCCGGGAGTGGGCCGGACTCTTATCGACGTTTTAACGGGCTTTGGACCCGAATTTAGGTTGGTTGAATTAACACAACGCATACGACGTAAAACCTAAGTGCATAAGCAAGCGCGCGAACACAAGCAATTATTTAGATCAAAAGGGCGGGGAAGGGGCGGTGATTGCGGGCCTATGCACTTGGGCCCGCAACCCGTTACAAGTGGATTGAAAGTAAAATTCGGGGAAGCCCGCACTTCCCCTTTGTACCTGAAATGACGGTTGAGGCCGCTTTGTCTTCGAGCCCACGGTTTTTAGACCGGGGTAGAACCACGCGGTTTGATACACGCGCCTTCGAGTCGATCTTCGAAAGGCTGGAGTTGATCTTCCGAAATTGCATGCTCAGTGTACATGCGAAGAAAATATAAGAGCGGTTAGTTGACTTTCATTTTCAAAGTCCAAAACAACAATTCGAAATCAAAGAGACGAGCACAAGTTTCAACTAAATCAAAATATTTAAGATCCAACCGCACATTAAGTAAACAGGTTAATAACAAGCATGTTTGTTAAATATCAGCAAAATCCAACGGTGGAATTGTGAATTATGCACACGTAAAGTCAGCTGTAGCATAGATGAGAATCCAGCACACACAGGTTTGGAAATAAGAGCATAACTTCACTCAGGATCGTCCGATCTAAGTGAAATAAAAACTTACAGATCTGTATCTTGATGAGGAATCAGAATATAAAATATCAAACGAATCCAACGGTGGCATCTCATTCTACAAGGCAAAGAATGTGATTCGGTCTCTTGCGTAAGCAATCCTTGACCAACAGAATGATGAGAAAAGAAAATTTCATAACTCTTTACTCGTTCGTCAAAAAAATATGAAATTTTGTCACATGATAGATAACTCAATCATGATTTAGCATGCAAAATTTTAAGAAAAATGGATGTGTAGTCTGCTGCCAGCGTAGCGGAGAATCTAGACATTCGAATGGAAGGTGTTTCAATCGGCCAGCATCGCAGATCAAGTTTGACCATGATTGACTGTAGGCTAAACTTGTTCAAAATAAAAAGTGTAAAACACAGAAATTGTAGTAAATTAAAAGGTCTAGCTCTCGGTTCAATTTTAATCCATTCAGAACTCAAATGAGTAAATTACGCTATCTGGTGCGCAAGATACTCATGCTGCCGCAAAAGGGGCAAGAGACGTTAGAAGTCTTTGTCTTTTCTGAATGTTTAGACTAACCAGATGATCCCGAAAGCAAAAACTCAAAGAATAAGATTTGTAGAGGGCTCAAATATGGTTTCAAAGGCGCTAATTTTGTAAGATTTGGGCACGTGATGAAAGAGATACGAAGTTTTTCGTATAACAGTATGAATCTTCCCTGAAATGCGACAGCACATCTGTTCCATCTGCATTCCAACAGCGATTTGACCAGGATGTGTATGTTTAACAGAAATGCGTATAATACAAAAGTTTTAGAAAACTTAAAGGGGAATCCGTTCCAACCAATTTCAGGTGAAACGGAGCTCTGATGTTCGAGTTATGTCCGAAAAACAGAGGCAGCTATTCCACTCATACACAGAAACAGGCTGCCTTTTTCGAACAAACAAAACTCGATCAAGCAAGTGTCAAATGGAGTAGCTTAAAGCACGAAAGTGGTAGAGTAGCCAAAAAGGGAACGAATCCAAGTAGGTTTAAGCAAATCCGAGCTGTACAGTCGAAACTAAGCCTGATGGAGTGCGGCTGCACGCCAGAACAGGGCAGCTACGTTCTCCAGCATACGAAGAGGAAAAACATTGGTAAAACGAGTTTGTTTGAAAAAAATTTCAACAGAGAATTTGTTCTCCATCGAGAAAGGAAGCCAAGGAGTCAAAAAACGGGTCAATCCATGCACAGGACAAGGAGTTATGCTGGAAAACGTCAGGAACATGCGGCAGCGAACAACATTCCCATTTCAGCATGCGTATATCCCAACAATCGCAGATAGTTCGAGCAGTTTACAGCACAAACAAGTCCCAGAAGCTATTGACGAAGTCACAGAGGGAGTAGGAAGGGAGTGGACCTGATTTCGCATAGTTTTGAGCTTGCTAACTCCGGTTACGATGTCTCGAGGATGCAGCAGCGTATATTCATGCAAACCAGACCAATAAATGAGGTTAGATTTGTCTAAGGAGCGGTGAAAGGCGGAGAAAACAGATGGTAAAGGAGACTCACCGAGGATGCAGCTTTCTTGAGATGGATTTCGGAGAGGTTTATGGGGGGGGGCGCTCGCGATGGGAAACAGCCCACCCCCACGCCTCCCGAGCACGCACGCTCACGATGGGAGACTCGTGTGCGCGTCGGGAGGAGTTCTTTGCTGGACGTCCGCAATGGGAGCTTGTTTGGCATCTCATGGAGTGATATGCGAAGCCGGGGCTGACCAATCCAGGAAGATACAAGCTTCGACCTCCTCCACCACTTTGCTTCCTTAATATCGTTTTCTCGCAACATATACAACGAAGGCAGAGCATGCAGAAAAGGAAGGTTAAATGCCATCTTATGGAAGGGCAAACATACAAGAGAATAAGTGAGGTTGCTCACCGTTAAGGGTCGTTTGCCTTTGGTTGTGATGATGGAGTTCGTCTACAGCGACGAGGTGTTGAATCTGTGGCTGAGTGTTCGTCCATCGATACTAGAGTGCTTCCTCATCATGCTGACGAAGACCCAGCTCGGGTTGGCCTCTCAGGGGGGTTTCCATGCTGGCGATTCTTCTTACCTTGTTGCAGGGAAGGCTGAAAACTCGGGGTGGTGATGAGGCCGCCTGTTCTGGCCAAGAAGACCCAGCCGAGGAAGAAGCCGAAAACCCCTGGTGAAGAAGTCCAAGAAGAAGAAGAAGAAACCCCCCTCTCCTGCCTATCGTTCTCTCCTTCTTTTTAATTTTTTGTTCTCATTTTTATCGACCCCCCCCCCCCCGAAACCGTTTCTTGCCTCGGTCTGTGGGGAAGGAATCTCTTCCTTCAGCCAATGATGGAGTGCCAAGTGGCAAATTTGTTAGGCTCCCATGAAGGATTGTACAATCCCCTCACCCGACGTCTTCAGTCTGCATTCAACCGTTGGGGGGGAGAGAAAAATGATAATAATAATAATAATAATGATATAAAAATATTGTTGGGCTTAAGTTGGGTTTGGGCTTTGGCTTTTAAAAGGGAGTTAGGCTTTGGATGAAAATTGGGCTTTTCGGCCCATTAATTTAAGGCATTACAGTTTGCCCCTCTTTGTGAGAGAATTTGAGAAAATTTTCTCACAAGGATATGATAAATGCCTTAAATTAGGTTTCGGAGTTGTCCTTGACGAACATGTTTCCTGAGAACTCACCAAGAAAGATCATTAGCCATGACAATGACTCTATAAAGCAAAGAGTAATCAAGCATGTATGATTACGACATCCATGTATGTCTTGTGAGATTTGTTAAAATTGCTTCAGAGCGAGATTAAAGAAAGACTTCTGACTTCTCTCGTGTTTTACTCTTATTTCTGAAAGCCATCTCAGTTGGATTTTAGAAGTCCCTTGACTTGGATGCTCATGTACCGGTCAAAGGAGTCTTTGCCTGGGTTGTAATATGGCTTTGGCTTAAGGCCTTTAGACTAAAAGTTTAAATTCGTCATTTGAAGGAAAAGTTTAATGACCTCATCGAAAGCTACTGGATTGTAGAGATTTCACCATTCAAGCAAATTCTTCATCTTTCAGGCAGCTCACCAGCTGACGTGTTTTGTTGGGGGATGAATAATTGGTTTGAAAAAAATCCCCTTTGGGGAAAGCTTTGTCTTTGAAGGGAGGCACCTTTGCTTTTTCGACCATCAATGTCGGCCATGATGCTTTATTTTGCTCTTTTGATTTTCATTTTGTGCTTTCTTTCTTTTCTAAATTACGGGGATTTGCCCCGTTTTGTTTTCTAATATTTTTCTTTGGTATCTGTGTCTTTTGAGAAGTTCTTTGAAGAGTTCGGCTCTTTGGAATAACTCGACTGGTGAGCTTGACTGTCGATGATACCTCTTCGCTTGAATCTTAAGGAAGTGTAGCCTCTACAATCTGTTGCTTCCGGTTTCTAGCTACAAGATCTCCCTTTAATCCTCGATGTGAGGCGGTCCTTAAACTTCTTGGGTGTAGTGTGTATGAAAACTTCAACTTTGGCTCGAAAGGGGCTAGCAATGGGCAATGTTTCGTGTTTGGGATAGAGAAGAAATGATCGATCTCGTTCCGGTTCAGAGCATCTTTTGTCAAAGGATTCGTTATCCACCTGAAGACTCGTGTATGAATCCTTACAGTGTTTGCGCTCATCACCCTGGGAAAGTGTTTAGGAATAGGTTTGCCTTCTCCATTCTCGCTCAGAAGCATTTTTTATTGAAGATAATTTTAAATTATATGCAAATGAGCACACGAATGTTTAAGAAATGAATGGGTTTAGATACTCAAACCTTTGTAGTGCTCTTGTGCACTTTCGAGGGTAGAGTGTTTGCACTTTCATGCCCCAGTCATGTCCTTTGAGATTAGGATCAAACGGCTTCCACCCGACCACCCACGCCGTTGCCTAGGAGTTTGTACCGTACTGTGTGGATGTCCATGTGCCTACACAGTTGACAACGGAAATAAACGAAGTTAGTTCATGTATTTCGACTCTCGCTTGGGGAGATAATGAAGTAAAATTTTTGCTGGGGAGATGAGATAGATATGTCCGTCTCAATGATAGTTGAGGAATGCGATGCATGTAATCAACTCCAGCTTGAATGAAGGCAGGACTCCAGCTGGGGAAACGGAGATAAGACTCCACCTGGGGAAATATGAGAAATTTTGTTAGAGAGTAATGCAGATGATACTCCCTTTTTGGTATGGTCATCTTTGGGTGACGACAAAGGCAATTTCGAAGCTTTGGTTCGAAATTTTCCACCCAACCGCCCGCGCCTTTGTCCAAAATGTAGGATGTTCATGTGCCTACACTAAGCAAAGGACAGACAACAAGTGAGCTCATGTAACTTGTTTTCTTTTAAAGTAAGAATGAAGTTTGTTCATGCAACTTCATTTATACGAAAGGCGAAGTAGAGTTTTGATACTTCCCTTTTCTATGTGTTTCGTCATTGCATCTTTGTCCGTAGGAATCAAAGGATTGACGAGATAGTTACTCTTGCTTGACGTCTGTTGTGTAAGGAAGCTCATGTACCTATCAAACAGATGACGGGAAACAAGGGAGTTTATGCGACTTGTTCCTGTTAGAGTAAGAATGAAGTTTGCTCGTGTAACTTCATTTGTAAGAAAGGTGAAGTAGAGTTTTGGTACTCCCCTCTTATATGATTTCGTCATTGCGTCTTCGTCCGATGGAATCGAAGGTTTGACGAAGTTGCTGCAGGACTTTGGCTTGAAGCTTTTCCGCCCTACCGCCCTCGCCTTTGCCATAGGTGTTTTGTACCATTCGTGTGAGGAGTACCTGCCCACGAGACAAAGGACGTAAACGAAATAAGCTCATGTAATTTCGTTTAACTCTTGATAACGAGAGTGTTGTTTGTATAATTCTCCCTTTTCATTTGCTAGCGTATTTGCTCTAATCGACTCCCTGGGGATATATTGCTTTGGAGTTCTTGGCTTTGACGCTGCTTAGGTGTAATAGCGTCGGAGAGCATCTGCGTTGATTGCTTGTGGCAGGTCTCCTCCGTCCATCTTTGTTAAGATGGTTGCTCCTCCTGAGAAGGCGTGCTTAACGACGAATGGTCCTTCGTAGTTTGGAGCGAACTTCCCTCGTGGATCCTTGACATTTGGTAGGATTCTTTTAAGAACGAGGTCACCTGGTCTGTATCTGATCGGCTTGACCTTTTTGTTGAATGCTCTAGACATGCGTTGTTGATAGCATTGCATGTGGTGAGCCGCAGCAAGTCGTTTCTCATCAATGAAGTCGAGGTGGGCAAGTTGATGGTCGACCTTCTCTTCTTCTGTCATGTTGCTTTGGGATGATATCCTGAGAGTCGGTAATTTGACTTCTGCTGGAATGACTGCTTGAGTGCCATAGACAAGCTCAAAGGGGGTTGCCCCAGTTGAAGTGCGCATTGTCGTTCTGTAGGCGAGTAACGCAAAAGGGAGCTTCTCGTGCCAGTCGCGATAGGTAATTGCTGTTTTCTGAAGAATCTTCTTCATGTTCTTGTTGGCGGCTTCAACTGCGCCGTTCATTTGTGGACGATATGGTGAAGAGTTGAGATGTTTGATCCGGAATTCTTCGCATAAGGATCCCATCAGTTTACTGTTGAAGTTTGAACCATTGTCTGTGACCAATAGCTCCGGAACTCCATATCTGGCGATGATGTTCGCCCTCGTGAAACGTACGACATTGTTTGCTGTAACTTCTTTGAAGGATTGGGCTTCAATCCACTTGGTGAAGTAATCGATTGCGACCAGCAAGAATCGGTGTCCGTTTGACGCTTTGGGATTGATTGGCCCGATTACGTCCATGCCCCACATTGAGAATGGCCATGGCTCAAATAGCGGGTAGAGTCTTGTTGGAGGCACATGTACCTTGTTGCTGTAAATTTGACACTTGTGACACGCTTTGACGTATTTGATGCAATCAGCTTCCATTGTGAGCCAATAGTACCCTTGTCGCATTATCTTCTGGGCGAGAGCGTATCCATTCATGTGTGGTCCGCAAACCCCTTCATGTACTTCGACAATAAGAGCATCAGCTTCTTGCTTGGTGACGCATCTCATGAGGGCCGTCGTGAAGGATTTCTTGTACAATGTATCCCCGTCCAGGAAATAGCTTTTTGTTATCCTCCGTATGAATTTGCGTTCTTTCCCTGTGCTATTTTGGGGAAATCCTCCTGATTGTAAATAATTCTTGATGTCCGTGAACCAAGGTAGAGCATCTTCTGGTTGACTTTGTTCAACGTGCATGCAGCTCGGATCATCAGCGATATTGATGCGTAGAGGCTCGATGTTCATTTCTCCAGCTAACGGAATCATCGATGCGAGCACTGCAAGAGCATCAGCAAATCGGTTATCAGTTCGTGGGAGGTAGTTGAATTCAATGTCAGTGAATTGTCGGATTAGCGTTTGTAGATAATCCTGATATGGAATGAGCTTTGGGTCTCGAGTGCGCCAAGCTCCATTCGTCTGGGAGATGATGAGTGCCGAATCTCCATGAACGTCCAAGAGTTTAACCCGCATGTCGGTTGCGCGAAGTAGGCCGAGGATGCATGCTTCATACTCGGCAATATTGTTCGTGCATGGAAATGTGACTTTGGCCGCTGTCGGGTAATATTGTCCATCTGGGGAGATTACAACAGCTCCTATTCCTGATCCTGAGGAATTCACTGCACCGTCGAAGTACATCTTCCATCTTGATTCCTGTTCCATGAGCAGGATGTTCTCGTCCGGCAATCCGATTTCTAAAGATGAATCATCCGTTCCTGGATATTCAGCAATATGGTCAGCGATTGTTCTCCCTTTCACTGACTTCGTGGAGTGGAATCGAATGTCGAACTCGGCAAGCTGTAATTGCCACTTAGAGACTCTTCCCATCAGTGTTGGCTTGTCGAAGAGATATTTGAGTGGATCATTTTCGGATACTAACAGGATCTCATAGTGCAGAGTATACTGTCGGAGTCGGTGAAGGACCCAAATGAGAGCACAACAAGTACGCTCGGAAGTTGTGTATCTCGACTCACAATCCGTAAATTTCTTGCTGAGGTAGTAGATCGCGTGTTCCTTGGCACCTGGTAATTGTTGGGCGAGCATGGCCCCAAATGATTCTTCTCTGACTGTGAGATAGAGTGTGAGAGGATGCCCCGGCTTTGGAGGGATGAGAACTGGTGGTTCTGTCAAGTATGTCTTGATTTGCTCAAATGCAATTTTGTAATCATCATCCCACTCAAACTTGACGTCTTTCCTTAGTTTCTTGAACAGAGGTTTGCATGTGTCGGCTAGGTTGGATATGAACCTTCCGATGTAGTTAACGCGACCCATGAAGCCACGGATCTCTTTGACTGACTTTGGAGCTGGGAGATCACGAATTGCTTTGATTTTATCAGGATCAATCTCAATGCCTTTATTGCTGACGACGAAACCGAGGAGTTTGCCTGAAGTTGCCCCAAACACGCATTTGGCAGGGTTGAGACGTAGCTTGTATTTACGAAGCCGCTCGAATAACTTTCGAAGAATGACAGTGTGGCTCTCATCTTGTTTGGACTTGGCGATCATGTCGTCGACGTAGACTTCAATCTCGCGATGCATCATATCGTGAAAAAGGACCACCATAGCACGCTGATAGGTTGCCCCAGCGTTCTTGAGCCCAAAGGGCATGACCCGATAGCAGAATGTGCCCCAGGGTGTCGTGAAGGTTGTCTTCTCTTTGTCTTCTTCGGCCATGCGAATCTGATTGTAACCAGAGAATCCATCCATGAAAGAGAATCTGTTGAATCCGGCGGTGTTGTCCACCAGTAAGTCTATGTGTGGGAGTGGGAAGTCGTCCTTGGGACTTGCTTTGTTGAGGTCGCGGTAATCGACGCAGACTCGGACCTTCCCGTTCTTCTTGATGACAGGGACTATGTTAGCGACCCACTGTGGATAGGTAGCCACCTCAATAAAGTTGACTTTCAGTAGTTTATCTACTTCTTCCTTGATGGCAAGGGCTAATTCAGGCTTGTATCGACGTTGCTTCTGCTTTATAGGGTGAATAGACGGGTCGGTAGGAATCTTGTGCTCCACAATCTCTGGATCTAGTCCCGGCATATCTGCATATGACCAAGCAAACACATCAGAGAATTCTTTAAGAAGGTTAACAATATCCTTGGCTTCATCATCTGATAAATCTACACCGATGAACAACTCCTTGGGGTCATCTTCAGTTCCGATGTTAATTGAAACTGGTTTTTGTAACGTAAGGTCCTTTGGTTCCTCATGTCGTTGAAGACCCTGCTCCAAACCGTAATACCCGTCTACAGATTTCGGGTCATTTATTGTTTCTCTGTCTTGTTCAGAGGTTTTCACGGGTGTACCCGAAGCGCCGTTCCTGAAAAGGAGAAGGAATTAGAGTGATGTATTCAAATGAGTTATTTGAAATATTGTTTCATGCAACAATTCATAATAAGGCATGCGCTTTTGACCAAAAGAAAATGTTGTGGGATCAGGACTCAGCGGGTCCCTCGTCGTTTCCTCGGATTCGCCCTGATCATCAGCGGCCCGATCCCACAAACGCCCTAGGTATTGCCTAGGGGTCGCGTTACATATAGACAACCTTGCTAGTCCGCGACCAGAATGTAGCAAGGAAACCTACTCTTGATTCTAAGTGCAGAAAAATAAAGATGGAAAGTTTCACCCGTCGAGAGGCATGTCTGGCTCGGCCGGGATCGACGCTTCCATCATACAGACTTCTTCTTCGGACTCTTGCGTCCCTGTCTGCTCATCTTGTTTCCCCTCCGCTTCTTCGTTCGCAGTAGGGGAATCCACACGCCCATTCGGAGGCGGTACTTCAGTTCTTGGGGGAGTCCTGGGCAGCCTTGGTACCACTGGAGCTCGAAAGTACGGTGCCCCGGCTTGTCGGATGGCAATACTGGGAGGTACGAAATGGGCTCTCATGCGAGGTCGGCGCCCATGACCAAGCCCTAAATTCACTTGGACAACATTGATATGTTCGACAGTCGTCCGCTCACCATCAGTTTCTCCGTCACTCCGGATCTTCACATTCTCCAGCTTCTCTGATAGGATTTCGCCTTCCATTGTCGCCGCAGATGAACGTACGAAACGGATGCCTGATTTGTTGCTGGTGTGATTGCCTTGATTGCGTCGCATTTTGTCCGTGAATCCAAGCCCGCTAGTCCCTGCAGGAGCTGGAATAGTGATCGGATAAATCATCCCTTGTCCTCTGATTCCGAGTCCTTGGCCTGGTTGATATCCATGTCTGAGGAACTCTTTTGCGGCACTGATGTTGCCCCACGTCATCAAGGGATCTGATTTGTAATCGCGCCTCACCATGTTGACCACCTCCAAGGTCTGTGTTGTTGACGGTTCTTCGGTTGGCTCTCCCACGTATGGCATGTCAATCTCGTGGCAAAGCTCCATCGAATGTTCTCCCCGGACTGTGATGAGCTTGCCATCCGAAGAGAATCTGACCATCTGGTGCAGCGTCGAGGGAATTGCCCCGGCTTGATGAATCCAAGGACGCCCCAGCAGCATGTTGAAGGACCCTGCAGTCTCGAGGACTTGGAACTGAGTAGAGAAAAGCGTCGGTCCAACTCTAATCTCCAGCGTAACTTCTCCGTGAGCCTGACGTTTTGCGCCATCGAAAGCGCGAATGGTTAAGTTGGACAGTGGGAGTTTTCCAATATTGATGCCGAGTTTTTGAGCTACAGCGACCGGAATGATATTAACTCCTGAACCGCCATCAATAAGAACTTTGGAGATGGTGGTTTCACGGCATTTGAGCGTGATGAAAAGCGCACTGTTATGATCCTGCCCCTGCTCCGGTAGATCATCCTCTGAAAAGGTAATCACGTTGCTTGCCAACATGCTACTCATGTATGCATCCAGTGCGGCGACTTCAACCTGCTCGGGCACATGCACCTCGGCTAGAAATTTCTCTAACATCTCCCTGTGCTTGTCGGAGGAGTGGATAAGGTCGAACAAAGAGATTTGAGCTGGCTGTTTTCTGAGCTGCTCAACTATGTCATAGTCACTTCCCTTCACTGTATAAATCACCTTGCGGATTTGTTCGTTCGATGGCGCTTTGGGCTTCGAAGATTCAACCGGGGATGAGGCTTCAAGGGCTGGCACTACTCTCCCAGAGCGGGTGATTAACTCAACTTCTGGGCTAAGGGGCGTGCAGGTGGGTCTCATCACGACCGGAATCCTTGGTTCCGTCACAGGCGACGATTCTGTCTGACACGCTTCAGATTGTACTGATCCCAACGAAACGTAAACATACGGCGTCCTTGGCTGCCGATGGGGAACCAGTGTAAATCCATCCGGCGAGATAGTGGGCTGAACACTTCTGCTGGATTGAGGCGCACGACCTCTTCCCCTACCTCGGCTGCGACCTCGACCTCGACCACGACCGGTGCTTACAACATTGACGCTCCTTGGTTGTGCGTAGTCGTATTCATACATGTTCACTTCCTCGTCATGTTCAGCCAAAACTGAGAAGAAGTTTGCCCCAATATAATTTACATGCTCCGGGAGAGGATTGTTCTTAACATTTGGGGCAGTCGCAGGCACGGAGAATGTAATTGCGCCTTCGTCTAACAGATTCTGAATCTTGAACTTCAAGGCAATGCAATCCTTGGTGTCATGCCCCATTGCTCCTGAGTGATACTGACAAACCGCCTTGGGGTTGTATCCAAACGATGAGGGATTGGTGGCTTTGGCTTCAACGGGCTTGATAAAACCCATGTCCCTCAATCGAACAAACATTACATCCAGGGGATCAGGCGTTGGAGTCAAGTCCTCCAGCCTTCGTCGTGGGCGCTCCACTTGTGCAGGCCTTGGCTGCTGTTGTCCTGCCATATTAACGGGGGGTCTGAAGCGAGTTGCTGCTGGTGCTGGAGGCCTAAGCGCGGCTGCAACATACGTCCTTGGCGCGTACGAAGCTGGGGGTGGAGTTGCCCTCATCGATTGCCTGTTCTGCTCAGCAGTTGCGATAAGCTCCTTGGGCCTGGGCTTCACTGCCGGTTTTGCTGAAGGGGAAGGGATTAGCCCTTCTCGATTTACTCCGTCAAGTTTGTCTGCGTTGATGACTGCCTGAGCGAAGGTTGAAAATGTCTGCCCGATCATGTAGGGCATGTATTCACGTGGGAGCAACTGGAGGAATTCATCGATAAGCTCTCTCTCCGTAAGCGCCGGTTTGATCTGAGACGCAATGTGCCTGAACCGGTACGCAAACTGCTTAACGTCCTCGGCGCGGTATCTCCTCAATTTCCGCAGATCCGAGATTGTAGGCGCCATCTCCACATTAAAGCTGTAATAATTGAGGAAATCGAGGGCCAGGTCTTTGAACGTCGCGTATTGGCTAACATCCTTGGTGTAGTACCAATGCAATGCTGACTCTGCCAAGCTTTCTTGAAACATGGCGATACGGAATTTGTCGTCCGCCGGATACACAGCCATCTTGTGGCAGAAGTGTTTCAAATGTAGTTCCGGGCAGCCATTCCCGCGGAACTTCTCGAACTCGGGCATTTTGAACTTTGGTGGGACTTGTATTTGAGGGATTTGGTAGTTGGCGTACTCCCAGTTATGTGCCCGATATCCCTGGATAGCGTTTAGGCGCTCTTCCAGTTTCGCCATGCGGCGAGCCTCCTCTTGCTGCATTGAGGCAATCCTAGCCTCGAGCCTTGTCTCGAAGGCGCTAGCTTGTTGTTGTTCACCAAATAATTCATCGACGATTGCCGCATTGCGGGTTCGCGGGCTTGGTAAGGTAGGTTCCACATGTGGAGCTGAAGGGGTAGCAATTGGCTGAGGAATTCTGAAGGTGGGAGGTGTAGAGGTTGTTTGAGGGTAAAGAGTTGGCCCAGGTGTTTGCATTTGGGTGTGGGGAGTTTGCCCGAATGACATTGGGAGGTAGGGAGTTGGCCCTTGGGATGTTGGTTGAGGGTAGTATGGAGGTAGATATGGTTGTGGCATAGGAAGGGAGAGAGGTGGCCCACGCATGTATGGGTTATATAAGGATGCTACGCTTGTGGAGGTAGCGGATCCGGGTATGACCGGGTTGTAAGGAGGTAGGGTGTTTGGTGGGTTATAAGAAGGTAAAGTGTTCGGTGGAGTGTTTAGGCTAGGATAGTGTGGGTATGGTGGTGTTTGAGGTCCTGGCATGACAGGAGGAAGGTGAGGGTTTTGGGAGATGGCAGGAGCAGGTGTGACTGCCAATTGTCGCTGCAGGAGCTCAGCCATCATTATCTTTAGGGAGGAGAGTTCAGCCGTAAGAGACTCCACCTTATCTCCTAGTGAAGAACTGCTTGCACCTTGGGCCGGCATGTTTATGTTAGGATTGAAGGGAGCTGCGGTCGATGGAGCAACAGGGGATTGCACTGCTGGCGCTATCGAGGTGGCGAGTGGCGGTATGTACATCGGCGGCGTTCCTCCGTCCAAGGATTGCCCAACAGCCAGTGTGGTCTGGGGCAACGGAGGGAACGCGGATGCTAGGAAAGGCATGGCAGGTTCTGCTGGTGTTAGAAACTCGGCGGCGATGGGTGGAGGAATGGCGATGGTGACTCCAGCAGTAGGTGCAGGTTCATCTCCCGCAGAAGCCTCAGCCATCACCGCTCGAAGGGAACGGAATTTTTGGCGTCTTCTGTAAGGAGCAATTGTTCGGTACCTTTAGAAAAAGAACATTTGATCAATATCACATGATGAAATACTTTGGATGCGTGACATGTCATGATGCATGATTGCACGTCTAATGCAAGGATTGGATTGTGATTATAACGAATTCAATCCAAGTGAAAAGAAGTGCATTAGATAAAATCCCAAAAAGGTTCATTTCACAATACAGTTCTTTAAAATAAAAACGAAAGATAGGATGAGCTCGCAGGCTCAAGGATTGGGAGGAGATGTCCTCTATCAAATGCGATCCCATGGAGTTATCCGTTTCTTCTGGAATCGTGCGGATCGGGCGTCGATGTCAGCCTGATGTTCCATGCAAAGATCGTACTCCTCTTCTTTGAGATTTACCCGAGCGATATGTGTCATGACCCGTTGAACTACTCCCTTTGGTGGTTGGCTGTCCAAGTCGATTGGGTCAAATAATTTGCTTGGCGTTGGTTTAGCTCGTGGACTTCCTCCAAACTGATGCATCACCCTCGCTGGACAGTAATAGGATGTCCCGGTGATCCCAGCGATTGGGATGTAATCTCCGTCTGGGGAGCTTGTAATGGCCAGGTCCACATCGAAGCACTTGGCCTTCTGATAGAAATCCTCTGGTTCCAGTGAGCGGAAGAGAGCCCTAACTCCTGCAAATGTGCGGGTTGGAAGCCGAGCGCGGTCTGATATGCGGTCGAGTAAATCTGGAAACTGCTCCCGCCTGAACGACTCTCCGGTGATGCCAATGTGAGTGTAGAACCAGGCCTGGAGCAATGGAGGGCTGAAAGAGAAGTGATGGTTCCGGATTCCTTCTCTTGCTTTCCGTACTATCTTGGTAAGACTGTAGTTCATCTCACCAACTAGATTAGGGAGGAAGGGTTGTGCTTTGAGAATGGCCTTTGTCAGGTAAACCGCTCGTCCGTGAATCGATTCCTTTTTATAGGGATAAAGAACCGTTCCTGCGAACATGAGGATGAAGGCACGTGCTGAACCTTGGCCGTCTCCTCCTTCCGGTACGTACGGTGTCAGTTGATACTTGCAGAGTTCCTTGATGCTGATGTGCCCCTCTGTCGTGAATAAAGTGGACACGTTCGCCGGAGAGATCTGAAGCAAGTTGGTGATGTATTCTTTCGGCTTGTCGAAATGAGGCAACGGTGATATTCCTGGGAGATGAGGAAGTCCGGAGAGGTGCCCGTATTCCTCGTATAGTGGTGCGAGCTCCAAGGTACCGAAATGGAAGGTGTACGTGTTCGGATTCCACCGGGCGATGAGGTGCTGTAGCATGAACCAATCGACTTCGAGTCTGATCAGATGGAGTAGACCTTTGAGCTTTAGCTTGACGAATTCCTGCTCTGAGGGTCTGAGTACTTTGAACCAATCTCGGAGTTTGTCATAGGATGGAGTATCCGAGCGCAGTGCGATTGAGTCCATTTGATAAACCTGCATGCTTGGACGTCATTCAGTTGTAATAACAATCCAATCCAACTCCTAACGTGAGGTGAATTTGCATGCAAGTTTTCTCCTACTGGAACAATGAGAATACCTAACAAATGTAAAAGTGTTGATATATTGATTATTGATTAAAAAGCGTTCGTGCGAAATGGATGCAGGTGAGTATGATGACATAAAGAAAAAGAGGTAGGGAAGGGAGAAAAGAAATTCGGAACCCCCCCCTGTGACCAACCCAAACCTCTGCAAAACGAACAAGGTTAGTGCCATGATTATCGCAAACAAAACGTACCTGAACCTGTCCCTGCACAAGTAACAGGCACTTAGTAACAGACAAATGCACGTGCGGCGTCTGGTACCTGTAGTGAGCAAGCAATTCTAGACTCGGAAGAGGTTTCTAAACCTCCCTCGGACTAAGGGAGGCGGGGCCCCGACCCAAAACCACACCGCAAAGAGCAGCACAGCTGGGCCTAACGGTGACCCCCCTAAGATCCTAGCCCCGGGTTCGGGCATACCTAGAAATGCCTAAAAAGCGGTAAACAAACACAAAGAGGAGATCAAGCAAAAGGCATCGAGCCAATCAATTACATGCGAAACCAAGTAACTCCTCTCCGCATGTGGTAAGAAAAGGTTTTCGGTAGGAATCCACATGCGGAGGTCCCCAGCGGAGTCGCCATCCGGGATGTGCGCGCGCCCTTCCGGCCTAGCGGCGCGCGGCGACGGTTCCGGCAAGCCCGAGGATCCGGACCCGCTCCCCCGAGGCCCAGTCCGGTCGGCGTTTCGGCTCGAACGCCGGACGCTGCGGAAAGGGGCCCCGGGTTGGGCCTTCCCTTGATTCGCGAACGGGTCTGCGGGGCGTTTCGCCAACCGTCTCCAGTTCCCTGAAGGCGGCGAGCGAAAGGCTGCGTTAAGGCCTCGCTCGCGAATTTCGGGGAGGGTCCAAGGAGCGGCTCGAGTCTGCCGTCACCTCATCCTAAATGGCTCCGAAAATGTATGTAGTGGGGGTTTGTTTTAGCTTTGGAAAAAAACAATTCGGAGTCGCCACCGACTTAGATTTAAAAAAAATGATTTAAGTCGGAAAATCAGAGTTCGGGTTCGGGGATTCCTATTTACTAACCTTAATATCCTACCACATGCGAAAAGGGTGGCGATTTGTCCAAAAAAGAGTTACTTTTGATTGACGGGTGTTGGGCCCGATCCGGGAGTGGGCCGGACTCTTATCGACGTTTTAACGGGCTTTGGACCCGAATTTAGGTTGGTTGAATTAACACAACGCATACGACGTAAAACCTAAGTGCCTAAGCAAGCGCGCGAACACAAGCAATTATTTAGATCAAAAGGGCGGGGAAGGGGCGGTGATTGCGGGCCTATGCACTTGGGCCCGCAACCCGTTACAAGTGGATTGAAAGTAAAATTCGGGGAAGCCCGCACTTCCCCTTTGTACCTGAAATGACGGTTGAGGCCGCTTTGTCTTCGAGCCCACGGTTTTTAGACCGGGGTAGAACCACGCGGTTTGATACACGCGCCTTCGAGTCGATCTTCGAAAGGCTGGAGTTGATCTTCCGAAATTGCATGCTCAGTGTACATGCGAAGAAAATATAAGAGCGGTTAGTTGACTTTCATTTTCAAAGTCCAAAACAACAATTCGAAATCAAAGAGACGAGCACAAGTTTCAACTAAATCAAAATATTTAAGATCCAACCGCACATTAAGTAAACAGGTTAATAACAAGCATGTTTGTTAAATATCAGCAAAATCCAACGGTGGAATTGTGAATTATGCACACGTAAAGTCAGCTGTAGCATAGATGAGAATCCAGCACACACAGGTTTGGAAATAAGAGCATAACTTCACTCAGGATCGTCCGATCTAAGTGAAATAAAAACTTACAGATCTGTATCTTGATGAGGAATCAGAATATAAAATATCAAACGAATCCAACGGTGGCATCTCATTCTACAAGGCAAAGAATGTGATTCGGTCTCTTGCGTAAGCAATCCTTGACCAACAGAATGATGAGAAAAGAAAATTTCATAACTCTTTACTCGTTCGTCAAAAAAATATGAAATTTTGTCACATGATAGATAACTCAATCATGATTTAGCATGCAAAATTTTAAGAAAAATGGATGTGTAGTCTGCTGCCAGCGTAGCGGAGAATCTAGACATTCGAATGGAAGGTGTTTCAATCGGCCAGCATCGCAGATCAAGTTTGACCATGATTGACTGTAGGCTAAACTTGTTCAAAATAAAAAGTGTAAAACACAGAAATTGTAGTAAATTAAAAGGTCTAGCTCTCGGTTCAATTTTAATCCATTCAGAACTCAAATGAGTAAATTACGCTATCTGGTGCGCAAGATACTCATGCTGCCGCAAAAGGGGCAAGAGACGTTAGAAGTCTTTGTCTTTTCTGAATGTTTAGACTAACCAGATGATCCCGAAAGCAAAAACTCAAAGAATAAGATTTGTAGAGGGCTCAAATATGGTTTCAAAGGCGCTAATTTTGTAAGATTTGGGCACGTGATGAAAGAGATACGAAGTTTTTCGTATAACAGTATGAATCTTCCCTGAAATGCGACAGCACATCTGTTCCATCTGCATTCCAACAGCGATTTGACCAGGATGTGTATGTTTAACAGAAATGCGTATAATACAAAAGTTTTAGAAAACTTAAAGGGGAATCCGTTCCAACCAATTTCAGGTGAAACGGAGCTCTGATGTTCGAGTTATGTCCGAAAAACAGAGGCAGCTATTCCACTCATACACAGAAACAGGCTGCCTTTTTCGAACAAACAAAACTCGATCAAGCAAGTGTCAAATGGAGTAGCTTAAAGCACGAAAGTGGTAGAGTAGCCAAAAAGGGAACGAATCCAAGTAGGTTTAAGCAAATCCGAGCTGTACAGTCGAAACTAAGCCTGATGGAGTGCGGCTGCACGCCCTGCGGATGCGCAGAACAGGGCAGCTACGTTCTCCAGCATACGAAGAGGAAAAACATTGGTAAAACGAGTTTGTTTGAAAAAAATTTCAACAGAGAATTTGTTCTCCATCGAGAAAGGAAGCCAAGGAGTCAAAAAACGGGTCAATCCATGCACAGGACAAGGAGTTATGCTGGAAAACGTCAGGAACATGCGGCAGCGAACAACATTCCCATTTCAGCATGCGTATATCCCAACAATCGCAGATAGTTCGAGCAGTTTACAGCACAAACAAGTCCCAGAAGCTATTGACGAAGTCACAGAGGGAGTAGGAAGGGAGTGGACCTGATTTCGCATAGTTTTGAGCTTGCTAACTCCGGTTACGATGTCTCGAGGATGCAGCAGCGTATATTCATGCAAACCAGACCAATAAATGAGGTTAGATTTGTCTAAGGAGCGGTGAAAGGCGGAGAAAACAGATGGTAAAGGAGACTCACCGAGGATGCAGCTTTCTTGAGATGGATTTCGGAGAGGTTTATGGGGGGGGGGCGCTCGCGATGGGAAACAGCCCACCCCCACGCCTCCCGAGCACGCACGCTCACGATGGGAGACTCGTGTGCGCGTCGGGAGGAGTTCTTTGCTGAACGTCCGCAATGGGAGCTTGTTTGGCATCTCATGGAGTGATATGCGAAGCCGGGGCTGACCAATCCAGGAAGATACAAGCTTCGACCTCCTCCACCACTTTGCTTCCTTAATATCGTTTTCTCGCAACATATACAACGAAGGCAGAGCATGCAGAAAAGGAAGGTTAAATGCCATCTTATGGAAGGGCAAACATACAAGAGAATAAGTGAGGTTGCTCACCGTTAAGGGTCGTTTGCCTTTGGTTGTGATGATGGAGTTCGTCTACAGCGACGAGGTGTTGAATCTGTGGCTGAGTGTTCGTCCATCGATACTAGAGTGCTTCCTCATCATGCTGACGAAGACCCAGCTCGGGTTGGCCTCTCAGGGGGGTTTCCATGCTGGCGATTCTTCTTACCTTGTTGCAGGGAAGGCTGAAAACTCGGGGTGGTGATGAGGCCGCCTGTTCTGGCCAAGAAGACCCAGCCGAGGAAGAAGCCGAAAACCCCTGGTGAAGAAGTCCAAGAAGAAGAAGAAGAAACCCCCCTCTCCTGCCTATCGTTCTCTCCTTCTTTTTAATTTTTTGTTCTCATTTTTATCGACCCCCCCCCCCCCCCGAAACCGTTTCTTGCCTCGGTCTGTGGGGAAGGAATCTCTTCCTTCAGCCAATGATGGAGTGCCAAGTGGCAAATTTGTTAGGCTCCCATGAAGGATTGTACAATCCCCTCACCCGACGTCTTCAGTCTGCATTCAACCGTTGGGGGGAGAGAAAAATGATAATAATAATAATAATAATGATATAAAAATATTGTTGGGCTTAAGTTGGGTTTGGGCTTTGGCTTTTAAAAGGGAGTTAGGCTTTGGATGAAAATTGGGCTTTTCGGCCCATTAATTTAAGGCATTACACCGACCACAAGGATAACAAGGTGCAGGTTAGAGGAAAGAAGGTGCCATTTGATGGCCAGACAATCAATCACATGTTGAAGATACTCATTCATGTGGTTGATGAGTATGAGGAGTAAGTGACTAATTTACGCGGGCTTTAACAAGGACGGAAAGCTCTTGGGTGATGGCACAAAATGAATTCATGGCATTTCCATGAAATGCCCTAACGAATACGGCGAAGGTTTGGTTTTATTTTGTTGCTTATACGGTGCTGCCAGTCACTAACCTCAATTTGTGCAGAAGAGAGCCAGCCATCCTGATTTATGCCATCTTAAAAGGAAAAAGCGTCAATGTTGGAAACTTGATAATAAAGCCATTATTCAATCAGCCAGCATCACAAAATGGGGATTTTGGTTTCCTTGTTTGATAACCATGTTGTGTCGCCAAGTTGGGGTCCCCATTGTCGATCATGAAGAACTTGTCCATCCAGGAACATTAATGACAGAAAGGTACATCAATGGCTTGGTTCAATCGAGAGAAAGAACACCGGCGCAACGGTCAAATGTTGTGAAAAGCTAGACGGGCTAAAGCATCAAGCTCCAGAGGAGGCGGAGTCATCTTGGAGGAGCGTATGCATAAGTTGGAAGTCAATGACAAGATTTGAACATCCTATGTTGAGTTTTGCTTCAATAGGATAGAAAAGATGTTTCATTTCATGGTGCAGCGTCCGGAATCGACATGACGGAGCATCCCAACATCCCGTCATTTGAAGAATACCAGAATGAAGATGACCATGCTTCGGATGACAATCGGCAAGGCGCTGATGATGAAAATGAAGACGATAACGAGGCCTGAACATCCCAGGGGAGTACTTCGTCCCTTCACTCTTAAAGCTTTCTATTTACATCGGGACGATTCGTAGTCTAGGTTTGGGGGTGCTTGTTGTGTTAGTTGTTGATCTGTTTAGTGATGGATGATGGTGTTTTGGGCATGGATTCCTTTGAGGTCATGTGTTTATTTTTTGGGTTAGTTTTAGGTTGAGTTTAGGTGTGTCAAACTCCTTGGTGAATTTGACGATATCTCTGATGAGTTGATCCTTATTCGATGATGACTAATCATACATGTGCTTACGACCTATGAAAGAGTGAAAAATGGAGCTAAATTGATGATTAGAGTTTGATTTTTTATAAAGGCAATGATTTCACGGTATGGAGTGTTAGTGAGTGAAAACAATTCTAGAAATCTAATAACGCATGATAATGAGTATTGAGTGGGGCTGGTTAGATATTGATTTGAAGCAAGTCTGGGATAAAAAAATGAAATGAAGAAAAGAAAAAAAAAGTGAAAGAAAAAAAATAGTTACCACGGCTCTGAGCACCAATGTTTAGGCGCATAGAATATAAGAAAATAAAAATAAATATGAATGAAATGTGATTGGCGCTTAAATATTTACTTGTGGTGTGAGTCATTTTGGTTTACTCGAGAATTAGATCTGAGGGGTGTTTCATCACCTAATGCCTTGATCCAACTAGACCGGGTCATTGATCGAATACTCGTTACATGACTGCACCAGAATGTGATGATACATTTAGAGTCGTGTAGCTGAAATAAAGGTTGTGTTGAAAAAAAAGTGTTAAAAAAGCCTCTAGATGAGTTGATGATCGGTGTTTGGCTGGTTTTCTACAAAGTGTCGATCCATTGTGTTTTATTGGAGGTCTTTAATTATTGATTTCACTACATGACATACCGAGTTTATCATTCTGAACATTTATACGAGGTTTGGTCAATTTTAAAAGTTTTTCTTGATAAATGACTTGACTATGGGAAGTGAGTATGTACATGCTGAGAGCATTCCATGAGCGCTTAGATTGGATTGAGTTGGGTATTGTTGAGGAGTTTTCTTCGTTTTTGTTTTTTTTTTTCATTTGCTCGAGAGCTAGCAAATTATAGGGTTGGGGGTGTGATAACTCAATGAAAGTAAAGTTATTTCATATTCGGAACGATGCTTTATGTGGTTAGTCATGCGAGTTTTGATAGTGATTTAGTAGGTTTTGGTTCAGTTTCTATTTAGTTTAGTTTTTTAGTATGAATTGTTGTTTTTTTATATTTCGAGTTTAAATATGGATAAATTAATTTTCTTGTTGATGCCTCTTGGTTTTGTCATGATTTGGTACGGGAGAACAATGGAAAACTTGAAGTTGGACAAAAATGGAGGAAGATGGGTGATCATGGCCGGAGAGTAGAAAGACGCGTCTTCTGATTTGAAGGACACGATCTTAGGGATTCTGTGAAGGGAATGACGCATCCGTCTGCTAGAAGGATGTGACCTTCGACAATCTGTGCAAAGCTTACGTCCTTAGAGCACTCGGGAGAGACGTAAGGAGATACTCAAACCCTAGGTTAATAACTTGTTGATAACTGGAGAAGGAAATGAACGAGTTGATTAATTCGTTAGGGAAGTTGATTCCTAGGCTTTTCTCATTTGATTAATTTATTATTTTTGTTAGTATGGTTTTGATGATGCCACACAGAAGGTAAGCTTCTACTACTCTGCAGAAGGTTAACCGACAAGGACAGTCTGATTCGTACCTTCTGTCACATAATCATCACCACGAATTATTTAAATTAATCATCTGATTATTTAAATGCATTCTTATGATATTATACGTTAATTAAAATGGTTTTAAATCATTTTCATTACGATTTATTTCCATGTGAGTTGATCTACTCTCTGTGAGGGAAGAAATCACTCAATATATGGAAAGCACTGATGTAAGGTCCTGCTGACTAGTCTGGAACTATCTAACGGTCATTCAATCATTCCCCTTGTATCTAAATATGTCCAGATTCATTATGAATCATGGCAAAGGACAACCCATCTGAATATGGACGCACCCCACACGTGTCTGTACCAGAAGGTCTGCCAACCAATTTTGAAAACCAAGATTATCTTATTTCCACTTATAGAAACCTGATGGATCTTATCTGTCCGAATCTTCTGCAAGCCCTATCATCTAGATCGTGAACACAATCATGACCAGATGGCATGATTGATCCTCAAGTGATATGGAGCATCTCTCTCAATGGCGGAATGTTTTATTTGGCTGATATTTTATTTCCATGTTTTGCAGAGACTGTACTTTCTGTAAATATGTATTTCTATTCTGTATAAGATAGAACCATTTTGTTAGATAGAATTGTAGACGACTTACGTGTAGAGTGAGTGTATTGTATTCTAAGAGACTTATGAGTTTTCGTTCTCTTTGGGGTTGAGCATTCGGTTGTAGAAGGCTGGTGCTCAGGGTACAAGCTAGACCGGACTTGAGTGAGGCTGCGAAGAATCTGGCCGCACTGTGGCGTGGCGGACGTGCATCAGGCTTAGGGAGAAGTCGGGGTGTATACGTGCCAGGGCAGTGAGCAGAAGAAGGGCCGCGTCTAGGGGAATCTGGTGAGGTACTGGTATCAGTTGTTCTGTAACTGGTTTGCTCGTGTGTGCAGAAAGCAGGTGTTCATGTGTAAGCTGTGCGGGACGTGAGTGAGGTTGCGAAGGATCTGGCTGCATTGTGGCGTGGCGGACGTGCATCAGGCTTAGGGAGAAGTCGGGGTATATACGTGCCAGGACAATGAGCAGAAGAAGGGTCGCGTCTAGGAGCTTCACGGTGAGACACTGACATTTGTGTTTCTGTAAAAGGAAAGTACTTGCTGCAGGCTTTGGATAAGCCCCACGAGTGATGTCTGCTTCTGGAAGTCTTGGTGAGGAGCCAAGCATCGGAGAAGCCTTGGTGAGGAGCCAAGCAGGTCGTGGAACCGCCGGAGAGAAAATCCACCCTCTGTCCAAGGGGTTGTCTGCCTGCGTAGAGCCGCTACGTGCTTGCGTGGAGCTGCCACGTTCTACAGAACCCTAACCACAGGGATTGTGGAGTTAGTCATTGTTTTCAGTGCAGACCTCAACCAGAGAGTTCCTGGAGTTAGTCACAGATCTCTGTGCACGACCCAAAGGGTTACTGATCACAACCTATCGGGTTTCTGTGAGTACAAAAGCCGAAGGGCTATCTGCATCACCTTTTAGACTACAGAAGTGTCTCAGTATACTAGTACATCCATTGTGGAAAAGCCGAAGGGCTATCTACAATACCCTCTCCAGGAGTGTTTTACTTCTTCTGTCAGTCTTGTATTCAATATAAGTGTTCAATAGTGAATTCCATCCTATAAGGGTGAAGAGTGGAGTAGACAATTGCTGAACCACTATAAACCTACCGTGTCTTATTTACTTTCTGCGCAAATGAAAAACCAAAATTAATAGACACAACGCAAACATCTGAGCAGAGACCCCAAAGGTCCTGCATCAAACATCATACGCTACAGAAACCAATCAGGTTCTAGAGTTATTTCCTTCGATCTAGCTCTCGCAGATCATCTCTTGGTAGTGGAGAAACCTACAAGGTTGTGTAACAACCTTTTGCTACTACAAGTATCTCTCAGATCTTAGAGTAGACGTTGCTGATCACACTTAAGAAGGTCGGATTTGTAGAACCTTGATAGCAGAAGCATTAACCTTCTGCATCAACCTTCTGCTACCGCAGAAACCTTCTCAGGACTGCATAATTATATCTCATATCAAACTTTGGCTGGTAGTTCTCTTATCAAGCAGTTCACTTCGAGATCTGCTGTGTATAAGGCTTCTGTAATCTACAGAAATCTAACCTTCCGCTACTGGGTTCTATTAGTTGTAAAAAGGGCTAAAAAGGCTATTACACTAATTCACCCCCCTCTTAGTGCCATTGTTACACCAATAGTTTTGTCTTGCGTTTTATTTTCGATTTCATTCTCATTCCATCTTTGTTGACTTGACATCGCTTTAGCTAATCGTGCGACCGCTAGGAAAAATTCTATGTTGATTCTATGTGGGAACGACCTCTACTTGCCTTATCTACGAGTTAATTAGTTTGTTAGAGTATTTTAATTTGCCGCCTTCGACAAACGTGATCAAAGATCCCACATATAGAATCTCGGTGCTCGTAGCCTCTCGGCAAGATTTTTCTTTTAGAGCCTAAGAAACACAAGTTGGTGTGATAGAAAAAGGAAGTGGATGAACATGAACCTGATAGGCAAACATGGGACCACTATTTAGAATTTGGTTTCTTTTGTCGAGTGAATCGTGGGGTGTCTATCATTTCCTCGATCTTCTAGAATGCTTGGAATCCTTCTTCAAATTCGAGCTGCTGAAGATGTCATCTCGGACTCCAGGTAGGTTCTTCGCTCTCGAATATTGAAGATGTTTTCCTAACTCAGGTTGTTGGGCATGTCTTGTCGAATCTGTCTCGCTGGGAATACTCTTCCTCAAACTCAAACATATGGCATGCTCTTCGAACTCGAGTTGCTGAAAATGTGAACTCGAACCTTGAGGTCATCGTAGCAAAGTAGCTCTTCTCACCTCCATGACGCCTCAACGTCTCACATTCTAACATGGGAAAACTTTCATTATCCCATACCCGTCTTTTAGTCCCAAAATTCCATGTATAAACATATCATCCGTATTCTTTCCCCTCCTCCTGCTCAATATCGAAGGGCCTTAAAGTCTCTTTGGCGCCGGAGAGGTCAAGCGTATCGCGTTTTCCAACATCACAACTTTCCTTGCACACGAGTATTATTTTTCAAAATTTGAAGAGAGAGGCCTCTTTCTTGAGGCCTGCGTTGTGGTAATAACCTAAACTTAAAAAGGCCTTATCCTGGTCCTTAATACGTAGGCTTGTTTAGTCCCAGTTCAATTCTCTTTGGTATCAACACTAATGATATGAACATGAGACAGACTATGGTGAGCTGAGTCTTCCTCATTCCCAGATATAGTCTACGGCGGCTTCGATCGAGTGACTTCTTTTAGATGATTCCGATTCAACGAGAAGACCCTCCCCTTCACCCAAAACTCACAAGGTTTGCTATACATTATTCCAGCTGCGGGTGGTGTGGGTCCGTGTCCAAGCCTAGCAGAATCCGGACCAGACAGGAACCCAACTTATCATCACAGGACTGTTATACATATGTTAGCGTGTCGATTTAGGCCTCAACATCATGCTATGATAATTGGGTTAAAATCATTCGGGTGCTTCTGGAAACGTAGGATGGTTGTAAGGTGGTATTATATATACATAGGGGGGTTTGTGATATGTAAGTTCCCCCTCCCCCCATCCCCATCCCCAGCCATCCCATTCGCCATAGAGAAACGAAAGCGTTACGTGTATGGACTTTTTTACTCAAATGAGGAATCGAAAGTTGGTGGGGGTGGAGGGGAAGAGGAAACTTCTTCTGCTCCCCTCCCCCCTTTTTGCCTTTCTTCTTTCTTTCCTTCCTTGTTACAATTCTTTTTGGCCAAATCAAAACCAAACCAAACCGCAGCAAAAGGCGTCGTTTCCTTTTCTTTGACCGAGCATTTGTACGGACTCACTCTTCCGGGTGAATATGCATAAAACCCGAATGTTAATTAAGAGAGCTTTTTGTCACACAAATATTCATCATATATATATGACCGTGATGATCTTGTGATTTGCTTAATCGGGTCGTTGACAATAATTGCTTAATATTCTTAAGCCGTCCACTTTTTATAACTTCATTAAATAATCATCGTACTCCGACTGACGTCTCAGGCTGTGTTTTACTATTATTATGATTGCCCTTGTTTTTGTTCCTATCTCCTTGTCAAAAGAACAGGTGAGATGTCGTACACCCCTCCTCCTACTCCCTCCACCCCAGGAATGGGACCGGGAGAGAATTCTGTCCGAACTATACTCGACGACTATTTGGTCCAATTGTTTCGTTTTTGAAAAAGAAAATGAAGGAAGTTAAAGTTGAAGAAGAAGAAGAAGAAGTGGTTCTATAGATAGGAATTAGTCGTTGTTCTCGCGGGAGGTGAACTAATCCCCTCACTGGAGGTTTATTAAGATTCTATTTTTTGATTAGTGCAAACAATGGAAGAAATTGGATTAGCACAATGTTTTGGTAGAGGGAGTGGTTGGTTTTGGTTGCAATATGTTATTCCAGGTTTGAAAACCACCCCCCCCCCTCCCAAAAGTAAAGGAAACATAGGTTTTTCTTAGTTCTTCTTTGTCTGAACGTAAATTACCAAAGCGGAAATCAAACTAGAAATATCTCCGATGGCTGCGCCTCTTATTTTGATGGTTGTTGTTGTGTTGGTAGCGTTATCCACGTATCATGTCACGGAAAACACGTGTTCTGGACGGCTACCCCACCGTGTTGAAGAGTGTCGACGAGGAACTCAAAGTCGAGGCAATGATAGGGTCTGATTAGGAATGGAGAAGGACTGGCAAAATTCAAAAACAGTTTATGCCTTGTAGTGGTCGAGTGGTCCTTGCCTAAAGTGTGGATGCCCACACTTGTTCGTCAAGTCGTGAATCCTTTTGTTCCTGATTCACGTGTCGGTTCCCGCCCGCGTTAGATGGATGAACGTGGTGAAGCCGGAAAAATACAAGGCACTATTTCTGTTCGGTTCGTCACCATAACCACTGAACAATTCATTCCGGCCAGGAAAAAAAGAAAGAAAGAGACGGAAGAAGAAGCGACATGGAGAAGTGCATTCGACCGTAACCGACCGATAATTTAAAAACCTAAGTCATGTCCTAACTTAACTCCCTTCTATGATTAGGGGGAGTAAGGCCGTCGTAGTATTACTGTCACGTACTTAACCCGATAACAATAGTTTTAAACATTCTGGTTTTTAAAACAAGGTTTAGTCCGGCACTGATTCGTGTTGGGGTAGAAGCAACAGGAATCGGACAAGAAATCAAAACATAGATTAGCCTTATTCTTTCCATACATTTTGGCTTTTACCAGAACAATAAAAGAAAAAGAAACATGAAAACAAGAACATAGCTCGCACGCCAGAAGAAGTACAACGTGGTGCATGGAATTTGATCAGCCGTAGGTTTTTCCGTAAAGTCAACGGGGGCTGCTGTCAAAGTCCGAGGTAGGCGGGAGTCAAGGGCCTGAGCACTTGACCGGCCTCCTCCTCTACCACCTCCACCTGCTTCCCCGGGAGGTGGACATACACAACCCAGTCCCCATTCCCCAGCGGGCTTGGCATCGGCATCACGTACCCTGCCGACCCTCCCCACGGGAAGTGGTACGACCCGAAGACCGGCCTCCCCCACCCGAAGTCGACCTTCGAGACGGGGAACCTCTGCCCCGACGACACCACGAAAGCGGGCCCGTCCTCGCTCCCCCTGCAGTATATCTTCGCCAGCCCTGGTACCGGGCGGTGAGCCTCCACCCAGTCTATCAGCCCCAGGAAGTGCTCCTGCGTGACTGCAGTCTCCAGGAATTCGTGAACACGGTCCGCGGTCATGCTCAGGGGTTCCTTAACGAGGTCTGCGGCACTCCCTTCCCCAAAAGGGATCGATAGGACGTTGCCGAAGTACGCACTTAGGTCGCCCTTAAGCCTGCTCCTTCCGTCCACGACCACGCCCATCTTTGAGAGGAGTTTGACATCACCAGAGCCTTGGGCGGACCGGGCCACCATCTTCCAGAGGAAGGCACTGAAGGACTCGAGCTTTGTCCTTTTGTTTCCGTTGGAGCTAGCGAGGCATTGGAGCTTGTCCAGTTGAGCGGCGGGGATGTGGTAGATTCGGCTGATGAGGGGGTCGGCATGTTCTGCCTCAGGCGATGGCTTCGGGAGCAAGTTAACGGGGGCGTACATTTCGTCAAGGGAGGCGTCCAAGCATAACGGGTGTCGGCAGCTGATCAGAGAGCGACGGAAGGATGGCACCACGGTTGAAGGGGCCATACAGGCCACCTCGGCCCATGCCACCAGAAACATGTTGGCCGAGTATGCATCGGCGATCCGATGGTCGAAGGTGCACGCAACGACTAATCCTCCGCACTGTAGCTCCGTAGCCTGTCCGAATACAGCACCAGTAAATACCTAAGTTAGCGATTTGCACGCATTTACCATGACTGTTGGAACGGGAAAGGTTCTGTCACATCTCAATCTACCTGAACGGCGAGCACGCCCTGTTTCCTCTTGGGAACGAGCTTCCCCTCGACGGACGCATCCGCATCATAAAAGTTCAAGTCCTTGAGCTGCACGTCCGCCTGGGCCTCGACAAAGTCCACCCCCTTGTTGTTGCAAAGCAGCTCGGGCTCCCCAACCGAGTTCAGGACGACCTCCCCAGCAAACGCGTAGTAAGAGACGAGGGCCTGGGCAAGGGAGTCCTTGAGCGTGCTCAGCACGGAACCTATCCTAAGGAACCTCAGAGAGGGGGAAGCGGGCTTCCTGTAGCAGAAGAAGACGCCGACGTCGACGGGAGGGAGGAGCAAGTCGAGGTTGGAGAGGGGGAGCCAGTGCTCTTGCAAGGGGAGGGCGGCGGCCACCGTCTCCTTCCTAACCACCGTCACCTTAAACTCTCCTTGCTCCCCCATTCGATGCCTCCTATGTGTTGCAGGAAAGGAAATAGAGAGGGTCGTCACGTTCTTATAGTACGACTACGCCCAACATTTCATGGGCCGGCCACGTCAGTCTCACACACCTAACTCCGTGGAATACGTCTGTCCTTGACTCCTATTTGGACATCGCGATGATGCTAAAAAAATCCTCCCCCTATCCTATTCGTCCGTTCCGGCATGTGTTCTCCAAATGGAAGTGAAGTCCTCGGAAAGAGTTCGGCAAGACGAACTCCCCGGACAACTTATTTGTTCGGACGGCAGGTAAAATCATATGTTGCTTGTAATGATACGACGTCGTATTTATGTGGTTGGATTGAACCAAAGGGATCCGTCGGTTATGATTTCATGGAGCCTTGTAAATGGGAATCAAAGTTCCAATTCCAAACATTGAAGAAGGGAAACGAGAAAATGCACTTTATAAATAAAAAGGAAGAAGAAGAAGATGATGACGATGATGATGTACATTAGTTGATCAGTTGCAACAACTCTTTTCGCACAAAAGCTGGAGAGAAAAAAGTTACAGCACCCCCCCCCCCCCCAAGTCTTTTATTTATCGTTAAGATTGGTTGAGCTTGAAAAGCTATGTTATAAAATCATAGTATTGTGTTGATGTAACACTTTGCTTGTCTTTGATGATGAGTTTTAGGAATGTGATGTTGCGCTACAGTAATGTGTCGCTGTAATATTACTTCTGTTCTTTTGTAAATATGAAAATAATTATTTTCCGGAATAAATTATTAAAGTTATTGGTATTTCGAATTGTTCAGATTAATTCGATGTATGTTTTAAATATTTTAATTTAATTTATAATATAGTTATAAAGCCTCTAATTATGGAAGTTAATATCTTTAGGATGATATTGAGCAAAGTGTTGTTGAGTCATAACTAGCGTGAGCAGTATATTGCTATCTTATATTATGTTGCTACTGTGTTGTTACGCTTGATCATTAAATATTTCTTTTATTTTGAAATAATCCAAAATATATCACGAGATGTCTTAATACATTGAATCTGGTTTGCAAGTTCCAAATCATCTAGTTAGACAACTCGAAATCGTATTATTAGCATTCCAAGTTAAGATATGGAAACAAAATATTTTATTATGAAAATCTTTGATCATCCGTAGCAGCGTTACACTTTGAAGAGATAAAATGTCAAATCAAATAATCTTGATTATTATTTGATTTTAATAACCGATATAGTTAACTTATAAAATATGGAAATAAATCTTCTCATTCGGATGAGAAAGATTAATCAAGAAAAGTTACCATTTGAGGCCTTCTCGAGCGTGGCGACCGTTGAGCAGATATCTACTCAGACCTGTGTGCAATTTTGGAAACAAATAAAGAGAATCGTCCTAATGAATCTAGACACCTCCCACAATATTTTCCCCATAAAAATCAGACTAGGCTATCAGACCAAATTGCCTTTATGCGTCACATTAGTCTGTGTTAAGCCTGTGTGAAGCTTTGAGGATCTGTGTGTATTGTGTGATCGACGGAGAATGGAAGGTAATAAGTAATCGTCTGGTTCTTACCTTTTGCAACAACGTGTGGGAGTGTTAAGGGTTGTGTGCTACCTTGATCATCGTGAAAAGGACTGTGTGTCATTTGTGCGTTTAACGAGCGGCTGGCGAATCATCTGAGGGAAACTAAGTGAATACCTATTATGATTGCAGTAGCCAGTTGATGACCCATCGGCAAGAAGTCATTATTGTCGTGTATTTTCGCAAGGAAGTCTCGAGCCTACAGAGTTTGAGCAGTTAGACACGCACTTGCGGGTGCGCGCTAGAAGTCTCGCGCCTGCAGGGTAAAGCAGGAGTCGGGAATGCCGCCGGAGTAGAAAGAGGTCCTCTTGAGCACAGAAGTGTTGTGTAGAAATCTCGACCTCCTGATACAGAGGGACAATATAGCAGATTGTGTGGGAGCCAACGGAGTTGAAAATTCCACCTAAGGCACTGGGTGTGCAATGTAGTGAGTCACGATTATGGTAACCGTGTACTTCTGAACTGAGTGTAGGACAGATACCAAGACTTCGCTGTGTGAGAAGTGAGGTTCCACTGTGTGAGAAACCAGCCTTTTCTTTTGTTTCTTTCCTGTTCTAAGTGATTGTCTTTGTGGCTGTCTATCTTGTATTTATAGACAGGTTTCATCAAAAAGACACAAGAGCTGTGTGGAAACATCTGCTGAGTGATTAAGTGCTGAATCATTCATCTGCTGTGAATCAGAAACGGGCTGCTCTTTGAGAAGTCGTTATGTCACTCTAATGAATAATTTTGTGAGGATTTATATTACAATGTTGTTTTTGTGCTTTGTTAGACAGGTCTACGCTAAAGCGACCACGTGTTGTGTGAGAATTCATTGAGCTACCAACTACTGAGCATGAGCATCCATCTGCTGGAAACGAGAAGATGTCCACTGTGTGAGGAGCTGATCGTTGCCCTTGAGGGATCTCTAATTTATTTAAGGATTTTTGTGATAAATTGAAAGCCTAGTACAAGGGCATTTTGCAGCCATTATATTATATAGTGGAATCACCTCGTTGTTGGAAAGTGAACGTATGTCGATTAAGACCGAACCACTATAAACTACTGTGTCCATTACGATCGCGCAAACACTCGTACGAAAACCTACTTGACCAAATCGTAACGCTTACAGCGAAGCAAATCTCGTAATCTAAGAAACGTTTTGTTGTGATACAGTATGCTTCCGCTTACACTGTAAAAGGACGAAAAAGTTACAATAGTTAATTCACCTCCGCTGAACGATCCAACATTTATATAATAATAATAATAATAATAATAATAATAATTGGCATATAGCCTCGCATAATGGGTCTTTACCCAATTCATATTATAAGAATGAAATGATTGCTATAAGTCCAACCCCACCATAATCTTTCATATAAACGAAGATCTCGTGGGTCGAACATTTTGGGTTAAACCAAGTCCAATTCCTAATCCTGCCCATAATTCAATTCACATGAAAGCCGTGTAATACAATCATTGTCTACCCTATCAAATGATGGTCATAAGCACAAGCCCACCATGGTAAATTTCGAGTATAAGTTATTACCCAATCCAAATGAAAAAAGTTATGCGTTATTTTACATGATCATCTTCATATTCATGGTAATCGAATTAAAGGAAGATATATACTTCCAATTACTAAAGATCGATCTCGCTCGTTTTTTATACTATAGTTTTGTGAATTTGGTGCTATCCGATAGAGGTCCCCCGATGGACCATTGGAAACGGGAAACCAAATAGCCTGGTCGGGACTAGTCAGATTGCAGAATTTGAGCCCCAACCAACGTTAAAAAAAAAAATCTGAAGGGGAATGGATGGGATTGGGGAACCGACAAAGCAAGTGGATGGATAAGCTGAGAGGATTGGATGGATAATAAAAATCCGGAGCCGAGGGCTGGGTGTCGGTCACATGTCGAATCTTTCCGAATCATATTTTACCGATACAATATAAAATTCCATGCCCCGGCTACGACTAGTACGACGTGGACGTGTTTAGAAAGGAATAGATATAATTTAACGAATCATTACATGGCAGCAGCGCAGCGCCTCCATCGTCCGATTCTTGGGAATATATTCTTTTTTTTTCTTTTATTATTAAAGGTAGGTTTAAGTGCCGGGACGACGTAATGGCCGACTTTAGCAATAAATAATTGGGAAAATTACACTCATACCCCTCGAAACTCTTTTAGTTACACAGGCGCTGTTTTAGCCGTACATTTACACCCCGATGGAGTGGATCCGTCGTTTCTGCCTTTACTCCACCCAAGTAAATTCTAATGACTTAGTTTGATTAAATAAAATTACAATCATTTTTCATCATCTTAAGAAAAATTATTCTTTTTCACTTTTAATAAAATTAGTGATTAAAATATTTAAAAAGTATATAAAAAACTATAGATGAGGACATTCTGTTTGAATTTGGTTGGTTGGTATTCGCAGTCGAGTTTGGTCATTGTAATTCAATCGAGTTTAACTATGTTATATATTCTATTTTGAAAAGTCGTAACATTTTTTGTTTGAGTTCAAGTCTGTGCGTTCCGAAAGTGATCGCGAACAAGCCGAATCCAAATACGTCGGAAATCTCTGGCACTACGGATAACTGGTACCCGGAGGATTCGTTGAATGTGAGATCGCCATATAAAAATGAAAGAAGAGAAGGAAGACGGCGGATGGACAGCCTTAAGTGGAAGCACTTACACATGCCATCGACGATGCCTTCGAAAGTGAGCAAGAACGCAGCAGCACAAAGAGAGCTTAAACGCTGGAATGCTTGAATAGATAAATTGACAATATATCCGTCTGTAGATAGGTGTCTGTAGAATGCCTAAGAACAAATATTTATACTAAGCTAGACGGTAAAGAAATATTGCACATATATTACGCTTCCTTTGCTGCCGGTCTCCATGGAATATCCCCTTTTCATATGAGTAATCTTGGCAATAATTTCCTTCCAAATCCTAAGATTTTCTAGAGTCTTACTTAACAGCTAAGTTGATCGATCGTGTCGCCCATTGGCCTTCGCCATAGAGTTTCCTCGCTCGCTCAACCAACTGTCGCTCGTCACTTTCGCTGTCTCTTGTCGCCCGTCGCCTGTATCCCTATCGCTTGGTGACTGCTTCACCCAGCAAGGCTTCACCTGGTGTGTTTCCGTTGCCACCTCCTTACTGAATTCCCGTCATTTGGGCCTACGTTCTGAACCATTAATCCACAAATGAGACCGAGATCTGTGGCCCAAAATTTCTATTGTTAAACAGAGTTATGACTTGCGACGTGGTAGCTGAAGTATTTCTGGAGCAGTAAGACAAAAATAAGGCTGGCGGACGAGGCGGTTGCGGAACCCGATTTTAAGAGAAATCGAAAGTTTTGCTTAAAATAATAAATCAGGTGATTTTATTACCATTAGAGTATTTTTTTTTTTATAAGAGAACAGAGAAACGAAAGGAAGAGGATAGTTTTTTTGGCTGAAAGAGAAAAATTAGAGCGTTAAGTTTTTGCTCGTGGGAAACAAGCGTTCGATTCTGCGGACTTGACGACGATCAATCCGTTGTCATGTTTCCACCGCGTCATGACTGAATGTAGAAGGCAACTCGAATTCCTATGAAATATATAATTTTATTTTCTAAGTACCGACAAAAACGCATTAATTTAATTTCTAACTTTGGTCAATTAAGGTGTTTTATAAAATAAAAGAAAAATTAAATGTGTTTTTCTTTTCCTTATTGTTATATAACCATATTACTGAAATTAGAATTTGAACTATTGTAATTTTACCAAATAAATTTAATGTGCTTAAATAATCACTATTTTTATTATAACTGTAGAAAGAATTTTGAATTTTAGGTTTAATTAATTTATTAGTTTTAAAAAAAAACAGAAAAGATATAACTTCACTTAATTAAACCAAGTTATAAGAATATTTACTAAGAAGTAAGAGAAATGGTAGAGTTCACTATGCAAAATGTAAAATTTGAAAAGCTAAGATGTTTATTAAGAAAGTTTTGAGATTGGCGTAAATTTGGGTTTAGGGGGTTGTCGTCATCTTCACCTTCTTCACCTCATCCACTTCCCCAAACGCGCACACACACTAACAGGGTTCCCGTGTCCCAAAGCCCCTCCTCAGCAAAAGCAAAAGCAGACCCACGTTGGTAGATCTACTGTTCTTTCTCCCCCCGCAGATTCCTCTCACCAAAACCAACGGGCAGGTCAATCTCATCTGCCCCTCCCCCAGACCTTATTTCAATTCATCCCATGATTTTTCCATTTTTTTTTTGTT
Organism: Melastoma candidum; assembly: GCA_023653495.1. Classification (NCBI taxonomy): domain Eukaryota; kingdom Viridiplantae; phylum Streptophyta; class Magnoliopsida; order Myrtales; family Melastomataceae; genus Melastoma; species Melastoma candidum. Next base: position 10,475,839 of record CM042888.1, on the reverse strand, counting down.
ATACTAGGCAGGCAGGCAAGCAAGCAAGCTTAAAGAGTTTAGTTCACTCTGTTTTCTCCTGCTTTATTTTTCCTGTTGTTGGGTTTCGGTAGGACTAGAGATAAGCCGCGAAAGGGACGTGAGAGAGGGAGACACCCTTTCTTTTGGGTTTTCTTTTGCCGGGGGAGGTGTGTGAGGGATCTGATCCCTGTTTCTTGGTCTGATTTCCGTCCCCCTGGTCCATGTCCTTACGGGTTACCCCCAAAGTTAGTATCTTTTTTGGACTAAACGTCTTTTTTGGACTAAACGGAGGGAGTGAGTTCGTCTACAGTAAAGCTAGCAAACGGGAGAGCGATCTGGGTTGATCGTGTTTTGGGAGTGATTGTGGGTTGTTGGCTTTCCTCTCTTGTGGTAGAAGAGAAACCTTAGTCAAGCTGCTTGGTGATGGTTGCCCAGACCCAGTTGCATTTGGCACCCTTCCCCATTCATTTCTTTCTTTTCCCGTGATCTGATATCATCCCGAGGGCTGATGTTGCCTGTGTGCCTGGATAGCTTTTCAGATTCTTGGCACTCCTTTGTTTGTGTGTATATAGGCGTACACATCTATGGAACCGTTGGGCACCCCAATTTTCGTGATCGAGTGAAAATATCATGGTTTGATGGGCCTTCTTAAGATGATGCTCCGTGTATCTAAGATACACATTGGAATGAAAGTATAAGATTTAGTGGTCCAGCAAGATTTTACAAGATAATTTATGTCCATTGTGAAATGAGTGGACCTGGTGGTCGATGTTCTTCCAAGTCCCCGTTGATTTTTAAATTACCGTGATTGTCTTCTTGTTCCTTGGTACGGTGACTGTAGAGTGAAATGTTTTGGGGCCTTGACAAGTTTATGTGTTTGAAAGTACCATGACAACTATGATTATGGGGATAGATTTTAAGCTTTATGCAGATTATGTTTTGCGGACTAATGTTTCGCCGTATTACAGAAAATGCAGTCGTTATTACCCCATGTTAGCACGATGAAAAGTGCAGTCCTGAAGCATATCCGCTTTGCGAATCCATGCCTTGTGACACAGTGGCGGAACATGTCCTTGTCATCTGCAAGAATGGAAGAGCATGGTTTTGAAAGCACCACTATATCTGATATTCTCAAAGCCAAAGGTAAAAATGCTGATGGCTCCTGGCTTTGGTGTACCACTGATGACTCTGTCTATGATGCTGTCAAGTCGGTATGTAGAACATCAGTCCTGTGATTTTTTGACCATCCAGTATTAATTTTTTGCATGGATTAACTTTTACAACAATCTTGGGTCATTTATGTTCCTCAGATGACACAGCACAATGTTGGCGCCCTGGTGGTTGTGAAACCTGGAGAACAAAAGTCAGTTGCTGGAATTATTACTGAGAGAGGCGAGTCTTCTTTCTTCGCAAAACGGTGTCAACCGCTCTTTGTCCACATCCCCTTTTTAGTGTATATTTTTAGATTCAAAATAATTACTATTAGTCATGTTACAATCTGTTATATTAGTGTGTAAACTCAAAATAATTAGTCATAGTATGTCTCTATATTTGGAATTGTTGCATAGGCGCCCGCTAAATAATCCACATTGTGTCATTTGTTCTTTCTCTATTGATCGCATGATCATGCGGAACAAATTTTTTAGTGGATATCTATACCTTGTTGATGAAGATTCATTTTACTTGCTTGTTGACAGACTATTTGAGGAAGATTATCGTTCAGGGGAGATCCTCCAAATCAACCAAGGTCGGAGACATTATGACCGAGGAGGTAAAAGCAACAACTTTATTTTGTTTTCTACGGCAGATTCATTTTCTGTTTGTTGTTGACTGTATATAAATGGGAACCTTTTTGTTTTGTAGAACAAACTCATTACTGTTACTCCTGACACAAAGGTTCTTAGGGCGATGCAGCTTATGACCGGTAATTTTTTTTATTTTTTGGTATCTTATGACCGGTAATTTTTGTACATGTATATTTTGTGGTCCTACGTATAGAGTAAAAAGGTTTTAAAAGAAATGAGGCTCGGAGAACTAGGATATCAGGGGATGTTTCATCATCTTCATTTGGTAGCTGTGTCGTCACGTTAGTCGTATTCTGTGGGAAGTGCTATTTTACGACATGCAATAGGTACTTATATTCGATCCAAAAGAATACTCTGGCTGGCCGGCATGCACTTCTTGCCCTATTTTGTGCTGATCAGGAATGCTTAGGGCAACCAGAATGGTCTTGACTGCGTTTTGGGGTTTGATATGGTCTGGTTATTCTCCGTCTGATTGAGTCCTTCCTGTCCGGCCATGTGATTCATGGCTGGCATCTCGTAGTGGGCATTTGGTTAAAAACAAGAAACAATGGCGTGCTTTCCTTGTCTGACCGAGTGTGATTGGATTTGCAGATAACCGTATCAGGCACATTCCTGTGATAACCGACAGTGGAATGATCGGGATGGTGTCCATCGGGGATGTCGTCCGTGCGGTTGTCAGCGAGCATAGGGAGGAACTGGATCGGTTGAATGCCTATATACAGGGGGGTTACTAAGACGCGAGGCCAGCGTTGCCTCTCGTCCCCCTGGTTAGTTGGTCAAAATGAAAAACCCCATGGCACGACATGCGCGTGCGGCAGCTGGTTGTGTCTCTTTTCGCTCTCTGAACGTGTTGCTGTCTGTCTCAGTAAGCAGATGTTGATGACGAATAAAAGAATACTCTCTTGTATCATGCTGCCAGCTTGAAGATCTTGAAAACGGTCAACCTACCCCTAACATATGTCATGGGCCTAAAAGCCCAAAACAAAACCCGGTGCATATTCTTAGGCCCATTATGAATACCAAAGCAATTTCTTAACCACAATGAATGTAGAAATTCGTGCGGGGAAAACTAAAATTGACCAAACATTGCGATAAGCTTGCATCAATGGACCATTTTAGGACAGAAAAATGTGGTCCTAAGTCCCCAGTCTATGGTACCAAAAAACCCAAAATGTTGGTTGAGTTTTAGATTGTACACATAAATAAGGTTTTGTGTTTTGTTTTTGGTACGTTCTAAGGACAGCTTTGTCCCATTCGAGTCCTTTTAGGATAATCGCAGGACCCTCCAACCCAAGATGTAAGAAAACTGCGTAACTCGGGCCTATCAAAGCTAATGCGTGACAAGTACATCACGACGCGATTTTGAGATTCAAACCTAAAATTTTCCCAAAGTGAATTCTTGGTGACCCACCATACATAGATTTGGGACGAAGGGGAAGCACTGGATTCAACTCCAAGCAAAAGTGGGGGATGGAGACATGGGAGTGTGTGTGTGGGGGACTTTAATGTATGGGGGGAGGGGGGGAGGCCAAAAGAAAAGGCAAAGAGAAGAGAACTACTTGTAATGAATGCAAAGGAAGTCCTTTCCTTTAAAATCCCTAAGAGAATGTTTGGCTCTGTGGGAGGGAGGATGTACAAAGGAAGAAGGGAGGGGCAAGTTCATTGTTCTAATCACACTTTTTCAGGGATGGATGGTGGTGAATGTGAATGCAGCAGACTCGGAGAGGGAACTCAATTCCAATCCTAGTCAAAGAGAATGAGTGTGACTGACTCTCTTCCGGTTTAGTTTGTTTGTTCATTTCTTTCTTCATTACTTTATTGACGGTTGGAGATGTTCTTTTTCTTGTTCAGATGTTTCTTAATATCATCAGAAAGCATACATATACGAAGAGAAATTTCAATAGTTTTGATAATAATAATAATAATAAATATAAGGGTTTTGTAGCATGTGCTCACCGGTTAAGAGATATAAATAATAAAATAATTTAGTTTTATTGTTTCTTAAATTACAAAAAATATAATTATGACTAAATTTAAAACATCTGAAGGAGCTCTTATCGGATGCCACTGGTTAACGAAATCCTAATGATAACGATAACGGGATACATGTTTTCTTTAAATATTTTTTTGTGAACTAATAAAAATTAAGAAGCGCCGTTACGTAGCAAAATTCCTGTTAATAAGAACGAATCAAATTAAACCAATGTTTTTCTTATTTAATAAAATTTTTGGGTTGCATGGGAAAGAGAGAGAGACTAATAATAAAAAAAATTAAGTAGTGAGTAGGGGGAGGGGGAGACAAAGAAATTTGTAAAATTCTGGAGGATGATGTAGAGACGACTGCTTCGGGGGATGAGATCCTCCTCATTAATTATCAATTACTTCCACGTGATGCAGAGAGATCTTTGATGAATTAATTTTCTTTTTTTTTAAAAAAAAAATTAAGCCTAATTATGTGGGATTTAGTAATATAATTTGTGGGGGTCTCACTCCTCACAAGCGTTTGTCGTCTAGCGAGTCCTAGCATCATTAATCATGGCAATTCTTCATTAAAATAAATAAATAATAATAATAATAGTCGAGAGAGGTTTACACGTGACTAATTGCGAGACCGGGGGGGGGAATGAAACTGAGACAAAAATAGTTGGGTAGTCTAATATCTCCATGAGTAGGAGATATGTTTCTGTCGGAAAGGTTTGTTTCAAAATTTCTTTTTAACGTGGAATTTGTGGGTTTGGGTTTGTAAACTCTTTCAACAATCCAAGTGAGTGATGCGTGATATTAAAATTGTTTAGTTATATGGCTTAAATATGTATTAGTAATTTGAGTGGCTTGGATGAGAAGTGATATTAAAATTACCTTAGAATAAGGCTAAAAATATTCAAAATATCGATTTAAGTAAAATTTAGGCAAAAAAAATTGGCCACAAATTGATAATTTATCAGATAATTGTTCTTCTAATAATACCGTTAGAGAATACGACTATAAAGAATTCAAATTATCATTAAAGAAAAATTTTAAGAGGAAATAAATCGATATTTTATATAAAAACATGATAAAATTTAGGAATTATGTTAGCTTGGGGGGGCACATGTCAACATCGCATTGGTTTGGGAGAGGAGGAGGGCGGCGGGGGTGGGGAGTCTGGTCTGGGGTCGGCAACTCCACACTTGCCTTCCCTCATCATCATTGTCCCAATTTGGGACACCTACTCCCTTCTCCTCCTTGGCATATAATAAATATAAAGAGTAGTAGTAGTAGTAGCAGCGTTGGGCTTCCCTTGTTAACAAGGAGGTCACTCCATTCAATTTCCCCATGTCGTTCATTTAATGCATTGACCTTTCAGTATTTATCAACACCCCAACTTATTACTTCATTAACTACTACTACTCCCTCCCCCCCCCCCCCAACCCATTAATGATGTCGATGTGCATTCGATTTTGTGTCCCGAAATTTCTCTCCCCCCCCCCCCCCCCCCTCCCCCGCCCATCTCTCTGTTATTTTTTTTTTTACATTCAGAACAACAACAACACTCAATTCATGGCTCTCGTAAATTTCTATTCTATTCACTCCTGGGTTTTATTGCATTTTTCCTTAATGATGTACTCCAAGGTGCGAGATTCTGAAGGGAAAGAGTAAGGAACTAAGGTTAATATTTCTTTAAAAAAAAAAAAAACAAGTTACTATTTATTGGATACCGTGTCCAATATAATTAAATGGGTCAACTAAATATCGAGAAAGCTCTCTGAACAAAGCTGTGGACACTCCGGTAATGATGCCTCCAGCCAGAGTTGTTCTACTCTTAATAAAATACTTATATGACAACCACCAACTATTGCCCGATTCATTCACCCATTCATTCATCTAAAGTAGTAGTAGTAATTATAATATTATTATTTATTATTAATTTTTTATAAATAAAAAATACACATAAATAATCAAATACATGATGCATATTCCTTGATAATATCGATCGAAAACTGTTTCATAAAATAAGCACCGATTTCGTTCTTTAAAAAAATCGGCGTTTCAAATATTAATTTTGTCCTTTATAATAGAGAATTCAAAATTTCAACACGAATTTCTTTGATTTGAAGTAACAAAATCGGTATTTCAAATATCAATTTAAAAATATTGATTAAAAAATTTTAAAACTTTCCACCTTATAAAGAAAAACTCTTTAAATATACCGTACGAACAATATAGATTGTTACATCTAAACCGCAATTGTATACATACTAGTAGCCCCCTCTTCGTGTGTATAGGGGACACGTAACAAATTGTCAGAAAACACTCCCCCCAACACACACTTGTGACCCAACAAAACCCATCATCTTCGGTTTCCTTTCTTTCTTCCTTTTTTACACTAAATGAATATTTTATTTTCTCTCTTTTCGAAATCTTTTCAGGGTTTCAAACAGCATGATGTGATGTCCGAAAAAAAAAAATTTAATATAATTACGTGAATATTATAAATATAGTATAAATGTTCATTTATTGTAATCATTTGTTATTCATTCGGTTACAATTTTTTAGGTTCTTTCTGTTGTAACATCTCTATAAATAGAAGGGATATCTATTGTATATGATGATCTTGAAAATCAATAAGAAATTCTCCTTCATCTTCTCTTCATATTATCTCGTTTTCCTTTTTCCGTTTTCCCGTTCTTTGTTTTACAACACGTCATCAGCACGACGAAGCTCTATCGGAAAGCGAGGAAAGAAAAGAAAACGACGATCATATGCAAGATCCCTTACGGATTGAAATGGCATTAAATTAATAATTCTGTGAAGTTTATAAACGGTAATTCTACACGTCATTTCAATATTTATTATTGAAAAGTTTATTCTTACCGAATCTTGATCCCCCGTAGTGGATCCACGATTCCCATAAGCGGATTCACCGTCCCCAGAAGCGGTGATCAAAACAAAGCAGTGATCACCATCCCCACGATTCCCATAAGAGAATCCACAATTCCCATAAGCAGATTCACCGTCCCCATAAGCGGATTCGTACCATCAATGATCAAAACACGGCGTCCGACCAAGATAAATCTAAAGCAGTGATCTTTCTTCGCCGCTATCTTCACGAAGGTTTAAAAATTGAGTATCTCAAAGATCCCTTAGTCTTGTGAAATAATTGACTATCTTCATGCCTCCTTTTAGCCGAACAAAACAATGAGCTTTTGATGAAGAATCATGAGGCCCGTCCGACCGGATCTGCTCCATCTCCTGTAGTGAATGTGACATCATATGGAGGACAACAACGTGGTCGTGGTCGTGGTCGTGGCCGTGGAAATGGACGTGGACGTGGTTATGGTCGAGGACGTGGTCGTGGTCCGTATTATTTTCGTAACAATCGTCCTCAATACGTGGAAAGGGGAAGAGTGACAAAGAGATGCATGACGACAAAAATGGTCAATTCAATAAGAATGTGGAGAATAAATGTTATCGTTACGGCATGAAGGGCCACTGGTCACGTACCTATCGTACGCCAAAACATTTTACCGATCTCTAACAAGAGTCATTAAAAGAAAAAAGGGTGATCAAGACGAACTTCATTTTCGATGAAGGAAAAGTGGCTTCCGGTGATGATAAAATAGATTTTGGCTATGATGATTTCTCCCAATTTGATATAACTGACTTTCTTGTTGAGCATGAAAATAATAATAATGTTATTTAATTTTATTTCTCTTGATGTATTTGTTTATTTTTAAATGAAATTTTATGATTACCTAATTATACGTTTTGTTGTGAAAATTAAAGTTTTAATTAAAAAAATAAAATGGTATAATCTGGGAGTAATATTTTATTGTTGTTTTTATTTTCTTATGTGCTTTTGTATATCATTAAATTAATATTTTATTTATGAAGAAAATGGAGGTTCCCGGAAGCGAATTCTCGACCAATGAAAATTGCGATTATCTCGTAGATAGCGCATCGACACATATTTCGAAAAGCAAGACATTCCTTTTCACCCATGTTCTCCGAGTGGTGATATTGATGTTCAACAGATACGTTCATCAGAAAATCTAGCAGATTTATTCACAAAGGCTTTGCCTACAATAATTTTTGAAAGGTTGGTGCATAAAATTGGAATGTGCAAACTTGTAGATTTAAAGTAATGTTACTAAGAGGGGGAGTAAACATATTGTACTCTTTTTTCCTTTACCATGGTTTTTTCCTACAGGGTTTTCCTGGAAAGGTTTTTAACAAGGCAGTATCGGAATGGACATTCAAGGGGAGTATTGTAAAAATGGTTTTCATTCGGTTACAATTCTTTGGATTCTTTTTGTTGTAAAATCTCTATAAATAGAAGGGATATCTATTGTATACGTGATGATATTAGAAATCAATAAGAAATTATCCCATCTTTCCTCTCCATATTCTCTCGTTTTCCTTCTTCTCTTTTCTCGTTCTTTGTTTTACAACAGTTAAATTATTAATTATATAATATATTTTGATCATTTTATACGATTTATCCTCACATTTTAAAAATATTTTTTTATAATTAACATTCGGTGGTTATCTTTAATATAAATTTTGTTAATCGCGACTATTGCTGATAACTATCGTCGTCTAAAAATCATTAATTTCAATTTCAATCCGGCAAATTATTAATTGTGTAATGTACCTTAGTCATTTTTTCGATTTAACCTAAAGTTTCAAAAATATCTTCGAATAATAATGTTAGTAAGGCATGCATGTGTTCATATATTCTTAATCTTAAAAAATAAATAGTATCTTTATATTTTAATAGAAACACATGCATGTGTCCATACTTTAAACTAGTAATAACATTTTAATGCTCATGCAAACATATTTCAAGTGTAATAAGACGAGGGGGGGGGTGTGCATACATGATGTTACATCCGGGACGTAACGTTGTAACATCTGTTTCGTATTCTTCTTATGCATGTCATTTAGCCAAGTCCTTAACTCGCTCCAGTTATCAATGTTGTCCCCAATTGGGTTTGGTCCTATCTGCTTAAGAATTACTATAAATAAGTCTCATCCATCTCGGTCATTTCTTTTGCTCAATGCACACAATATTTGTTATCCCTACCCAAGATGAAGATCATAAATGTATATGCTTCCTGGCGGTTCCCTTTGTCATGGCTTTCACCTTGATTGGTAGTTTCGAGTTTTCTTGAGCGCATAATAATAATAATTTATGTTGGATTCCTCGCTTCGACTTGTTTGCTTTCATATTGGGTCTATTTTACAGTGGCTAAACCCAGAAGCAACAGCCAGGTAATGGTAAGTCCGTGAAAGACAACAACTACGACAACGGTTATGGTTGCAAGTGTTGCGGCTGCCACTGGGTCGATGTTGCATCCAAATGGTGAGAGAATGCGATGGTGAAGGTGGTGAACCTGGTATGGCCGAGGTTGATTATTACAGAAGATGAGGCGGAATAGCAATAGGTTGGGGCTTGCTGGCGGCGGAGATTGGGGCAGAGGAGGTGGTGGTATGGCCGTGGTCAATAAGTATGGAGGTGGTGGTGGTAGCAAATGCGACACTAGTTGCTACTGGTACGAGTATGAAGTTTGCCAGAAGAGTTGCACCGAGGCAGAGAATCTTCGTATAGCCAAGACTGTTTTCCCATAGTGACAACAACATCCAAAAGATAAATAAATATTAATGAGAAATAAGATCATTTTTCCTTTTCGTGCGAATATTGGTAATGGATATAACATATAAAATAATGATAAAATCTTACAAATAAAGCTCACCTGATTAGATGATTAGATAAATGTAAATGCATGCAATATATAGTTGGGAAGTTTTCCTTGTGTTGCACAAGGAATAAAATCCTGCAAAGTCTGATTTTTTTACCAAATAAATTCCATCTTTCTAATGAAAAATTATGTTGGCTTATAAGAAGATAAATTTTGAAACTTTAGGTTAAATTGCAAAAACTTGACAAAGTATAAGACACAATTGATAATTTGTCTGGGTTAAAAATTGGACTAGATATCTTTTAGATAATGTTAGTTGCGAACTGTACGTCACGTTAGTCGTCTCGACTAATGAAGACTATATTGAAAGTAAATATTAGAATAAAAGGTAAAAAGCATAAAATATATTTGATAATTTTAACCGAATAATTAACATATCGGGACGAAGGGAGGGAGAGGAGAGGAGAGTAGGGAGTTAGGTGAGGGCGTGAGTGTATAAAATACAAACGGGGTGACGCGGGGGGCAAGAGGACAAAAAGCATAATCACTTTTTGAGACGTCGAAAAAATTCATCCTTTGAGGAAAAGCTACACTTTTTCAAAATAAAATAAAATAAATTTAGACCCCATATCATATCATATCATATCAGTTCATGTCGTGTAACTTTACCAACTAAAAACAATTCAAACCATTAAAAAAAAAATCAGCTCAAAGGAAAAACAAAAAATGTGTGTGTGTGTGTGAGGGGGAGGGGGGGGGGGTGTCACTTCAATCAAACTAGAAGAAGAAGAAGAAGAATCTCAGGTACAGACATGGATTCAATCAAAGGTCTCAATAATTGTCCCATAATTATTGAATGAGTGAAGGACTTACTTAGACCCTCCTCCTCTTCTTCTTCTTCATTTTTTTTTTTTTAATCATCTTATACGCTTCCCCATAATCAATCCCCCACTCAAAAAGAGAGATGGAGGGAAAAGAAAACCTAAGCAAAATGCCAAATGCAAATTGCATTACGATCACGGCCTCCCGGGGTGTCACGTCACGGTCATTGCTTTTTCTTTCTTTTTGGCCAAATAAGAAAGCATGCAAGAAATGCCTCGGATGCGCCCCCCCCCCCCCCTTCCTTCTTCCTTTTCTTCCTTTTAATACGTTTTCACATCAGACCTTTCTCCTATGTCCCCATGTCGTCTTGGTTTGATTTTTATATTTACATTGTTCTTGGTTTGATTTTCTTTTTCCCTCTCTTTTTTTTTTAACATGAGGATTGGATGGCATTACAGAAAAAAGAAAGAAAAAGAGAGAAACTAAAAGAGTTTTGTGAAAAATCCCCCCCCCCCCCCCCCCCCGCTTCTTCCCACCTCGTATTTGAATTTCTTTTATTACAAATACAACCCCCATGGAACCACAAATCACACCCGACACATGCATGAATTGAGAGAAACAACAACCTCCTCTGTCTCCTTCCCCCCCCCCCCCCCCCACCCGGGGCTTGTCTTAATCTCCTCCTCCTCCACACTCACTCCCTCCCTCTACACACAATGCCGTTCCCTCCGCCTCCCCTCCCCTTCCTCCTCCTCCTCCTCCTGCTCCCACCCGCCTCCCCCTCCCCCGGCGACGAGCAGCGTGCCCTCCTCGACCTTAAGTCCGCCGTCGTCTCCGACCCCTCCTCCTCCCTCTCCCCCTGGGCCCCTCCCTCCCCTTCCAACTCCACCGCCCACTGCTCCTGGCCCTTCGTCTCCTGCGACCCCCGCCGCCTCCTCGTCACCTCCCTCGATCTCTCCTCCCTTAATCTCTCCTCCCCCTTCCCCCCTAACCTCAATCTCCTCCCCCACCTAACTTATCTCAACCTCTCCAACAACGTCTTCAATGGCACCCTCCCCGATGCCTTCCTCGCCGGCCTACCCAGCCTCCTCACGCTCGACCTCTACAACAACAACCTCTCCGGTCCCTTGCCCCCCGCCCCCCTCCCGCGACGCCTCCGCCACCTCCACCTTGGTGGGAACTTCTTCTCCGGACCCATTCCTGTGGGTTACTCCCTTTGCGATTCCCTCGAGTACCTCGCCGTCTCTGGGAATGAGATCACCGGGACCATCCCCCCGCAGCTCGGGAACCTGTCGCGGCTTCAGGAGCTCTACGTCGGTTACTACAACACGTTCGACGGTGGGCTGCCCCCTGAGCTGGGGAATCTGTCGGAGCTGGTCCGGCTCGACGCCGCCAGCTGCGGGCTCTCCGGGGAGATCCCACCGGAGCTTGAGAAGTTGAAGAAGCTCGACACATTGTTCCTCCAGGTGAACCTGTTCTCCGGTGGGCTGACGCCGGAGCTCGGGACCCTCTGGAGCCTCAAGAGCATGGATTTGAGCAATAACTTGCTCACGGGGGAGATTCCCGCGAGCTTTGCCGATCTGAAGAACCTGACCCTGTTGAATCTGTTCCGGAATCGGCTGCACGGGGAGATCCCGGTGTTCATCGGAGAGTTGCCGGAGCTCCAGGTACTCCAGCTGTGGGAGAACAACTTCACGGGCAGTATTCCCGCGAATCTTGGCAGGAATGGTAATTTACAGCTCGTGGACGTTTCCTCCAATAAGTTGAACGGAGTTTTGCCCCCTGATCTGTGCGCAGGCAACAAGTTGCATACTTTAATTACTTTGGGGAACTTCCTGTTTGGCCCTATCCCGGAATCCTTAGGGAAATGTGAGTCCTTGAGCAGGATTAGGATGGGGGAGAATTACTTCAATGGTTCGATCCCGAACGGGCTGTTTGGACTGCCAATGCTGACCCAGGTCGAGCTGCAGGACAACTACCTTGAAGGGGGTTTCGTTGTGGGCGATTCGCCGGCTGCAAATCTCGGCCAGATTAGTCTTTCTAACAACAAGTTGAGCGGGTCGTTGCCGCCGGCCATCGGGAACTTCACAAATGTTCAGAAACTGCTCCTCGACGGGAACCGGTTCTCGGGTCGAATCCCACCAGAAATCGGGAAGCTGCAGCAGCTTTCGAAGATGGGCTTGAGTAACAACGAGTTCTCGGGCAAAATCACACCTGAGATCAGCCGATGCAAGTCACTCACCTTCATCGACCTCAGCCGGAACAATTTCTCTGGTGAGATTCCAAACGAGATCACCACAATGAGGATACTGAACTACTTGAATGTCTCGAGGAACCACCTTGCTGGGAGCATTCCCGCATCCATAGCCTCAATGCAGAGCTTGACCTCCATCGACTTCTCATACAACAATCTCTCTGGCCTAGTCCCGGGCACAGGCCAGTTCAGCTACTTCAACTCAACCTCCTTCCTCGGTAACCCCAACCTCTGTGGTCCCTACCTCGGTCCTTGCTTCGGAGCCACTGCAACTAGCACGGGCAAGCCACATGAGAAAGGGCCACTGTCGGCTTCGGTGAAGCTGCTGCTTGTGATCGGCCTTCTCTTGTGTTCGATTGTGTTTGCCATTGTGGCAATCATTAAGGCTCGGTCTCTGAAGAAGGCGAGTGATGCTCGCGCTTGGAAGCTGACCGCCTTCCAGAGGCTAGATTTAACGAGCGATGATATTTTGGACTGTTTGAAGGAGGACAACATCATCGGGAAGGGAGGTGCTGGGATAGTGTACAAGGGTGTTACGCCGAATGGGGATCAGGTAGCTGTTAAACGTCTCCCAGCAATGAGCCGAGGGTCATCCCATGATCACGGTTTCAATGCCGAGATTCAGACTCTCGGGAGGATAAGGCACCGTCACATTGTCCGCTTACTCGGGTTCTGCTTGAACCACGAGACAAATCTTCTCATCTATGAGTATATGCCTAACGGAAGCCTCGGTGAAGTGCTGCATGGGAAGAAGGGCGGGCACTTGTTGTGGGAAACAAGGTATAAGATCGCCCTTGAAGCTGCCAAGGGGTTATGCTATCTGCATCACGACTGCTCGCCTTTGATAGTACATAGGGACGTCAAATCTAACAACATATTATTGGACTCAAATTTCGAAGCTCATGTGGCTGATTTCGGGCTTGCAAAGTTCCTCCAGGACTCCGGCACATCCGAGTGCATGTCGGCAATCGCGGGTTCTTACGGTTACATCGCACCAGGTGGGTGAACTCGAAATACTGCTCAGTTGCGGTTCATTGACTAGACCCAATCTTAACGGAAATTTCCGCCTTCTGTTCATGCAGAGTATGCTTACACGCTCAAGGTGGACGAGAAGAGCGACGTGTACAGCTTCGGCGTGGTACTGCTCGAGCTCGTCAGCGGCCGGAAACCCGTAGGCGAGTTTGGGGATGGGGTGGACATAGTCCAGTGGGTAAGGAAGATGACTGGATCGAACAAAGACGAAGTCCACAAGATCCTTGACCAGAGGCTATCCTCAGTACCCATCCACGAGGCCGCACACTTGTTCTACATCGCCATGCTGTGCGTGGAGGAACAGGCAGTGGAACGCCCCACCATGAGGGAAGTAGTCCAGATCCTCACCGAGCGCCCAAACCCCAACAAGGGCGAGAGTCCCATGATCACGATCGAATCCTCTCCCCCTCACGCCCCCTCTGCCACTACGGATTCCCCCACCACCACCGCCACCACGCACCAATCGCCGCCGCCTGATCTCCTCAGCATCTAAGTATATGCCCCAACCGCGATTCGGGCACTAGTCGTTTTCCCTAAAATGGGGCAATCGTAGGCTGCGGTTTCGGGGTCAAGATTACGTTGTTCCGCTTGTTCTTTTATGTTAGTATTTTGCTTATGTTTCCCTTTTAACTATTAGTCCGGGGGGATCAAGCTGGGGTGTGGGGGGAGGGGGGCGGCTTCTAACACCTGGAATTAAGGATGTCATTTAATGTTTACTTAATGTGAATAGTTGGGATGGAGGGAGTGAGGGAAAGGAGGATTTGGACTGGTGGTGGGTGGGTGAGTTACTTACACCTGTGTTCTGTTTCTGTTGCAGTGGCTCTCTGGGGTTTCCCCTTGCTCTGTTTGTAATGTTGCCATTGCCACTGACCCACTTCTGGATCTGGCAAAATTCAGTCTATTCGCTCACGCACACCCCTCCTCAATTCAATTCTGCTTGCTTTTTTTTTTTTCTTTAAAGCATATCTGATGGATTTGGTTTCGAGTGAGTTGGGTTCTGATGATTTGTAGGCAGGCAAGCGAATCTGAACCCCCTCCTTGTAATATGCAAAACTACTGCACACAGACAACCAGTGGAGGAAGAGGAGAGCAGGAGGAGGGGGTCGTCTGTGTCTGACTTGGGGAGAGGGAGCAATTATTTTGGGATTTATTATCACTGCATTGTAAATTGTTGCTCCCAAGTAGATAGGCAGAGTTAGGATGGATGGTCATTTATTACTACTACTATTATTATTAACTTATTACTGATCTCCCCATGTTCCATTTTTCTTTTGGACTCTTAATTTGGCCGGTGATGTTTTCTGGTACGGACAAAGCATGCCAAATACTTTAGGTTTTGAGGGTGGTTGAAAACTAGACGACACGACAAAGGACAACATCACATCACCCTCTCGTCAATGTCATCAATCTAGTGGGCGATGCCTTTCCGACTCACCCTTATCAGAATTTTGCAATTATTTTCCCAGTCTTGTGGGTGGTGGGTATTTATTAAATAGGGAATATAATAGAAATGCATGCATGCATGGAGCCCAGTGATTCTTTCTGGGAGTGGTTTGAGATATTGGGTGGGGGGCCAAGGTGTGTTGTGACATGTGCAGATGTTTATGATGAAAAGATGTCCCCCCCCTACCCAACCCATGTCTTGTCCTTCGTTTTAGTTTTGTACTATTTTGTGTCGGCTATTTCATGAGGGGTAGGAGCAGATGCATCCCATTTCCTCTTTTTTTTTTTTTAACTCTTTTCCCGTTGGGTTTGGGACATCTTGGTCTGCATGATACAATTTAACAAAGACAGCCAGCTGTTTTTCTCCTTCTGTAGAACTACTAATTGCATAGCTATTATGAGGGTTAAAATAGAGAAATAAATCGCACTAACTTGTAAGACAAAAAGAATAACCTCTGTTTGAAAGTACCCAACAGAGTCTATAAACTATTTTTGAAAGTTCTAAAGAACAAAAGCTAGTGCAAAGAAGGTTAGACAGTGGGAAAAAGATTGAAAAATATATCCCTTTTCAGCACTTGTTTTTGTTGTTTGTGGGGGTGGGTGAAAGGTTTTTCAAAAAATTTTCTTTCATGCCTGTCATCCACTCTAGGGGAGTGAGACAATATCGATTTATGTATTGCAACATCTTTGGGTTCTTAATGACATTGAGAGGAACAATAGTGGGATCAGGCAATTTGTTATGAGGAACATAATTATTCTTATATTAGTATATTATTTTGAAATTTATTTTGTATTAGTTATTTTGTTGCGTGTCAATATACTAACAGCACGCTTTGCCTAAGTTAAGTTTTAGAGAAAGAAATGATCTCGTGATAAACATTATTCATTAAGATTCACTCTTACTAAGTAAATTCGTGTAATGCGAGGATACCCCCAATTTACCGTCACCCGATAAAAGCTAATGATCACTTGATTCCCTCTACCAAAGCTAAGGGGGCCAAGAGTAACACAAGGAGGAGCATATCAGCTAAGGGCTCAAACACAAGCAATACGAACATATCAATTAATTAATTATAACCCACCATTTCACATATGACGAAATGATCAGACAAAAAAATTAACAAAAAGAAAATGGAAAAAATGATCTCCATCTACAAAAAACATAGTTCTAGCTACGCCGGTGACTAATTTAATCAACAACAACTCCATACCAGCGGCTCCAATGACCTTGTCAGTATGGTTTTGATGATGTCATACAGAAGGTAAGCTTCTGTTGCGTAGAAGGTAAGCTTCTGTTGCGTAGAAGGTAAGCTTCTACTACTCTACAGAAAGTTAACTTACATGGACAGTCTGTTTCGTACCTTTTGTCACCTAATCATTACCACGAATTATTTAAA
Source organism: Melastoma candidum (assembly GCA_023653495.1). Lineage (NCBI taxonomy): Eukaryota > Viridiplantae > Streptophyta > Magnoliopsida > Myrtales > Melastomataceae > Melastoma > Melastoma candidum. The sequence goes on along the minus strand of CM042888.1, from coordinate 10,459,404 downwards.
TTAATCATCTGATTATTTAAATACATTCTTATGGCATTACATGTTAATTAAAATGGTTTTAAATCATTTTTATTACTATTTATTTTCATGTGAGTTGATCTACTTTATTTAAGGGAAGAAATCACTTTATATATGGAAAGCTCTGATGCAAGGTTCTTCTGACTGATTTGGAACTATCCAACGGTCATTTAATCATTCCTCTTGCATCTAAACACATCCAGATTCTTTATGAATCATGGCAAAAGACAACTCATCTAAATATGGACGCTCTCCACACGTGTCTGTATCCAGAAGGTCCGCCAGTCACTTTTGGAAACCAAGATTATCTTATTTCCATTTACAGAAGCCTGACGAATCTAATCTATCTGAATCTTCTGCAAGCCTTATCTCTTAGGATCAGGAATACAATCATGACCAGATGGAATGATTAATCTTTAAGTGATGTGATACGGAACATCTCTCTCAATGGGGGAATGTTTTATTTGGCTGATATTTGTTTTCATGTTTTGCAGAGACTTCCGTCAGTCAATGTACCTTCTATAAATATGTATTTCTATTTTGTATAAGATAGAGTGGAGAACTTACGTGTAGAGTGAGTATATAGCCTGAGAGACTTGTGAGTTTTCGTTCTCTTTGGGGTTGAGCATTCGGTTGCAGAAGGCTGGTGCCCGGGGTACAAGTTAGATCGGACGTGAGTGAGGTCGCGAAGGATCTGACTGCACAGTGGTGTGGCGAACGTGCATCAGGCTTAGGGAGAAGTTGGGGTGTATACATGCCAAGGCAGTGAGCAGAAGAAGAGCCACGTATGGAAGAATCTGGTAAGGTACTGGTATCGGTTGTTTTGTAACTGTTTTTGTAACTGGTTTGCTCGTGTGTCCATGGTGTAAGCTGTGTCGGGCGTGAGTGAGGTCACGAGGGATCTGACTGCACTGTGGCATGGCAGACGTGCATCAGGCTTAGGGAGTAGTCGCGGTATATACGTGCCAGGGCAGTGATTCAATTTTTATATTGTGTTAAACGGTAACAAAATCTGGAAAGATTTCCCCTAATGATTAGATTGGTCTAATCCGTAAAAGATCCGTTAAGATCTGAAAGATTTCTGGTCTGCTTATATATTGGATAATATTTTATTACCATATTTACCTTCTGTTACTTCATTCTTAAATTTCCATCGTCTTCTTCTCTCTGTTTCACCGCCTCATACTTCTCTTCTGAAACCCTAAATTATCCATTTTCTCTCAACTCTTCTCTGAATATTCTCCAATGGCATCAAAGACCAAGAATCCCAAGAAGCTGTCGAAATCCGGTGCTTCAGCCCCTCCTACACAGGCACCCAAGCTTATTGCTGTTAATCAACCTTCTGAGGAGGTTCCACCATCTGAGGTGCTTAGTGCCGTTGATCTACCTGATCCTATGGCCAAGGAGGTATCTGTTGAGTCTCCAAAAGCCGTTATGGAAAAGGTTCTTCATGCTGGCGAGTTTCCTATAGGAGGAGAACCATCTGCTGAAGAGACTTATGTCTTTGAAGAAGGTGTGGCCAATGAACCTGCTCTCTCCAAATCTGAAGAACCAAAAGGCTTAGATGAGGAGGACTTTGTTGAGAATGCAAAGCCAATCACAGTCTTGCTCCCACCAACGCAAATGATCTCTCCAGATCTGGAGCAAAAGGGTGTGGTTTCTGCTGCTCTTAAAGTGCCTAAGATTGAAAAATCTGATGGCCTTAAGCTACTTTCTACAGCCATGGCGTCTGGTGTTTCTTTTCGGACCAGGTTTAAGCAAAAGGATGCTGAAACGGTCTCCAAGTCCCTGACTAAACTGCTCGTGAAGAAACCTAACGGACAGGTTACCTTTACCCCAACACCTTTTGTTTTCGTTAGCTAGGAGGAAATTGATGAAGTGCTGGCTGATGGTGATTTGTCCACAGTCGACACCTCTGACCGCCAATTGACTACAAGTAAGTAAGTAGACTTTGCTTGGTTTTTTGCCAATAAGCTGGACATAGCTCCTCTGTTTGAGGCATTAGGCTTGAAAACCTTCTGCGAGTTGTATGCTGAAGTGTCTGTGGCAAAGGTTCTGGAGTTGTACTCCAATCTCAACTTCTACAGGGACGGACGTTCTATCAAGTTCATCCCTACTTTTTGTGTACTCAGCTCTTGATGTCTACAACTTGTATGGTTGTGAATCCATTGTTGAGATGCATGACTTTGAAAAGAATGAGGCTTTTAGCATCATTGTTGGGCAGAAGGTATCCATGAAAAAATTACATGGAGTCCACTCAGCTGGATCTTCGCCTCAGGGTTCTGCACCGTGCTATTCATTTCAGTCTGCTGCCTCGTGCTGGAAGCATCAACACCATCATGCCTGCGGATGCCAAAGTCATGGTTCATCACCTGGAGGGAATACCTTTTAGCCTTGGTTTGATCTTTGAGCACATGGAGTGGAGCTTGTCAAGGAGAGAAAAGAGCATGCCCTACGACCAAGTGATTGTTGGCCTTCTGCAGATGCACGCATTGACCCTACTCCAGCTTCTGAGTAGGATAAGTAGAAAGTTGGCAACTTCGATGCCAACATCATCAACAGCATGCAGTATGCGAAGACAACAGAAGGCTGGCTCACGAAAGCGCAACACTATGAGCTTCTCCAAAAGAAGACTCCATCTGCTACTGCTACTACTTTGGGCAAGAAACATGCCAAGGGACCCCCTGCAAGCCAGAAAGGTTCTGCTTCATCAGCTGTTGAGGCTTCTGCCTGGAAGGCCTGGACAAGTTTCTGCATGAAAATTTGGACGCCTAAAGGGCATTAATGTTGAAAACTTTTGAAAAAACTCTGTTTTTATGTTTTCAATAAGTGACCCTTTACGGACACACCCTCTCGTACGCCGTACTGTTTTTTTTCAAAGGTTTAATTACATAAACTATTGAACTTTCTTCCAATATGGTTTTGATATCGTTTCATCATCTATCTTCTAGCCTTATCCTTTTCGATATGACAAAAAGGGGTGAGTAATATGGATGTTTGAAACAGATAGACTTTGCTATGTGTTTTTGCAGGAAATATTTCTGCAGTTTATGGGTGTAGAAGCCTGTTTTTGCACTGCTTTCAATAACCTTCTACAGGTGTTGTTGCATGTCTCTAACATTCTTCTGCTAGGGAATGTAAAAGGAGACTTCATCCCTTTTGCTGGGAGTACAGTTGCTGAGTTCTTGCCAGGAATTGTCGGGTTACACAAAAGCCCGGTGCTCTGTACCACGCAGAAGCTATCATGCTCTGCAAATTTACAGAAGCTTTTAGCTCTGTGATTTTAAGCGAGATTCATACCCGCACTCATTCGAACGAAGTTAGGGGGAGTTTCTTTGCAAAATATTCTAAGCTCATATGCTCATCGCAGAAGCTCTTATGCTCTACATCTTACAATAGCTTCTAGCTTTGTACACAAAAGCGATATTCATACCCACACTCATCCAGAAAGAGTTAGAGGGAGTTTTCCTGCAAAATATTTCCCTCGATGATAGATAGTTTTGTCATCATAAAAAAGAGGGTGATTGTTAGTATGGTTTTGATGATGCCATACAGAAGGTAAGCTTCTACTGTGTAGAAGCTAAGCTTTTATTACTATGCAGAAAGTTAACCTATAGGGACAGTCTATTTCGTACTTTTGTCACCTAATCATTACCATGAATTATTTAAATTAATTGTCCGATTATTTAAATACATTCTTATGGTATTACATGTTAATTAAAATGGTTTTAAATCATTTTGATTACGATTTATTTTCATGTGAGTTGATCTACTCTCTTTAAGGGAAGAAATCACTCTATATATGGGAAGCTCGTATGCAAGGTTCTGCTAATTGATTTGGAACTATCCAACGGTGATTTAATCCTTCCTTTTACATCTAAACACGTCCGGATTCTATATGAATCATGACAAAGGATAACCCATCTGAATATGTACGCTCTCCACACATGTCTGTATCCAAAAGGTTTGCCAGTCACTTTTGGAAACCAAGATTATCTTATTTCAATTTACAGAAGCCTGACGAATCTTATCTGTCTGAATCTTCTGTAAGCCCTATCTCTTAGGATCGTGAACACATTCGTGATCATATATGACTGATCTTTGAGTGATACGGAGCATTTCTCTAAATGGGGGAATGTTTTATTTGGCTCATATTTTGTTTCCATGTTTTGCAGAGAGTTCCGTCAGCCAATGTACCTTTTGTAAATATGTATTTCTATTCTGTATAAATAGGACCATTTGTTAGATAAAAAACTGGAGAACTTACGTGTAGAGAGAGTGTATTGTAGCCTAAGGGACTTGTGAGTTTTCGTTCTCTTTGGGGTTGAGCATTCGGTTGCAGAAGGTTGGCGCCCAGGGTACAAGCTAGACCGGACGTGAGTGAGGTCGCGAAGGATCTAGGTACACTGTGGCGTGGCGGACGTGCATCAGGTTTAGGGATAAGTTGGGGTGTATACGTGCCAGGGCAGTGAGCAGAAGAAGGGCCGCATATGGAGGAATCTGGTGATGTACTGGTATCGGTTGTTTTGTAACTGGTTTGCTGGTGTGTGCAGAAAACAGGTATCCATGATGTAAGCTATACCGGGCTTGAGTGAGGTAGCGAAGTATCTGGTTGCACTGTGGCGTGGCGGACGTGCATCAGGCTTAGGGAGAAGTTGGGGTGTATACGTGCCAGGGCAGTGAGCAGAAGAAGGGTCGCGTTCAGGAGATTCATGGTGAGGCACTAACATTTGTGTTTCTGTAGAAGGGAAGTACCTACTGCAGGTTTTGAAGAAGCCCCACGGGTGCTTCTGGAAGTCTTGGTGATGAGCCAAGCATCGGGGAAGCCTTGATGAGGAGCCAAGCAGGTCGTGGAATCGCCGGAGGGAAAATCCACCCTTGGACAGAGGGGTTGTCTGCCTGTATAAGGCCGCTACGTGCTTCCGTGGAGCTGCCATGTTCTACATAACCCCAACCATAGGGATTGCGGAGTTAGTCATTGTCTTCAGTACAGAACCTCAACCAGAGAGTTTCTGGAGTTAGCCACAGATCTCTATGCACGACCCAAAGGTTACTGATCATAACCCATCGGGTTTCTGTGAGTAGAAAAGCCGAAAGGCTATCTACATCATTCTACACTACAGAAGTATTTCAATACCTTCTGCTAGTACATCCTTTGTGCAAAAACCGAATGGCCATCTACAATACCCTATGCATGAGTGTTTTATTTCTTCTATCAGTCTTGTAATCGCTATAAGTGTTCAATAGTGAATTCCATCCTATAAGGGTGAAAAGTGGAGTCGGCAATTGCTGAACCACTATAAACCTTATGTATCTCATTTACTTTCTGCGTAAACGGAAAAGCAAATTAACAGACTCAACGCAAACGTCTGAGCAGAGACTCCAAAGGTCCTGCATCGAACATCGTACGCTGTAGAAACCAATCAAGTTCTGGAGTTGTTTTCCAACGATCTAGCTATCACAGATCATTTCTTGGTAGTGCAGAAACCTACAAGGTTCTGTGACAACCCTCTGCTATTACAAGTATCTTTTAGATTTTGGAGTAGACGTTGCTGATCACACTTAAGGTAGTCGGCTCTGTAGAACCTTGATAGCAGAAGCATCAACCTTATGTTACTGTAGAAACCTTCTAAGGACTGCATAATCATATCTGAGATCAAACTTTGTCTGGTTGTTCTCTCATCAAATAGTTCACTTCAGGGATCCGCTGTGTACATGGGTTATGTAACCTACAGAAACCTAACTTTCCGCTGTTGGGTTCGATTAGTTGTAAAATGGCTAGAAAGGCTATTATACTAATTCAACCCCCTCTTAGTGCCATTGTTACACCAACAGAGCTGCTCTTCAAAGGCAGCAACTATAGTTCCTTCTCAGCTTCACGCAAGACGACCAAAGCCTCCTTTGACAATTCCATCTACACCATCTTCTGAATTTCGAGCCAAAGTCTCCCGATACATTTCTTGCTATTTTTTTCTCAGCCCGTCTTCTGTACTGCTTTTTTCAGCAGCAGGAATGGACAGTTCTATCATTTGCTCAACGAATTGTTCCCGAAAGCTCTTCCACCCTTCTTCTTCATTCTTCTTCCTCTTCCGGTAAATTTTCCAGCAGGTTGGCCTCGAAAGTCCACAACACCGGCAGTAGCCACAACGGAATTTAATACGACGGTACTGAATTTACAGTGTTTAGTGTCGTCACCGCAAAGTAAATGAGTGCAAGTAGAACAAGTAAACACAACATTAGAATTTAATGCAACTAGTTTACAACGTGACACTTACAGATATGACTTGAACGGAAAACAACAGAGAAGACTTGGTGACGCTTCACGACGGACGACGGCGGATAAACGGCGGTCGATGCAAACTCCTTTAATGGATATCACCCTTGTGGATTAGCGGTCGGACGTCAACGGCACCGGAATTTAATGCGACGGCACCGAGGGTGGAAGACGGATTCGAAGTGATAGCAGGTCAACGGCGTCGGACAGAATCAACAACACTGAGGGTGGACGGAGATGTGTCAACAATATCGGACAGAATTGACGACACTGAGTTTGGAGGGTTCCGGACAAAATATAAAAGATAGAAGCAAAGTCTGTGTTTGAGTTGTTGTTGTCGTCTTCCGTTCTGTTGCCATCCTTTTATATTTTAGAATATGGCAGTTGTGATTGTTCAGCCAGCCCAGGATCTTCTTAATTCGTGTGCACGATCTGATTCATATTTTATAAGAACCATGCACTTCGTGTTTTGGTTGTCTTTTCTGGGTTTGTCACGTGTCCTACTCCTTAGACGTGGTTTAGTTGGCTCTCGAGCAGTGAGGATCTGTGTTACGTCTCGAGCTACACTGGGAGCTTGAGAGCCGCTGCTCAAGTGGTGTTGATATTGAGCCTTTTGCTCGGGGAGTATTTCTCGAGTAACCCTACGCAGGCTTCTCGAGCTGGATTAATGCTGGCTCATTTGTCCTAACTAGTATCAGTTTAGAGTTTGACTAATTTAGAGCATGATTAAGGGCGAAACCTGTGCGTCAGCACTAATTTAGAAGTTTGACTACCGGTAAAGTTGAACTATTGATTCTGGTAATTCATACAGCAGCGACGATGAGTCTCCCTTTTGATTCGTTGGAAAGAGTAATTGTCTGTTCTGCTGGGTTGGACATTGAACCCCAAAACTTGTTGTTGGAGCAAGGGTTTGGTCCCAATGGGGACAATGACCGCTTCCTCCTTCCCCATCCCAAGTGGGGCTTCCAATTATGACGAGGTATCGATGCAGCAGAGCATCCTGTTCTCAGACTGTCTCAAGGGAGGTAACATTAGTGTTTGGCCTTCCTTATTTCCTGCTACGATTTTGTCCATGTGCTTAACTTCTTTTATCAAACGAGAAATGGCGTGATCGTCATGGCACTAGTGCTTGCTATCCTGATTCAGTGTTTATTTAATTATCTCGTTGTTCCAGGATCTGAAAAATTTGAGGATGCAGTTGTATTCAGCGGCCGAGTACTCTGAACTATCATATTCGAATGATGACCAGAAACAAATGTGAGTCGGTTTATTATGTTGTCGTGCTTGTAATACCAACCTGATAAATTTCTCAATATATTCTTATTTTCTACTTTTGTCCTTCCTTCAGAGTTGTAGAGACATTACGAGATTACGCTGTAAAGGCACTTGTCAATACGGTTGATCATCTTGGGTCCATTACATACAAGGTGAATGATCTCCTAGATGCAAAGGTGGATGTAGTTTCTGGGACAGAACTTCGAGTGTCTTGCATTGAACAGGTGAGTAACTGGGTGTTGGCTCTCCCATTTGTTCATCGATTAGGGGGATTTTGAAACTGCGGCGGATATCTGATTGTCACTCTGCATGGATTATGGCTTGTGTTAGGTTACTCTTAGCATAGACTTACAATTTTTTTCAAGTATAAGTGAAATGGAGAAATCATCTCCAATTTAGGACCCTTTTGAATGGTCATCTGGTGTGTTGTAGGAGCAGAAATTCTGTGGTGCATTTCAAAGTTGTGTCCTACTGGACCCTTGCACATAACATTACTGTCAACCGAGAATAAGGGAAAGCACGAGGCTTAACAGATTTTCTACTGTTATTGATGACCAAACTGATTTCCCATTCTAGAGACTTCGGACATGCCAAGAGTACATGGATCGCGAGGGTCTCTCATGATTAATACGCCCAAGTTCCATAAGCGATATATCTTGCCAGGAAAATCATTTCTTACTCTTCTGACAATTATGTTTCTCAGTTTGATTCCGTCAACAATAAGTAGAATGTCGTGTTCTTATCAGCTGCGTGATACACTTTCAGCTGGAGAGACAACGAGTGGTCTTGATGGAGGCAAGCTGAAGTATGGTTGCAGCCTAGACGATGAAGATGATTGGCGGCAATTCAAAAGTGGTATTTCCCTTGGAGCTCTTTTCACTCCATATCTTTGCAGGATTTCAATGACCTCTGTTTTAACTTCATAATATGTTCTTTTTCCTCCCCCAACCCCGGAAAGCTATTCGAACCACTATCAGAGATACTCCTCCTGCAAGGTAAATACCAGTTTTGTTATGTTGTGGCGGTGGCCGTTGCCTTTGTGATTCTACTGTGCGTAGCAAACGAAGTGGATCGAATTGTCTGCAGTAATAATGTCCAGCGCAATAGAGGGCGTTCGCCATCACCATCCCCGCGGCCACCCCCACAACGTTCAGGAAACTTCCATTTTACATCTACGACTACTAAAAAGGATCTTGGTAAACTGTCATTTTCCTACCCTTTGACCTGTTTCTATTCGAGAATATATTGATAACAATATAATGAATGCCTTGCTCGAACAGATAAACGGTCAGTGTCGTCAAACAGATTCCCATTGGTATGCTCTGGATCTCTCGCCAGCCGACCGGTGACTCCCAAAGGGAGCAGGCCGACCACCCCAAATCCAATTTGGACCACCACTCATAGTTTTGTTGGTCCAGGACGCCAGGTAAGTGCTTCATGCTGTTGCAAAACAGCCGCCATACTACAAATTCATGCGACTGTGCAGTAGTTTTTTGTTGGCACTTGAATCGAAACAGTTTCCCTTGGAGCCACGTAAATCCGCTTCAATGCGATTGCAAAGCGGGAAGGGAGATCGGCAAGGATGTGAAACAGCAGCATCCTCACCCGGGAAAGGGCAAGCGGCTTCTGAAGGCCCTGCTTAGCCGTCGAAAGTCCAGGAAGGACGAGATGCTTTATACTTGTCTCGATGAATACTGTGGTGTGCTGTGCTGGGGAGGAGGATTGAGTGTTGTTATTCTTACCAAGTTGGGAAATGTAAATCTTTTTCGAGCCAATGTGAAGATAAACATTGTCAAGGAGGAAATGCAAAGGATGGAAATTGATCTTAATACAGATGGAGCACAGTCATGATGGATGGATCGATCGACCCTTGATGTCGAATGCATTAACACAAAGGTCGGTCACAACCCCATCTCCCCGAATTCTTCGATGGTTCGGGTGGCGAGGGTGAGGACGTCCAAGAAAGCGCTGTAGGAAGCTCTGAGGAATCTGGCTTCCACTGCCTCGAAATGCCTTGATCAAATTCCAAAAAAAAAAAAAAAAAAGAAGAATCTATCAGGAGGCATATAAAAAGGCATTCTTCTTTGGGCATTGTATCCTGGGAGGGTAAGATGATAAGGAAACTCACACGTTGAGCTTGCCATCATCAGAAACTGACATTTGCCTCCTCACCTTATCCGGTTGCAACTACCAAACACAAACGGGAAACAGAAGACAACAAAGCCCGAAGAAGCATTCAACTCCAGATGTAATAAAACAAGTAAGTCCAACAGACAGAGAGGAGTTTAGAACCTCCTCATCAACTGCAAGCGCCGCGTAAACGATGGATGCCTTCTCCTCGGACTCGAAATCCACCTTCAAATCACTGCATACACACATACGAAACAATCAACATCACCTCCGTATCACTCCATATTGAAAGATTATAAAAATAAGCAAAGAACTAAATACCAGCTGAAGTCCCAAGAGGACTTGGCGGCGGCGGAGGATTCGGCTGCCATTTTTCTTTTTTCCTTTTTTTCGGTGCCCTTGCCGTCAAGTGGAGTCCCAACTGGACTAAATTAGGGTTCGTAGAGAATAAAATGCCGCTGGGATATTATCTGTTTAAAAAAATTATTTTAAATAAAATCTCTAAACATCCATTAGGCTATTAATTTCATAAACACTATTTTGAAAAATATTTTGATAGTACTAAAATTGATTAAAATTTTTTAATCTTATTTTAAAAATTAGACAAATATATTAAATTCACTTATCAATTAGAACTTATAATTATCATAACGATAATTTTAGAATTATATTTCCACAATAATATACATATAGACAAGAAATGTCTTTACCGACATCTTCTATGGAATCTGCCGGCCACTCTCTTAAAAAAAACAACTGTTTTTTTTTATTGCAAATTGCTAAAGTGCTTTAATTCTTAATTGTTTTTATTAATTTTAAATAATTAAATTAATGTAACTCATTATTATAATTGTAGTTGTAAATTTATAATATTACAGCTTAGAGGAAATCTGATAAAATAAATCAAATTGATATTATATATTTGATTTTAAAAAAATTCAGGACTATTATTGATGTAAAGATATTTTTTTAATTTATCTTAACTTATACCTGATAACACGAATTATTTCATAATAACAATTTGGCTTCTTGTTTATCTTGATATTATCATTCTATAGAATTCCTATTATGTTAGATCACGTAAATGAATTATTTATTTCGGGCAATGTAATAAATTCTAAATCTAAATTATTTTTTAAAAAAATATTCAATATTCTATTACAAGAAAAAACAAATTCAATTCATTTAAGGAAATCTTTACTTTGATTATTTATCGTAAGTGTAGATATGATAATAAAATAAAGTCATAATATATAAAAATACTTTAGGATTGTTATATTATAAAAATAACACATTTATTGAATACATCACATATTATATAAATATTTTTAAACTACTCGTATTTGATGATTAATAATATAAAAATCTAAAGTCAACTCGCATAAATTTAAGCGTGGTGTCACCCAAAGATACCAAAACTTTTGGGTCGAGTTATATGATATATCATACATATACCATTTTCGAAGTTGTTTAAAAATATTAGTTATTGTAACAAATTGTATTATATTAAATAAAAACAACTAAAATAATTGGTGTTTATTGGCACGATTTCTTTCGTTACGAATATTTGATATGAAATTTCTAAGTTTTTTTACCTATTCAGATGATTAAAAAACAATTTGGAAAATTCTAAACAATTATCTCAGATTTATCTAATCGCCAAAAAAGCTCTTGAACTAGTATATATAATATTATCAAAATTAAAATAATAAAAAATAGATAATAGAATTACATAAAAATGTCTATATATAATATTTTATAAAATTTTTGTAACCATTCAATAAACTATTTCTAAATAATATACTCATCCGGCTAACATAATTTGGTTTCAAAACCGAAATAATGAATGATGGGAATTATTTTGTGCAAAAAGTGCGATTGTGAGACGAAAAGAGAAAAAAAAAATCAGAAAATATAATTTTTTTGTTGAATTTAATTAAAAAATATTTTGATCGTTCCAACCACGAATGAAATCTAAATCTTGCAAGTTTTTACTAAATGCATTAAAACATTCCCTAAAAAAATGTTTTTTTTCTCTTATCTTTTTATATTAACTGTGAAGTATGAAGACAATACATATACTATTTCTTATAAATTCTTTTACTTTGTGTTCTCAATAAAAATTCGTCTCTATTATTTAACTTCAAATTTTAAATTTTTAGGAAAATTAATTGACAGACAACTTTCAATAACATCTTCTCATAATAAATTTATTTATTTATTTGTAAATTATATTTTTACTCTGTTTTTCCCTTAGTTGAACTTTAAATTTTATTATGAAATATATTAAAATTTAATATAATTCTTTCAATAAAATGTTCTCACATTGGTTCGGTGATATGGTGCTTCGTCCAAATTTACTAAATTTATAACTTATAATTTAGCTAATAAAATTTTAAAGTTAATAGAAGAATATGCCGAAAAATAGTTACAAATGTTTATGAGAAAGAAAAGGATATTAGCATACTGAAGAGCGACTTTATAATATAATATGTCTCACCCGAGTTCAATTCTTTCCTTTCTTTCCAATCTCCCAAAAAGTATTCAGTTAAATGTAGGTTTGTTGTTAATTATTTGAAAAGAATATTATAAATATGTAATCTTTGATATTGATATTGTCATATGTCTCATCTTAGTTGGTCAAGCGGCATCTATTATTATTATTATTATTATTATTTTAAAAATTATTTTAAACAAATATATGCCTCAAGATGATAAAACATTTTTATGAATGTTTATCTTCTTCCATCATTTGAAAAATTTCATCTCTGATTATCATATTCCGGCCTTGAACTGGCACACTCATTAACAACTTACCATAAGATGCATCCAAATCCAGCTGGTTTATTCGTCATTTTCAGCAAATTTATTACATGGAAATGTAAATGTTCCAATCCTAAAACTATTGTCTGATTGATATATTGTGTGGCCTCTCACTTCTTGATGAAGGATACTCCCTTCTGAATGCTCTCTGCCAGTTCCTTCTTAGCCTTCACCAAACCAGCCCTACACCCAGAAAGAAAAAGAAAGAAGGAAAATTGAAACCTATCAAGAACACTCTCTGGATTCAGTACGGACAAGTTTCGAGCTCTAGTTCAGTATCACAGCACTGATGCTACAACCAGAGTACATTTGTTTTTTTTTAATTGCTGAGGATCTATAAAGCTTGGTTTCCTTAAAAAAATGATACCATTGAATGAGAATTTGTACCTCTCATACTCGTTTAACGGGCCAAGAGGGAGAACCTCCTCCGCACCATTCCGGCCAAGGCGTACTTTTGTGGCGAAGAACGGGAGCTCGGTGACCTAAAGACAATCCCAAAAGTTTCGTATTTGTTATAACAGCCACACCCAGCGGAGTTAAACCTTGGGGAAGTTCCATAGTGTTTCTCATCGTGCTGACCTGAGATGCAACGAATGAACACTCAATGATTCCGGCATCGCCTCTCAATCCACGAAGGCAGGCATCTGCGAATTTTACAGCAGCATACGCCTGCATTAAAAGTAAAACACACATAAGAGAGATATAACCTTTCAAGTTCCTCACCCCCCCAAAAAAAAAAAAATACAGAGCATATGATAAACGGAAAAGTATATGACTAACCATTGAGAGAGTTGCAGAACCAGCCCCAGCTTTTGCCTGCAGACAATGCAAGGCAAGTTAAATACTTACAGAAGAGCTACATTAGTTTTTTCTTAAAAAAGTTCATATTTTGTGGATGAAAGAAGGATAAGTCATTCTTGGAATCCAAGTGGAGAAAATTATGACCGAAACTGGAATTTGATAGTGAAGACTGATTAAAAGATCAGATAGAGAACACCCTTCAATGAAAATTATACACAAGTGTAACCAAGTAGAGGAGATCCAAATTTCAAACTTGACTTTTCATTTCAGATTCTTTAAAATAGAAGGATCTAGCACGGCTGTACTTTTTATTGCTCAGTTAATATCATTTTGAAAGCAAAATAATATGTTTGAACCACAATAAGGAGCCAAATGAGAAAGACTAATCACCTCCACCACTTCAGTTCCTCCATTCTGAATGCGATCGGTAAGGTAAGTGATTTCTTCAGGAGTGAAGGAACAAGGAGGTTTCACCTATTAATAACGATTCAAACGGCCAATCAGGACATGTTTCCCAATTTCGACGGACATGTTTAGTACCCGGTAATTTCTCAGAAACAAGAATCACCTGAGACAACAGAGGTAAGATGGTAACCCCAGCATGACCTCCAACAACAGGAACATCTACTTCCCTAGGATCCAGACCCAACACTTCTGCCTGAAATGAGAAATTACCAGTTCCAGAAAAAATCAGGTGTCATCATCTAGTACCATAAAATTCTAGTTTCAATTTGACCATCGAATCAGTTAATTAGTACTACCATGAAAGCTCAAACACAAATTCCTGAAAGCTGACCTCCAGAAAAAGAATGCCATGTTACACCATCAAATACATACAATTCCCATGAGAAGTTTCACATTGGTTCAACTTTACACTCCAAACAGATCACTAACTAATGGTCCTTCCCAATCATCACCACCCAGATATAGACAAAAATAAGGTGTGGCATAAAGTAAAGAAATGGAAAGAATGAGTGTGATTCATACCACAAAGGTATTAGCTCTGACCACATCCAGCATGGTAACACCCAAGAGTCTCTTTGGGTCATAAGTGCCGGCCTTCTTAAAAACCTCAGCCGCAATTGGGACAGTGGAGTTAACAGGATTACTGATCAGGTTGACAAGTGCTTTTGGACAGCACCTGGCAACTCCCTCACAGAGAGTCCTAACAATACCAGCATTGATATTGAACAGGTCATCCCTTGTCATTCCCGGTTTCCTGGGAACTCCAGCTGGAATTATAACCAAGTCCATTCCAGTGAGTGCATCATCCAGTTGTGCCTGTCCTAAGAACCCTCTTACCTACAGAATAGGGCAATAATTAGCTCCAAAAATAACACGTCACATGCAATACAATCAATCCAGAAATTACTTTAAAGACACCAAAGAAGTCCAATCAGTATTATAAGGCTTCAGGCATGTGTATTGCTAACAACATCCATTATTCTCAATATTAAGAACTCAAAAGCCCTTCCTTATTCAAGATCTACTCATATTTGATCTGAGATGTATCTAGACTTGTAGAGAGAAAGCTCCTATTAAGCGAAAGTCAAGGGATCTGATGATCACAATACATAAATACTGGCGATTAATCGCATCCATTAAATGTTGTTTGTTTGGTTTCTGCTAATATTTGTAGGTCAGCCAGAAAAGAATAAGCCACTTGTTCTGCCAGAATTCTGAATTATGAATCTAAAAAATATAGAGCAATTTTTTTTTAAAGGTTTAAAATCAAAAGAGGGAGAACTCACAACAGCACCGGTGTCCATGTGGCTAACATCTGCGGTGACCCCAGGTGTATTTACAACATCATACAAATGAAGAACGGAGACCAGTGGATTCATCTTCATCAACAGCGACAGAGGCTGTCCAATCCCTCCAGCAGCTCCAAGGATAGCGACCTTGAATCCAGGGGCTGCACCTTTTGCCCGGCACATTGACCGCCTCAAACTTGAGTTCTCCTCCATCTGAAGAAGCCGCAGAAAAACACCATCATCCACTCATAATGGAAGAAAAGCAGCACAGGGAAGCAAGAAAAAATTCAAGAATGAGACAAAAAGCATACATTTATCGTCACACTGGTAAACCACGCACCAATAAGGGACTGAACGTATATGATTCCCGGGAGATCAAGCTAAATAAATTCTACCCGGACACATCAAATCCCTCAGAACTCAACAGTCCCTTAAGTAAACCAACAAACCCAATTCTCACGACAACCACCGCAAATCAATCAGAACCCAGAAATGGGTTTTCCATCAGGAAAAAAAATACCCCGAAAAAACCTCAGGAAACCACCGAACTAACAATCCTAACCTGGAGATTAGGTGGGTGGAGGTGGGCCGCGATTCTAGCGATCCGCTGGTTTGCTTCAGAAGTCGACTGCATCCTTCGGACTACAGCGAAAGACGCAAACTTTCTACTGTAGAATTCCTAGATTTGAACCAAAGACAACAGGGTCTTCGCGGAATTTGTTGGGGGAAGGGGGGATTTTCAAGGAAAGCCGGGAACTTTTGGGGGGACCCAGAAAGGAACGGAGTGGATCACTTCTGCGTGGGGTGGGGTTTTATAATCTAAAGATTGGGTTTTCAGTACATGGGGAAGGCGAAAGGAGAGGCTGAAATGGGAGATGAGAATCGGGAAGCGTGGAATCGATATGGGGGGGGGGGGATAATTGGATAGAACTCAAAGCTGTCTGTCTGTCTGTCTGACCCTTATCCTCCATCAATTCGCACCGTCTCCCGGGGAGATGAATTAACCAAATTTGGCCTAAAATTCCATTTATTAGGAATGGAACAGAGAAAATGAAATGAAAACGTATATAATAATTTCATACGAAAATAAAATTAAAAAAAAAACAAAATTTTAAGAGTGGAATGAATTTTACGGACTGAATAATAAAACTAATAAAAATGGATTGGTTGATTTAGAGTGGTCTTTGTTTCTGTGGAATGACCAAAGTCATTTTAAATACAAGTCGTTTCCTTAATTCCAGCCTTGCAAGCAAAGACAACTTCGTCCGATGAAAAGGCAGAGTCCTTCTTCCAAAACAAAATAATAACTTCGTTGACAACAAGTAACATCCCGGCCGCATCTCGGCCTTCTTGGTCGATGTAAGCACCGGCCGCCACTGCCAAAATCTGTGTAATGTCTGACCCTGCTCCAATCCCGGTTTGAACACATAGGAGAGCTCACAACGAGCACATAGTCACAGAGTCCAAAGATCTTTGCCCTCTACTCTTCCTTTTCCCGTTGTTGGGCATTGGAATTCTCGGCCTCATCCAAAGGCTTTTGAAGACTGGCTTTTGCCTGTGCCATGAATGAAGGATCTGGCTCACATTTGTCGGAAGGCTCTTTCATTGCCATGTAAATGTAGAAGCCGATCACCATGTTGACGGATATAACGGCGATGAACCCACTCAACAGTGTAAGGGAATGGGGACTTAAGCTGTGGACGCCTGTTCAACAAGAAAACATCATACCTCGATCACGTGAACAAAGATCAAGGAGTGAGATGATTGAACCATTTAAACTGAAGTTTAGACTCTGACCTGGAAACAAGTTGTTATTGAAGGCGTATAGAATAGCAACCGGAACAGTCCACATCAACAACGAAGCCACTAAGAATTTCTGCGCTACTCCGGTCATTGTAACATCAAGCCAACTGTAACAAGGAGCAATCATTTGTCGTTCAAGTAGTCACACAAAGGCAGTCATAAATATGAACCAACGAATGGATCTTGTCAGTCAAAAGAACATTAAGGCACGACGGATTTATTGTGTAAAATGATGATTAAGAAAATATTGCACTACATAATCTCTCTTCATCCATATCAGATGAATCTAGCTGGAAACCCAAAATGTCTTCTATCATAAAGTAAGTCCGAGTCAGAATGTTAATCCAGAAACAAGGATGAACCAGTCCTCTGTACCAAACAAGGTAGTATTTCAGACCTGAATCCAGCACATTATTCAAGACATGAATGTTTCGGACATGTTTCATCAGGATGTTCAACCTGGAGAACTTGCTTGGTAGCCCTTGGAACATGTTGGAATGAATTATAAAAGATTTTCAAGCTAAACAAAGAAACACTCAAGTTCCAAATGGGTATTGAAGACATCCAATCCTAGGGATCTAGCTTGAAGCCCTCTGTTGTGGGTTTGAACAAACAGTGTCAAGTTGAAGTCTGAATATCACCACATTCTGAATGACGACCACGTCAAAATTTCAATACACCTATCACGCCATGAATATTGTGTATGCCCAGATTTCCCACACCACACTCGAAGGCTTTCCTTGAAAAAGCATGTCTCTAACCTTAAAACCTTGAATCTTCTGATCTCTCTTCTCTTGTCTCTATCCCTTTACTGTCTCTATTTCTTTGGTCCCAGGGATCAAACACTGGATTCACTAATTTCATATGACACAGCCAATCCCCCGAAGAAACCTCAATCCAATCGTTGCTCCCGACAAAGCATCCAAAGCATTCAACACATTAACCCTCAAAAAGGTTGTGCCTTTACCTCTAATTCCTGAATCAGACAGTAACTGGAACTGCAATTTCATCACCAAATGCATCCCAGGCAGCTAATAAGGCCTAATTCAGCAGCTAGCCTCACACCGAAATCCTAACCCTAGCACCCGGTCCACAAAAAGCTAAACCAAATCGAACACGACCCATCACTCAAAATTAGCCTCTCCATTATTCCCCGAGCTTCCTACGACACAAGAGTCAAGGATAATCACCCGGGACAGAGACGACATTGGACTACGATTCAAAACAACATCATGGCAACCTTGAAAAGAAGAAGACGTCACCTGCGCAGCGGATTGTAGCGAGCGTTTGGGATTTTTCCTTTTCTTCCTGGGATGGCCGAGATTGAAGGGAAGAAGGGATTGAATCGGGGAGTCAGGGAAGGCGAGGGAAAAAGCTTAGAGCAAAAGTAAGGGTCGAACCGAACCAAAGAGTCGTGGAAATAGGAAAAAGGGAAATTTCGATTGGAGTCCCATACTTTCTGTTTTTTTAGATAATTAAGAGGTAAAGAAAGCATCATGTAATTAATCATCTACTAAGAAGCCTCTGCTTAGCTGCGTATTCACTCACTGAAAATGGGCGGTTTACACATGAAGAAGATAGTTATTCCGAAATCATCAAAACAAAGAGTTCCCGCGATCGTTCATTCCCTCCTGTTAACACCTTAAAAATTTTCTGCCTAAGGACAGTGGTGGTTGAGAGATCGTGAGTTTGTTAGAAATTAGAACCCCTCAATATCGAGTTAATTAAGTCCGAATTCAAAGATGCATTCTAAAGGTCGAACTCGATAACGATATAGCTCAAGATTATACAACTCGATCAAGGTTAAGACATCTTCAGTTCGTTCTTAAAGGCACGACGCGACAAGTGTACATTTGTTATCGACTCCTAAAAGCACGGTATGTCGAGTTTAGAGTGCAAGATCATCTGGTTGAGGTCGGGACATTTCAAGCGTACATGATTTGAGGAGCAAAACTTTGTTTGAGGAGTAATGTTATTTGCTCGACAGCAAGTCGACCACTAGCGTTTTTTTTTTCGCGAATTTTCCTGACGGTTCCATTTAGGCTAAGTATAAATAGATGTTATCCTCGCCTTTGCATGGCATGGACGACAGGCACTCTTTGGTCTCCTCTTCTTCATTTACTTTAGGGTTTAGGGTACTAAGTTACTGGCTGTTTGGCCCATTGAACCAACCCATGCTTATAGGTCCTGTTGAATTATTTATCACCACTCCTCTATGCATTTCATTGCTTGGTTACTTCGGTTGAACAAGTCCATCTTGAATCCATGTTCGGTTGAATAAAATCGAATCAACTGATGCATCAAAGGATTGGCAACTGCAATGAGTTCACATTCTTTTTAGTACATACGATCCAAAGGACTCTGCTAAGAAAGAGGAAAAGCGACATGGTTCTCGCAAAAGGTAAGACAAAGGGCATCAATGAAAGGCCTGATCATTTGTAGAACTCGAAGTCAGTGTCGGGCTTCTTCACATTGGCACGGTATCCTTTTTCGAAATCCTTGGGTAGAATGACGTAGCGGTTCTTCCTGACAGCGTGCATCCCAGCCTCTTGACAGATGGCAGCAATCTGCGGCAAGAGTCATTAGTCAGAGATTTGAAACACCTGGGATATCGATACAGTCTTACGCACATCTCTTAATCCAGTATCAAATCTAACGAACATGAAAATTTCAAAACAAAAATAGTATAATGTACTTATCTTGTTAACCTGATAAACGGGTCCGCTAAACTTTCCATATCATTTTTGGGTTCACTAGATTCCATAAAACATTCTTGACAATGTTTCCTATTTTTGAAATTGCAAGTAGAGAATGCATTTTGTCCTGGAACTATAATTTAGTTTGCTCCTATTTTGATCATAAATAGTTGCATCACACAGTCCCAGCAAAATGTAATACTCGAGGAAAAATGTACCTCAGCAGCGCTAATCTTGTCAGGCCGAGATACATAGTCCTCCAAGTCCACCTCATCACTTAGATTCATCTTGGCAGTGCAAACCTGGACCAAGGGAGCAAGTCACACAGATGTAGAGTTTATAAAATGTAACAAACACTTTTTGACCTGACTTATCAATTGCGATTTCTGAGGAATTCAATCTTCTGCACCATGAGGAAACAACAGATGGGTACCAAAAAACTCACTTGAAACACAAGCCTCTTTTGTCTTCTGTCAGGTAGAGGAAATTCAATCTTCCGGTCGAGCCTTCCGGGACGCAGAAGGGCGGGGTCCAAAGTGTCAGCTCGATTAGTTGCCATTATGACTTTAACATTGACAGTCTGGTCAAATCCATCCATCTGCAACAGAGGAAAAGTTAAAACCACCGAAACTTCAAAAATAGTACAATAAGGCGAAATTTATGCTTCCTAGGCAAGACGAGAGGCATTCGAGTGGTGATATCTATGCATGTTTATACCTGATTTAGAAGCTCCATCAAGATACGCTGAACTTCTCGGTCAGCTCCAGTCTGAGCATCAAATCTTGCAGTAGCAATAGCATCTACCTCATCAATGAAGATGATTGCAGGAGCATTCTCCTTAGCCAGGCGGAAAACATCACGAACCATCCGAGGACCCTAAAAACAAGGAAACCACTTTATGAAGACTTGGACTCCCACATGCTCAGCTGCCGCATAAGTCAATAACAACCCGAACAAAAGTGAAAAGCCATAGAAACATACCTCGCCCAAATACTTCTGAACGAACTCAGAACCAACAACTCTGATGAATGCAGCAGTTGTATGATTGGCCACAGCCTTGGCTAGCATAGTTTTCCCAGTCCCAGGTGGACCATAAAGCAAAACACCACGTGGTGGGTCAATACCAATCTGCTTGTACAGCTCATGATGAGTCAGTGGCAACTCAACTGCCTCACGAATTTCCTGCTTCTGAATGTCACATCCTCCAATGTCCTATAAACAAAAGAGAGCAGCATTCATCAGCTTAACCCTACAAACTGTAATAGATGATGGCGGGCAAAATGTGCCCAAAAGAAGACAACAAATACTTGGATAGCTTCATTGGAAAAAATGTAGACAGCACTACAAGTATTGATCAATTCTCAAATCAGTGTGAGCAAACTGGAATGGATGTAACCATGGCATGTGATACTTGTGAATCAACTGACCCAAGCGATAAATATTCCTAGTAATGATAAAATAATTAAAGCCAATAAATATAAATGCATTGCAAGCAGCTCAAGAAAAGAACAGAGTGCCTACATTGTAAGTGACATCAGGCTTCTCAGACTGGCTGAGCAGAGAAATACTCGAGTCAGCCTCAGGGGGCAAAACATCAACAAGAGCATTGGAATGGCGATGCAAAGCGACAGAAGCGGAGGGTTTCAGCAACTCCCGGTTAATGGTGCTCAAAATGCGAACATAGTAGTTGGAACCAGTAGTGGAACCAACAATGCCATTGTTCTGGTCCACCATCTCCATGAACTGTCCGATTACCAAAGGCACCGACTGTATCCGCTTGACCTCCTCCTGGGCTCTCAACAACTCCCTCTTGAGGTTCTTCTGCTCGTCCTTCACATATTCTTCCTGTATGTCTATGAACTCCAGTTGCCTCTCCAAAGACTTCAGCCTGCTGTACAAATCCTCCTCCTCGCCCCATTGTGGCCCCTCCAATGCCTTAGCAATAGATGGGGGAGGATCAACCGACATTGCAGCAGCCATACCCTTTCACTACTTTGCAACTTCCCTTCTGCTTTCTGGAAGACAGAACATAGAAAATTATTAGCTTTTAAACAAGCAAGCACAATAAAACTAGTCTTTTTTAAGTAAGAAAAAGCCGAGAAATCCCTTTCGTGAACTTTCCTGACAATGGCATAAAGATATAACAAATATACCAGCTAATTAATCGACAAAGGGCAAGGGAGTTGCAATCTCAATAAGTAGTGAATTCCCAAGATAATCATATCTTTTCATAAAAATGGCCAAACTGAAGACTTCAACTCATGGTAATGCCTCTACAAACAGACTTATTGTGAGATTCAGTCATATCACTCCATATATTCAGGAACACAAACCATCATCACCCCTGTCCCTCACTGACATCGGTTAGACTTCTAAATTTTCCCTACAATAGAGGCTTCCCACAAACATATGGCCGGCCCTTCAAGAAAATAATGTTTCTTGGTCAAAAAGCAATAGTACCGTGAATCAGACAATAACTGAAATTTCAATTTCAACACCAACTGCATCCCAAGCTGAGGTACATTTTTGTAAACTGAAGACAAAAGGGGCTTGTGTTTCAAGTGAGTTTTTCGGTACCCATCTGTTGTTTCCTCATGGCGCAAACGATTGAATTCCTCAGAAATCGCAATTGATAAGTCAGGTCAAAAGGCATTTGTTACATTTTATAAACGCTACATCTGTGTGAGTTGCTCCCTTGGTCCAGGTATGCACTGCCAAATGAATCTAAGTGATGAGGCGGACTTGGAGGACTATGTATCTCGGCCTGACAAGATTAGTGCTGCTGAGGTACATTTTTCCTCGAGTATTACATTTTGCTGGGACAGTGTGATGCAACTATTTATTATCAAAATAGGAGCAAAACTAAAATATAGTTCCTGGAAAAAATGCATTCACTACTTGCAATTTCAAAAATAGGAAAACATTGTCATGAATAAGGCCTAATTCAGCAGCTCGCCTCACACCGAAATCCCAACCCTAGCACCCGGTCCGCAAAAAGCTAAACCAAATCGAACACGACCCATCACTCAAAATTAGCCTATCCATAAATCTCAGAGCTTCCTTCGACACAAGAGTCAAGGATAATCACCTGGGACAGAGACGGCATTGGACTACGATTCGAAACAACGTCACGACAACCTTCAAAAGAAGAAGACATCACCTGTGAAGCGGCTTCTCTGACACAGCGCGCGTCTGCGCTTGCTTCTTTTCTTCCTGGGATGGCCGGGATTAATGGGAAGAAGGGATTGAATCGGCGACAGGCAAAGTTAAGGGAAGAGGGAAAAGCTTGGAGCAAAAGCAAGAGTCGGACCAAAGAGTCGGCAATAGTAAAAAGAAAAATTCGATTTGAGTCCTTATACTTTCTGTTTCTTTCAGATAATTAAGAGGTTAAGCATAATGTAATTAATAACCCTATTAAGAAGCCTACTTAGCCGTGCATTTCACTTAGGGTGAACATAAGTTCCGGGTAAAATCGGAACAGTCGGAACCGGTAGATTCTAGATTCTAAATTTTTGAAAATCAACACCAAACACGATTTAAGTTCTCACCTCGAAACTAATCTGGAGAATCTGAAACCTGACATAATATATTTTAATATATAATTTTTATGATTTTTATAATATTTTTATATATTTTTTATTCTCTATTTGTATAAATATTTTTATTTTAAAATTGTAAATATTTCTTAATTATATTTAACAATTTTGTATTGCTGACAAGTCTCTCGTTACGGATACCCGAACATGTTATCCCTTTACCCTTGCTTTTTAGAGTAATATTTAATGTTTTTTAAGATTAATTGAAGTAATGTAAATTTAACGTAGAAATGTCCCATTAGGACATGGAACCGAAACGACCGGTTAATTCTTGAATGGTCCTGGAACCTGCTCACCATCTCGAAATTTATCACACAATTTTCTACCAAAAAGAAATCCAATTAAAATAACCCATATTTCACTTTTGGTCATTTTTATGTGTAAAATACACAATTATTTCCATGTCAAAACAAGAAAAAGCAAAGAAATCTCTTCTCCGAGCTCACGAGAAAGTTATTCCAAAATCATCAAAACAAAGAGTTTCATTGATCATTCATTCCCTCCCCGCCTTCTCGAGCTTCTCAACTTCTTCCTGATGCTTCCTCTCCGCCTCCTGGAGCTCTCGCTCGGCGTCCTCTTCCTCCTCAATCTCATCCAGAACGTCAAACTCTTTGGTCGCCGCCATGGCCTTTAGTACGGGGTCTCGTAACTCGGATATCAATCCCCCGCCAATCTTGTACTCCTCTTCATCCCCGATCAAGAATAGCCGCTGGTCTGGCCCAGTTGACATCGGGATGTCGATTGCCAGCAGCTTCATGTCGTGCTGTATAAAAAAGAGCCAGTTTTTGGCCTAGCGTTAGACAAAACTGGGGGTTTCTCAGAATGATTCAGAAAAGCCCTTTGCTCAGCACCGAAAGACAACAAACGTACTTTCTTTCCATAGTAATTGAGTTCTCAATAACATTATAAGAGATGAACCAAGACATTCCTTCCAACAATTACGAATGATAAAAGTCAAATTTGACAATCGCTTGACAAGAATCGATATGTCAGGGAAGATACATGCCATGTCTGTCATCAACTTTAAGAACAAAGCATTTTGATCAAAACAAAAAAAGGGTATCCTCTGAACAATTAAAAGGTAGGCGTGAAGCAGAACCCATTTCCATTCCTAAATCTTTGATCCTAAGAATCAGCGAGCAGAACAATTCTGATAAATTACTCAATCAACGCAACTGACTTCTTTCGCATTAGCTCCTCTATAAAACTATAAGCAAGCATCTCACATATGAAGATCAAAACAAGCCTAAGGACAATATGCCAACTGATGCAAATCTCAATCAGATGGTAAAGATACAAGTCAATTTAAAAGGAAATGAAACATTGCCTATGAGAGCACAAGCACTGGAAACTAGAAAGGGTGGATGTGAACCTGGCCATTTTTCTTTTTCACTTCAACACTGACTAGACCCCTTCGCTCAGAACCACGTATTGGAAAAATGAGAAAGCAGCGCTTGCCCCGGATTCTTGGCTTAAACTTTTTCAGGGTCACACCGCCGCCTGACATGACATAAGCTCTCAACTCCGTTCCTGCAAGAGGGGCACCCATCACCTCTAGAGTTCCAGCATGTGTGTTTAACGTCCTCATGGCCATTCTATATACTCGATCAGGGTTTATGGTGAATCTTGAGCGGATGTAAAGGCCCTTAATGATACAGAAAAAATAATTCACAGTTTTTGTCAGACGAAGCGGGACTTTGCCACAGAACAATAACACTAATGCACGTGTACTTTTAAAGTAGTTTTAAGCTTGGAAGGACCAAAGTATAGGCCCTAGATGAATGGATGAAATGACATCTGGTCACATGACCAGCTGGGTGCATGAATGTAGTTACGGAGGTAAACTACGAAGTCACATTTCAAGAAACACGATATGATCGCCTATTCACACTAGTTACCACATAACTGTACGCACTAATATCTGTGCTGAGAGCATGAAACCCGCTCGAACCACTTCATGAACAATCTAAATCATGTAAAACTAGACACCACCAACATAAAAGTCCAAATGCATCATTGATTGTGCTCATCCCTAATTTAAAATGACCATACTTTGCTATAAGTATTCCGAGGAGACTTCTTTTGATATAATTATGTTGAGACATAAAAGAGATCTATAAAAAAGCACAAATTATTTCGCATTAATCTTTTTCAATCATATGTAGGAAAACGAACGAAAGAAAAGGAAATTCTATAATTATTCCTAAAGGGAGTGTCTGATTCCTAAGCTGATTACAGCAGAACAAAACACTCAAGAGGAGAGAGATATCCCTTGAACAAAGCGATAGAGTAGCTAAGCAAAGCCAAAGCAACCATTCAAACAATGATTAACCTGCTAAATCAAACTACCTTAGAACAATTAAACAAACCAGTAGGAATGTAAGAATCATCTGGTCAGACATGAGTCATTCCATGGTCGAACGCGATTGGTTTTTTCAATTTTTGCACATTGAACAAAAGCTCTCTCTGTAATTTTTCACAATCCATAAAGTTCTCGAGAAACTCACTGTAAATGCAACGATGGCCGAGGACAACGCGAGGAACCCATACTTGGCTAAACCTTCCGATATCCCCACGAAGGAATTAGCAATTGCAAACATGATCCTCCACAAGATAATGCAAACCAAAACCCCACCAGCGCCCACTAACACCAGGTAATTCCTCCTAAGGAAGGACTCCACTTGCAAACCAATCGCCTCCCTATACCTCCCAAATGCAGACCGAACCGACTCTGCCGGCTTCTCGAAAACCCTCTTCCCAAATCCCCGATTACTCGAGAAGCTCCTAGTTCCACTCCTGCTCCCACTAAATCCCCCAAATCTACCTCCAAACACAACCCTCCCAGCATTTCCATTACACCGATTACCGCACTCAAGACCCTTCACCGAGAACCTCCGGATCCCATCCCCATTCTCTCCAAAGGTCCGACCTTTACACCCACCAAACACGATTCTTCCAGCATTCCCACTAAACCCCTCAAAATTCCTAAAACCCTTAGCAGAGAAGCTACTAATTCCACCGGAATCCCCCCTCAAACACTTCCAAACATCGAGTGAGCCCAAATCAGAGGGAGAAGAAGCTAGTGGTGGGGGATCAGAGAAAGCCCTCGTGGGGGGATGGAAGTGGGGTCGACTGGGGGGGTCAAAGTGGCGGGATTTCCTCAGCAGAGCTTGGAACACCCTCGTTGACATCGAAAACGGCAGATCGAGCCAAAAGCAAATTGAGTTGGGGAGGGCGGAATTAGGAGGGAGAGGGGGAATAACATCACCCAATTTTATCCAAGTGTTTAGGCAATTTTCTTTCCTCCTCGTTGGCGTTTCTTCATCATGTCTTTCAAATAGCATCAAAAAGGGAAATCATCTTATAAATAATTTTTTTAGCACACTGTCTTAATTATAGTTGGATTATAATGTTTGAGAATCCTAACAGTTGTTGATATATGGTTAATTTTCCCAATTCTTGAAGCCCCAGCCCAACGTGGAGATGGGAACTGGGATTATTTGGATCTCCCAACAATTTACCAAATGAATAACGAAGCAAAAGTACAACGTTGGAGGAGGAGCCATTCATTATTCATGATCTTCTTCAACGTATTTCTACTTATAAGAAAACACAAGTTGCTTCTGGCATGCTAGGTAGGAATTGATCATGGCAGTGGTCAAGTTGGAGATTTCTGCTCGTGGGAGACGCAACATGACGCTTCGTAATGCCTTATGCAAAATAAATTTAGGAGATCTAGAACGATTACTCATGTAAGCAGTTTGCTAAATAAAGAGATGGTTTTGTCATTAGTCAAAATTTTTATTGATTATAAAGATAGTTTTGCATGAAAACATTCTTTAATGTCATGAATCGACCTTGAACTCAAGTTGCCAACCTATCCAAAAGCTAGGCCACTGAGTGAAATATGCCTTATGTCGAATGTCAAGTTAAGTAGTTGAAATTGTCTATGACGAGATTAAGAAATTATTTAAAGCGGGTTACATAAGAACGTCGTGGAACACTAAATGGATATAAAATATTGTTCCAATAAAAAAGAATCACTTTAGAGATTTCAACAATATAACCAATAAAGATATGAATATCCTATGCATATAAGGGCTTGGCTATTTTGTCTTGTACGGCAATTCCCTTCCATTTTACTAAATTTCCTTATTTTTTAGTGCATTTTTATTAAACCGTGATTCTTTAGTAAATTATTAATAGTATTATTATAGTGTCAGACTTAGTAAAAATTTAGTACAAAGCTCAATGGGGTTAGTAAAACGGGAGATAAATGCACAGTAATGGGCTTAGTAAATTTTTACTATACGATTTACTAAAAATTTTAGTAAATTACAATATCATACTATACGATTCACTAAAAAAATCAGTAAATTATAATACTGTACTAAAAAATATTAGTAATTTATAAATTTATACTATACGATTTACTATAATAATTTAGTAAAAAGCAATTTACTAAACAGTATCGGGCTTATTAAAAGTTTAGTGCAAAACCCAACGTGCTTAGTAAAACTAGAGAGAAATGCACAATAATTGGCTTGGTAAATTTTACTATACGATTTACTAAAAATTTCAGTAAATTACATTATTGTACTATACGATTTACTAAGTGTTGAAGTGATTTTGATGATGAGCATTGACCTTCTGCGAAACAGAAGTCAACCCTCTACACAACAGAAGCTAGTCCTGATGAGAACCTTCTGTAAGGAAATATTTTTGTAATTAATAATTAATTACGAAATTAAGTGGGAATATTCTACGGGAATTATCCAATATGATCAGGACAATTATCTGATCGAAATCAAATGATTTTCTTACCAAAAAAAATAAAGAGAATAATATACTTTCAATTGAAGGAAATAAATTATCTATTTATGGAAGGTTCTACATGATTGATTACATGTCATATGAACGCTATCTTCCATTCTTAATTTATCTTTGGTTGACAAAAACGTGTCATCTCTCCAGATTTATCAAGATGGATGAATGAATCTCGCAAAGGAATTCAAGGAAATTAATTTTATTTATTTCCATACATAGAAGGTTATCGTAATCTATAACATTCTACAACGGTTATCCATGGGGATTTAATTAAATCAATTGATCTTGATCGGATCTCACCCCAAACGGATACTTACCAATGGGAGACGATATTTGGTTATCAATGGAATTAATATCATTGATTTATCTGTTTTCCATTTAAGTGTAGAAGCTATATTTGTCAATTTTATCTTCTACGCTTAGCATTTTGTTTTTGTGTATAAATAAGCATTTGGTTGTCATTGTAAATGTACAGAAAAATATACGGAAACACTAGATACTTTGGTCAGATGTTGGTTCTTGTAATTTTTGGTTGGTTCGACTTTCGTTAGTCACACACGAGGAGCGTTAGCTGTGGAAGGCTGCATCGTTGGTGAAGTCCTCTGGGAACGTGATTCGGGGGCCACGAGGGACTCGGTTGGAAGCTGCAGGAGACGTTGGTAGTAAGCGCGGCTGGAGGCTATGTGACCAATGTGCAGTGGGCCGGAGAGAAGGGCAGATACCCCGGGAGCACAAAAGGTGAGAGACTAACCAGCTTCTGTGGTGTAACGTTCTGTGTGTGCAGGAACCTAGGACAGAGGTTGCTGTCTGCTTGCACAGGGTTTGCTGCGTGCTTGCGTGGAGTTCGCCATGTAGTCGCTATCTCGAGGAGATCGTGCAGGTCGTATGGAGCCGCCTGAGAGAAAATCCGTACTTGGACAGGGGACGCTGTCTGCTTGCGTAGGGTTCACTACATGTTGGCGGGGTATGCCACGAAGTAATTCTCCCGAGGGATTGCGCAATGGTTACTTTATTAGTCACACTAACGTGTGCAATGAGTCACTGTAGTAGAGAACCTTACGGTCTGTGCTCTGAAATTCAGTCATCTGTAGTACAGAACCTTATGGTCTGTGCTATAGAAGGTTGACATCCTTGGTACAGAATTTTATGATCTGTGCTTTACAATCTAGTCATTTCTAATACAGAACATTCTGGTCTATAGAAGATTGACATACGGTACAGAACCTTCTGGTCTGTGCTATACTATTCAAGTCATTTCTGATACAGAACCTTCTGGTCTGTAGAAGTTTGACATCTGTGGTATAGAACCTTCTGGTCTATGCTTTGTCTCTCAGACATCTGTGGTGCAGAACCTTCTGGTTTGTACTCTGTTACTCAGTCTACTATAGTGCAGAACCTTCAGGTTTGTACTATAAAAGGTCGATTGTGTATCACCTTCTGTAATCTTATTAAGTTACGTCTGAGTGAATACCATCCAAATTTTGGGTGAAGAGTGGATGTAGGCAAGTTGTCGAACCACTG
This sequence comes from Melastoma candidum, assembly GCA_023653495.1. Lineage (NCBI taxonomy): Eukaryota > Viridiplantae > Streptophyta > Magnoliopsida > Myrtales > Melastomataceae > Melastoma > Melastoma candidum. Next base: position 10,429,886 of record CM042888.1, on the reverse strand, counting down.
TAAAAGTCTTGTGCACATCAAATAAATCGCAATCACATTCGAACGTTCTGTCTTACAGAAACATATCTCTAGGGTTCTGTGTTACAGAAGCTTCCTTCCACTGCGAGGTTAATCGAAAAAGAGTTAAAAATCCTTAATTGGACTTTAACACTAATTCACCCCCCTCTTAGTGTAACACTAAGTATTTTAGTAAATTACAATATTGTACTAAAAAATATTAGTAATTTACAATTTTGTATTATACGATGCAATGTAACAATTCACTATTTAGTAAATAAGTTTTTATTAAATTGCATTGTAAATTACTAATATTTTTTAGTACAATGTTGTAATATACTAAAATACTAATACAAAATTTTTAATTACTAATATTTTTTAGTAAATTGTTACAGTGTATCGTATAATACAAAATTGTAAATTACTAATAGTTTTTAGTACAATATTGTAATTTACTAAAAATTTTAGTAAATCGTATAGTACAATAATGTAATTACTAAAATTTTGAGTAAATCGTACAGTAAAATTTACTAAGCCCATTATTGTGCATTTATCTCTCGTTTTACTAAGCTCGTTGGACTTTGTACTAAACTTTTACTAAGTTCGACACTGGTTAGTAAATTACAAACTTTTTGCTAAATTGTTAGAGTAAATCGTATAGTACAAAATTATAAATTACTAATATTTTTTAGTATAATATTGTAATTTGCTAAATTTCTTAGTTAATCATGTAGTAAAATTTATTAACCAGTTACTATACAATTCTCTCACGTTTTACTAACTCCTCTGGGCTTCGTACTAAACTTTTACTAAGTCCGACACTGTTTAGTAAATTACCAAGTTTTTACTAAATTATTACAGTAAATCGTATAGTAAGAAAATAGGGACTTAGGAGGAGATTAGAGTAGAAAGAAAAGATATTCTATATTGATAAAAATATTAGTAATTTACTAAATTTCATGATATAGTAAAAGTTATTAACCCGGTACTATACAATTCTCTTACGTTTTACTAACCATGTTGGACTTCGCACTAAACTTTTACTAACTCCGACACTGTTTAGTAAATTACTAACACTGTTACTAAAAGTTATTAGTAAAAATTTACTAAAAAAATCACGGTTTAGTAAAAAGGTACTAAAAAACGAGAAAATTTGGTAAAATGCAAGGCAATTGACTTGCAAGTCAAAATAGCCTTAAGTTTAAATCGTTTTTTTTCTTCCTGCAAACATGAGGAGTGTAAGCTTCAGATGCCAATAAGAGTGCTTCATTTGCTTGTGCAATCTCGTTAGCTTCCTTGCTGTTGTTTACTCCCCTTTCTCGACCCAATTTTTTTTCATAGTAGGATTTGTAATTAAAACCTCCGAAGAGTCGATGCTATAATTAAATGAAATCACCATTATTACTTTTTACAAACCAATATCAATTACATACATCTTAAAATTTTACGAATTTTTATTTAAAATAAAAAATTATGGTATTATATTGAATCATTTCACGATCTACTCCGAGGGGGGTCAAGTGTTTGGCTACTTTTTTGTTTTTCTTTTTTTTTCCATTTTCGCCGCGATAGTTGCACGAGACATAGATAGGATTTCCTAATCCGAGAAGGGCCTAGGCCCAAAAAGATATATGGGTATGGGCCTGGTTAAGATGGGATTAGCATAGGGCCATGGATAAGCCCCAAAAAATTAGGGGGAGTGGGTTAGTCTTTGGCATTTAGACATTGGAACCCGATCATGAATATATAGACAGACAAGGAGGAGTCAGGTCCAGAATACCACTCCCACCTCTGACATTTAGCCAAGGGCAGAGGTATATTTAAAATAATTAATAAATATTACACTAAAAGATGGGTAAATTAGTGTTAAATTCCAATAGAGGATTTTTAACTCTTTTTCGATAGACCTCGCAGCGAAAGGAAGCTTCTGTAAAACAGAACCGTAGATATGTTTTCGTAAGACAGAATGTACGAATGTGATTGCACTTTGTTTGATGTACACAAAATTTTTATAGTGGTTCAACAACTTGATTACATCCACTCTTCATCTAGAATTTGGATGGTATTTACTCAGACTTAACTTCGTAACAATTACAAAAGGTAATCAATAATGGATTTTTTATAGTACAAACCAGAAGGTTATGCACCACAGAAGACCGAGTGGTAAAGCATAGACCAGAAGATTCTGTACAGGAGTAAATGAGTTGCACAATAGATAACAGAAGGTCCTGTACCGAATGTGTCAACCCTCTATAGCACAGATCAAAAGATTCTGTACTAAAAATGTCTACTCTCTATAGCACAGACCTAAAAGATTATGTACTAGAGATGACTTGGTTTCAAAGCACAGACCGCAAGGTTCTGTAATAAAGGTGGCTGGATTTCAAAGCACGGACCGTAAGGTTCTGTACTACAGTGACTGAGTGCACACATTTGTGTGACTAACAAAGGTAACCAATGCGCAATCCCCTCAAGGACAACGACTTCGTGGCGTACCCCACGCTAGCACGTAGCGAACCCTACGCAGGCAGACAACGTCCTCTGTCCAAGGATGGATTTTCCCTCCGGCGGCTCCACACGGCCTGCACGATCTCCTCGAGATAGTGACTGAGCAAACACAAAGCCTTGCCCAAGGCTCTTCTGCGTGGTCCCTTGAGACTACGGCTAAACAGACACAGAACCCCTGCCCAAGGTTATCCTGCACACACAGAACACTACACCACAGAAGCTGGTTAGTCCCTCACCTTCTGTGTTTCTCGGGGTTCTGCCCTTCTCTCCGGCCCACTGCACGTTGACAACACAGCCTCCAGTCGCGCTTCTCACCAACATCTCCTGTAGCTTCCGACCGAGTCCCTCGTGGCCCCCGAGTCACTCTCCCAGAAGATTTCACCGACGATGCAGCCTTTTGTAGCTAGCGCTCCTCGTGTTGACTAACTCAAACAAAAACTAAAGAAACAAACTCTCAACACACAATATCTGGATTTACAACAATTGAGTAGTACAATGGATTTTGAGAAACGTGGCTGAGTGGTTTTACTTATACAAGAAAGTCTAAGTTAAAACTAGAAAGTAATTTTACGATCAACCTCCTGTGAAACAAGGAAACTAAGAATCAGATAATAAAACATTATTTATTAACAAATTTGTCACTCCCATGCACATATATGTTTAGGTAATCAAATTATATCATTGGAATAAGATATGACATAATTTCCATGTATATTGCGCTACAGAAGGTTTTGGCTAACCTTATATAAATAGAAATAATCAAAGATTAACTTCCATATGAATTAAAACCGAAACCATTCTGTTCAGCACACTCAAATGAATGTATCTAAACAGATGGTAATGATTGACATCCCAAATAACGGTCGTATGGTGGTTGTATAACACCACATAAGGTTGTTGACAACCTTACAGAACATTGCCATAAATAGAAGATTATAATTCCTTTTATGGAAAATGTAATCCCTAGTGGGATTTTTTGGAAACGTAATCGGTTTAAATTTATCAGATAATATCTTGAACAAATCCTAATCATTTCGTGATTAATTAATCATTAACCAATCAATTAATCACAAAAATATTTCTTACAGGAAGTTCTTAATGTGAGTAGTTTATGTAGAGTAGATATTTGACTTCTATTACACAGAAGGTTAAAGTTCATCATCAAAACCTATATTCAACGGTAAATTTTTTATCACTTTTAAAGTTGGGTTTGTCGTTGGTCTTTTATCACTTTTAATGTGAACTAGGGTGCACCAACAACTTTTGACCAACACAACAAAAAAAAGAAAAAGAAATAATGTTTTGGCAATGATGATGATGATGTTTAGGAAAGCGAAATCATTGTTCGGTGGTGGTTGCGGCGGCAAACGACATTTGGTTTGGCTTCTTCTTTTATTATTACATCCTAAGATTATTATTGTTTGCAAGTCTTTTTACTCAATTATTTCTTCCGGTGGCCTAATGTCGAAGACCATGAAGAAGTTCTTTGTCGCCATGGAGACCGGTTTAAAATGGCTGAACTCCCCTCCCGCGGGAGAAATTATTTTGTGGGGTTTGTTGTTATTTCACAACTAATTTAGTACCATCGTGTTTGACTAAATCTAGTATTCACCTACTCACAATACTAACAAGGATAATGCCAAAAAGATAAATCCATCGATCACGGATACAGATTTAGTCCAACAAAATCCATGTGGGTGTTCCCGAGATGTGTCGGGAAAGAAGAAAAATGGTGGGAATGCTAAGTGTTGGCAAATCCCATTTTGGACTTCGGAATGATAGAAGTTGTAGTTTTTTTTTTGGGAATGCCTGAAATCTTCGGTAGCAATTTGGTTTTGCTGCATTGAAGTAATTCATAATGCATGTCAAAACCCAAGTAAAATGAAGTGGAGGCGTCTGCGAGGCTCACCAATCAACGGTTTGTAATTAATTTCAACACGTTTCCCTAAGTGGGATCCAAAGGGTTAAAGGCAAAACCTAAATAATTCTCAGTCGGCTCTCCCGATTTTCTTCCTGCTTTAATGAAATGTTAGATTTGGCAAGATCTTGTACGTTTCTTTCTTTCCGCATTTTGTTATGAATTTTTCTTTTAAAAATTAATTTTAAGATAACGGGCGGAAATAAATATTTCTTAATAACAAAAAAATTATAGTAGATATGTACAAAGTTTCGATCATTTAAGGAAACCCAATAATGTTAAAAATTCCCATTCTCACTCTCTATTTTATTTACTATTCCACGTCTTTACTGCAAACACCCACTATATAATCACTTACATCACACTTTTTCATCACATTTTCATATGCAAATAAAATGATGGTCCATATCTTTCATTTGAGAAATGAGAATCACGTCGAGGAAGATTTTGTGTTTGTTAAACTCAGAAGAAAAGTATATTTTTCTTAAAAAAAAAAAAATTGACAGAAGATTTTCGCATTTAGGATCTTAAAACCCTTTCTTTTCTCTTTGTATTTTAAGCAAAAAGGGTTTCGGTTTTTAAAACTTTGCAGAAGGGTTTGGCAATTCATATAAAACTCCAAACCTATGTTTTAGTTTCACATCAGCGAAATAGTAATAATCGCCTAAATATAGAGAGAGAGAGAGAGAGAGTCAGTGTTATCTTAACGTCCAACCATGTTTTGATTGAATAGAGAAATATGAAGGGGGCGGCTATGAACGTAAGACATTTTTGCCAAATTGACGAATTTGCTTTGAAGCCAGGCTTTGGCCTTCCTGTCCTAACTAACCCCCATTTGGACCCGCACCGGGTTAGTGTTTCCCTGTCAACCGGCTGTTACGTCGTTTGCCGCCGGTCGACAAGTATTGGCGTCATGTTTTTTATTATTCATTTAGATAGGGTCGAATAATTTATGTACGTACAAGAAGGCGAATATGATTTCGGTTCTCTTTTGGCATATCTAGAAGGGAGGGGATGAATTCTGGAATTTACAAGTTGTCAATGAGGAGGATTAACTTAACTCCAAAGATAGAAAGAACCATACGATCCCACTAAACACACACGCGGGCGAATTAAAATGGTGGGGGGGTGAGAACAAACTGGAGAAATCTTGTGACAAATTATCCCTTTTTCTAGAAGCACTTCTTGTGTCTTTGCTGCTATCATCGAATGCGCCAAGTCACATGAACAAATTGATTCCTTTATTACGTTTACGTTTTTATTTTTCTCTTTGAAGAAAAGGTTGATTTTATTTACGAAGAAATGAATAATTTCAGCCTGCTGTTGCTCTCGAGTAAGCGACAATTCAGAAGCATCGTATCGTCTCCCCCTTTTTCGTGTTTAGATTGGTCTTCGTTGAACCACTCCCCCCCCACTTCATGTCAGTCGACATCATCCATCACTGTAAAGCACACCAAATAAATAATAATAATAGTAAAAGCGTTGGACTCCCAATTCGTCCAGTCCAAATACGACCGCAATCCCGGGCCAATCATAAATGCTTTCCAATAACCCACTCTTTTTGGAAATTTCAAAAAGAAATGTTAATTTTTTAAGGTAAAATATCAATTTACGATTATAATTATTTATCATATTTTATTTGTGTTAAAAACTTCAAAAATTTTCATTTGTGATCCTAACTACATGTTAAGTTTTATTTTTGGCCTTTAACTTATGGCGTCGGTATCCGTGCATACATGGACTAATGGAAGTGACAACGTAGACAATGACGGAAGCGGCTAACGGTACGTGCACGTGGGACTTACGTAGTTTACTACTTAATACTAAAATTAAGTAGTAAATTTTACTAAAAGTTGACCGTTACTACTCTAGTCAACGCAAAAGTAGTAAAAAAAGTAGTAAATTTTACTACTTATTGGTCTTCTTTTAATAAAGTCAACGCAAATGTAGTATAAAATGTCGTAAATTTTACTACTTCTGGACTGTTCACCGCAGTGCAATTTTACTACTTTTACGCTGACTTTACTAAAACCTCATTTTTAGTAAAGTCAACGTAGAAGTAGTAAAAAAAGTAGTAAAATTTACTACTTTTTTTACTACATTTGCGTTGACTTTACTAAGAAAACCATACTTTTAGTAAAGTCAACGTAAAAGTAGTATAAAAAGTAGTAAATTTTACTACTTTTTTTACTACTTTTACGTTGACTTTACTAAATTTCTCCTTTTTAGTAAAGTCAGCGTAAAAGTAGTATAAAAAGTAGTAAAATTTACTACTTTTAACTGTACAAATTATGTCTATAAGTAGTAATTGTTTACTACTTTCGTTGTAATTTTTAGTAAAATTATGTTTGAGTTGGTAAAATTGGTAGTAAATAGGTAGGGTTTGTCGTAAATGTTTATTACTTTAAGCATGTTTTTACTAAAATAAGTAGTAAACTGTTACTACTTTATAGGCGTTGACTAAGAAATTTTACTACTTTGAACAGTGTTTCCGAACCTAACTCCGAACCTAATTATTCTAAATTTTGATGTGAAATGACTATTTTGCCCCGGTTACCACGATCATAGGTTTGTGTCACTGTTCACGATCATAGTAACCGGGGCAAAATAGTCATTTCACATCAAAATTTAGAATAATTAGGTTCGGAGTTAGGTTCGGAAATACTGTTCAAAGTAGTAAAATTTCTTAGTCAACGCCGATAAAGTAGTAACAGTTTACTACTTATTTTAGTAAAAACATGCTTAAAGTAGTAAATATTTACGACAAACCCTACCTATTTACTACCAATTTTACCAACTCAAACATAATTTTACTAAAAATCACAACGAAAGTAGTAAACAATTACTACTTATCGACATAATTTGTACAGTTAAAAGTAGTAAAATTTACTACTTTTTATACTACTTTTACGTTGACTTTACTAAAAGTGTGGTTTTCTTAGTAAAGTCAACGCAAATGTAGTAAAAAAGTAGTAAATTTTACTACTTTTTTTACTACTTCTACGTTGACTTTACTAAAAATGAGGTTTTAGTAAAGTCAGCGTAAAAGTAGTAAAATTGCACTGCGGTGAACAGTCCAGAAGTAGTAAAATTTACGACATTTTATACTACATTTGCGTTGACTTTATTAAAAGAAGACCAATAAGTAGTAAAATTTACTACTTTTTTTACTACTTTTGCGTTGACTAGAGTAGTAACGGTCAACTTTTAGTAAAATTTACTACTTAATTTTAGTATTAAGTAGTAAACTACGTAAGTCCCACGTGCACGTACCGTTAGCCGCTTCCAGACAATGACATGTATTTTAAAAAAGGGATTCGTCCCCAAATCAGATAAGCCCTAAAAATCGTTGGACGATCAACTGGGGCCAGCGGAGGGCATGATGCGATGTAACATGAACTAGCATACCTCGAAATTTACTGAATCACTTCTTTAAGACTAATTCAACTAATCACGGCGGAAATAAATAAATTACAATAAGGAAAACATCAAATTTAACATGGAAATCTCCTCAATGTTAGGAGTGAAATCACGACCCGAGGTATCACCAAATTTCCACAAATCAATAATGAAGTGGGTACACAAGTATTCTTCTCAAACCCCCAACAACCAGCACATTAACTTCTTCTCTATCTAGCGTAACATCAGGAACTCATCTTAGTAATCATACGCCTAACAACACAAAGAAAAGGCGTTGAAATCGATTACTTCGAATCTGATCGTCTCAGAAAGATGGTGAAATCACCAGTTACAAGACTTCAATAACAATATCCACCGTTCAAAATAAAAAACATCAAGTCAGGAATATCCTCAAAATTTCGTGAAGTTTCAACGGTGCGATCGACTGCAACTCCCGATTTAGTGAACGTCGTATGGGCTGAAACGAAGCTGCGACGGAAATCCGGGATCACTTCTCCTTCCGATTATCTCCCCCTCACCATGACTGCATTTTTCTGTCTTATATCATCTTAAGACAATCCTAGATGATCCCTTGAGAATATAGTGGGCTTCGGGCTTCATCCATATAAAGAAACACGGGCTTGGGCCGCTCTTACATATAGGAGAAAATAGCCCAACAAATCTCCCCCTCTCGACTATGTGGAAGAACTCGCCGTAATATCGGTGACTTGACGACAAACAACAATCCTTTCTCTTGAATGCGCCTTCGTTATCATATCCGAGCCATTATCATCGGTGTTGATCTTCTCTATATGCACCAAGTTAGAATTCACGACATCTCCTTTAATTTGTTGTTTCTTTCATTTCTCTTTTCTGAAAAACATGTCATCGTCTACATTAGCATTTCCGTTAGTCCACATAGGCACAAACACTCGCAAAGTTATGTTAAGGCCAAAAATAAAACGGAACCTATAATTAGGGCCACAAATGAAAAATTTTGAAGTTGTTGACACAAATGAAATATGACCAATAATTAAGGCCATAAAATACTTTACCTTTATTTGAAAGAAACACTAAACTAAATTATAAATCAACTTTCTATCAACTAATTTTATATTTTTGTCTCGTAGTTGCATATCACTAGTAACTACAATACATGTTATTGTCGCCCATGTAATACTAGCTTTTTACGGACTTGTCGTTAGTTTTGAAAAAAATTGTAACATAGAGTATAATTTTCAGAAACTATCTGAATATCACCCTTAAATAATAGTTTCAAATGATAATTTTTATTTTATATTTATGATATTGTTTCATATATCGATAATCAAAAGAATTGGCCAAAATCGCTATTTTAAACCATAATTTCGGTCAGAAAAAAACAATCCATTTTGATAAAAAAAATTCCCAAGTCCAACACAACAACTTTGGTTCTACCCTCGAAAACTATACAATTTGGCAAAAAAATTTTCAAAATCGCGTTTGAAACAACTTTTTAACATAATTTACTTATTGTCGTTGTTTGAAACAACGTCTAATATGTAAAATGAAAATTACAGTTTGAAAAAATAACTTAGGAACGATATTAAGTTAATTTCTAAAATTGAAACCATATTTCACAAAATTTGTTTCAAATTAATGGCAAATCAGTATAATCCCTAATCCAATATTACATAATGCAAGAGAATGTTCCTTTGAAGCTCATGTGAACCCTAAAATTAATAACAATAAGGTTGGGTAACGTAGAATAGGAACTCAAGTGTAATGCTTCCCGCCTTCATAGATTCATTATGCTTATGTGGTTATTGAGGTTACCTTCCTTCGTAGAAACTTGCTTCAATAAGTAACTCTTAGTGACTGGGCTAGGTTTATGCTTGTGAGCTTTATGCTTCTGCTTATGATGTTTCTTCTTTTGAATGCTTTTATCACTTAACTTGGTCTTGTAAACCCATTTCGAGCCAATTGCATTTTTCTTTTTGGTAGATTCACCAAATATCACGTATCATTCTCTTAGATGCATGTCATCTCAACTATGATTTTGTCCTTTTTTGCTAATCTATTTTGTTGAGGAGCATACTTAATAATGAACTACCTTTTTATCTCGTTCTGCTTGTAAGCCTAAGAATGTTTTGTATATAAATTATCCTCCGCATTATGTTATTAAGGGTGTTTTTGCTACATCCATTATGTTCTTTTACATGCGTTCTAAAGTTCATGAAAGTCGTAAACACATGTTATTTCTGTTTAATAATATATATCCAAAGTATTCAAGTATAATTATCTACGAATAATAATAAAAATCCTATATTACTGATAGAGAATGCTTGAGTTGGTCAGCATATATTCAGATGAACCAATTTGAGGGATGTTCTTGCTTTCCATGACGTCTTTAGAACAAGAAGTCGATGAAACTTCTTGTAGAAACATCATTCACAACATCCACCTCTTTGTTCTTTATGGAAGGGAGTACAAACACCATGTTCTTTTATTTCACCAACCTTTAGCCTTTCTTGTTTAGATGTGCCAACATAATCCGGTTTTGATGATGACAAAGTGTCTGTATTGCTAATGTACTAATTAAGTGTACAAAAATAAACGTCTTCAAGTGTAGAAGCTGGTTTATACTATCTGAGCAATACAGAAAGGGCTAACTCATGAAGTAAGTCCATCTTCACTCGTAGAAGTGACTTGCTTGCCAAGACTCCTTGTTTGTTTTGGAAAGATGTCTTAGGATATGTTTCCTAAACTTGAATGATCATTTCATTATGAAAATTGACGATGTTCTTATACATGAAAAGTACGGATTCTGTTGAAACATATACAACCTTTGTGTGAAACACATTATCCTTGATTGTAACCTTAATTTGTTGCTTACTTATTTGATCAATCAAGGATTATTTTAGAGTATTTTTGGAAGCTAATTTGCAGGATCAAATCATGGAACACAATGACAAGAAATCATCTAGCCGTTGTAATAATTTGAACACAAACATGAAGGTGGTCATACTTCCAAAAAGCTTGCAAGAAAAGTCTTGAGTCTTCACCAGTTCAAAAGCTTGAGAGCGTCCTTGTTCTTTTATCGAGTCAATCACCTCTTCGAGAGAGAGTATTATGTAACTGCAGACTAGTTGTTATGTGCGCCTGGTTTATTTGTATTGGTTGTTAGCTATACGAGTAGGTGTGCAAGGGAAATCATAGGATAGGGGGTCTTACATAGGTGATGAGGTAGTCGTAAGAGAGAAAATCACGGGCGCGGTGTGGAGCCGTGCCGGAGTTAGCCACATGAGGGAGCATGCAAGCAAAATCACGAAGTAGTCTTTGTGTAGGTAGTTTGGTAGCCTTCGGAATAAAAGCCACGGGTGTGATAAGGAGCTGTATTAGAGTTAGTCACAATTAAGGCTGGGTTGTTAGTCACGGTATGCCGTGTGGGATTGTTAGTCATATTTTAGGTAGAAGTGTGTATATGTACTTATTGTACTCCCTTTGATCTTATAACTAGTGGATAAACCTTTACTAGATTAGAGTGCTGGGAGAGTAAATTTAGGCATTATTTGTCAAGCCATTATAAATATGATGTGTTTACCTGTTCTTTAAACCAAGTATATACACACGATAAGTAATATCATATCCTTTGTTCTATACTACAGATCTAGGTTCTATGATTGAACCGGTACTCTTACAGAGTATTCAATGCTCTAACAGACGGAGTCTTCTATTTGGTCAGAAAGAAACTTCCACCACCTCAAAAAATAAATTGAGGACAATGCATTCGAATTGAGAACCTTGTTACAAGTGCATTGTTGTACTAACAAGTTGCCATATTTAGTGATCTTTCGTGGTTTCACTTTTGATAGCAGCCAGCATCCATATACTTATGAGTTCAAGGAAAAGGAATTACATTAAGCCAGGAATAGACCGCCTGAATAATAAGGAGGAACTCACATGTCTATTTCCCATCTTCCACTAATGATATAACTCCATTTATAGCTCAACATTGTACATACAGTTAAGTTGAAATACGTGCGTTTTCTATTCACAGGGCCTTGATGTCCAACGGATGGATGTGTTTTGTCCACATTTATGAAGTTACCAGAAAGGAATAAACACCCCCCTTATTTATGAATATATCTTCAAACACTTTGTTTATGAATATAGACGAGGAAATTTTACCCAGAAAGGTCGTGATATTACTATTATATAGAAAGAAATGAGTCGACTCTCAAAGCTCTCTCATATGAACCCAACCCAAGGCACACACATCAAAGCCTACGTGAACTCTCTTCATCCCCAGCTTTGCAATCCCTTTAAGCAATCACACCCCACATGACCCTCCTCCGCTCACTCTCCTTCCTCCTCCTCCTCCTCCTCTCGCCGCAGCTCTCTGCGGCAGCCACAACCTCGGACGCAAACGACTACGAAATCCTCCTCCGTGTTAAGACCTCCCACGTAGACGACCCCTATGGCAACCTCGCGTCCTGGTCCCCCAACTCTGCTCATTCCCCTTGCAACTTCACGGGCGTGCGCTGTGACAACTCCTCGGCTGTTACATCAGTCGACCTCTCCGGCCTCAACCTCTCCGGCCCTTTCCCCTACGAACTATGCCGCATCGCCTCCCTCCGCGACCTCTACCTGGAGGATAACTACTTCAACGGCAGCCTTTCTTCCCCTCTCCTGAATTCCCTCTGTTCTCACCTCCGCTTCCTCAACGTCTCCGGTAACTTGTTTGTTGGTTCCCTGCCGGAGCTGTCTGGGAACTTCTCGGGCCTCGAGGTGCTCGACTTCTCGTTTAACAACTTCTCTGGTGAGATCCCGTCCAGCTTCGGGGGGCTGCCGGCTATCAGCCTGCTGAGCACTATAGATAATCTCCTAAATGGGACTGCATTCCCTGAGTCGTTGTGCAATGCCAGCTCGCTGACGAAACTTTGGATCGGATACAATCCTTACAAGCCGAGTTCGATCCCCAAAGATGTTGGAAACCTGACAAAACTCGAGAAACTGTGGGTTGCCGGGGCGAATTTGGTTGGGGAGATCCCTGCCAGTATTTCAAAACTGAAGTCGCTGAAGAATTTCGACGTGTCAGGAAACGGACTCAGTGGACCGATCCCGGAAGAGATTGGTGGCCTGGAGAGTGCTGTCCAGATCGAATTGTACCAGAACAACTTGTACGGCGGTTTGCCGGAGTCGCTGGCGGGCTTGAAGTTCCTAGATAGATTTGATGCCTCGCAGAACAATTTGTCTGGTCAGCTGCCAGAGAAGATTGCAGCCATGCCTCTCAGTAGTCTGAATGTCAACGACAACTTCTTCTTCGGTGAGATACCACAGGGCTTGGCCGGGAATCCTAAGCTGCGGCAGTTGAGGTTGTTCAATAACTCTTTCACCGGAACCTTGCCCAGCGATTTGGGCAAGAATTCCGTCTTGGAAGAATTTGATGTTTCGAGCAATGATTTCAGCGGTGGGTTGCCGGAATACTTGTGTTCCGGGAAGAATCTCACGAAAATAATGGTCTTCAACAACAGGTTCAACGGAACGCTGCCGAGTTCCCTCTCACGTTGCGACTCCTTGAGTAATGTTCGATTAGGGAACAATGAGCTGACGGGAGAGATCCCCAGTACGTTCTGGGGAATCGGAGGAATTATGCTGTTAGATCTATCAAATAACAAGTTCGAAGGTCCAATTTCATCGTCGATTTCTGGGTTGAAGGTTGCGACCTCAGTGCTTCTCTCCGGTAACAACTTCTCCGGTCAGATTCCGCCTGAGATCTGCCAGCTGATTAAGCTGACAGTCCTTGACCTGACTGGCAACGGGTTGTCCGGTCAAATCCCCGCGTGTATTACGAACCTCACAAAATTGCAGAAGCTCGAGATGGGTGGTAACCTGTTGACAGGGCAGATCCCTAGCTCGCTGAGTTCATGGGCCGATTTGACTGAGCTGGACCTCTCGAGGAACCAGCTCATCGGCGACATCCCTAAGCAATTGGGCGCATTGCCCGTGCTCAACTACTTGGACCTGTCGAGGAACTTGTTATCCGGTGTAATACCCGTGGAGCTCGCCCGGCTCACATTAAACAGGTTCAACGTATCGGACAACCGATTGTCTGGCCAAATTCCCTCAGGTCTCGACCGGGAATTCTTCGTCACAAGCCTATGGGGCAACCCGGGCCTGTGCAGCCCGGATCTGCAGGCGTTCCCGAGGTGTTCGAGGTCGTCCCGGCCAGTCGTGCTGATTGCTGTGTTAGCCACACTCTCCTTTTGCCTCGTCGCACTGGTACTTTCCCTTGTGTGGTTACTGAGGGAAAAGATATGTTATCGGAAGCGGCCATGGAAAATAACCTCTTTCCAGCGAGCTGGGCCAGGCGAGGGCGATCTGCTCGACCGCCTGACCGAGGAGAACCTGATAGGTTCAGGCGGGTCGGGCAAAGTGTACAAGGTGAGGCTGAAGTCCGGGCAGATGGCAGCAGTCAAGAGGCTGACATCGAATTCTAGTATGGATAGACCCGACGTCGAGTTAGTATTCAAATCCGAGGTCGAGACCCTTGGCCGAGTGCTCCACGGTAACATAGTGAAACTTCTATTCAGCATGGTCAGGGACGGATGCCAGGTCCTAGTCTACGAGTACATGGAGAACGGAAGTCTGGGTGATGCTTTACACGGTAAGAGCGAAGGGAAAATCCGCAACAGATGCAGCGCGGCATTGTCGGATTGGCGACAACGGCACATGATAGCGGTGGGCGCGGCACAAGGGCTTGCTTACTTACACCACGACTGTGTTCCTGCGATTGTGCACCGGGACGTAAAAAGCAACAACATATTATTGGACGAGGAGATGAACTCGAAGGTTGCCGATTTCGGGCTCGCAAAGCCACTGGGGCAACACCGGCACGGGACGACGACGGAGGCCACGTCAATGGCCACCGGCCGTGAAGTTATGTCCAAGGTCGCGGGGTCCTACGGCTATATTGCGCCAGGTGCGTACTTTTATAAAATTAATTTGGGGGTATTTTATTGGGTAGTGGGGAGGTGGGTCGTCGAAAATTATTGCTGGCTGCAACATTTGACCTATTGAGAAGACTGTCGGATTAACTATTTTCATGGTCCCATCGCATTGAATATTTAATTAATGACATGGTCGTATTGGTGATCTCAGAGTATGCGTACACGCTCAAGGTGAACGAGAAGAGCGACGTCTACAGCTTCGGGGTCGTGCTGCTGGAGCTGATCACCGGCAAGAGACCCAACGACCCATCCTTTGGAGATGGGAAGGACATCGTCAAATGGATTACGGAAATTGCCCTGTCCTCGCAGCCTACCTCGGATGACGAGGAAAGCGAATCTTATGAGGACAGTTTGGAGCGAGTAGTGGATCCAAGGATTGATCCGACGACTTGCGACTATGAGGAGATCGAGAAGGTGTTGAACATTGCATTGGCCTGCACATCGGGATTGCCCGCAAACAGGCCCACAATGCGGAGGGTCGTGGAGTTGCTCAAGGATAGGAAAGTGGCTTGCTCCAAGTGACCACATAATATATGTGTAATCGGGATGAAAACCAAACTAATTTTCATGCTCTTTTGATCGGGTTCATCGTTAAGGTCGTAAGAATTGATGACGGCGATGACGAACTGCTCCACCCGAGTGAAATTGCTTCTCGACTTATTCAATGGAGCTAAGCTAGTTTTCGGAGATTCTGGGAGCCAAACTCAGGTGAGAAACCTCACTCCGGCTCGATATGCCGCCACGACAGCAACTTGTACAAGACGGAGTATGAATGAATTGCAGAAAACAATCAGGCATGGCAAGATCATCAGGCAGGGAGAGGGGGGGGGGGGTTTGTTGTTCTGTTTAGTATCCGATCCCAGGTTGTTCCAGCTTTTTCTAAACGTTTGCCTAGCTTTTCATACAAAGACACAAACTCCTTCAGAAAATAAGCAAACAAAACAATCTCAATAGCCATGCTGATCCCAAGATCTTCTTACATCCTGAGGCAGGCTCTCCTCGGTGGCACCCCGAAACTGCTGCCATCTCCCTCAGCCCCTCATGACGTCCTCCCAAGGAGGAACCGCACTTCCTCCTCGTCACGGCAACTCGGCAATGAACCTACTCCCCTCCTCTCAGTTTTACATCCTTGTTAGAATGTTCTAAAACAAGGGAAATTTCCATCCTTATTTGAATGTTCCTTGTGATTGATTAGTAATACTTGGTAGTGGGGATTTAGAGTTAGGAATAAGGATTTCCCAGTGGGAGTAAGTTTTGGTTTCTGCCCGAAAAAGTAATGTAAATTCGTTGTTACTTCAGAGGATCTCTCCCATACACTTTCAATTATTTGATTATTCCAATTGCAGCCCCGGACAGCCTGTTTGAGCCGATCAAGACGAAGAGGCCGTCCCATGATTAAATCATACGTATAATACATACTTCGTGTATATTATAAATTAATATGATAAAGTATTTGTACGTATGATTTTCTTGGGGCATGGAGTGTTGTGATTTACGAAATAGCAAGGCGTTTCATAAAACACGTGTATTCGTTAAAGTTCACGGGATGTTAGTCGGCTTAGTTATCTGACCAAATGGAAACGGACAGACAACAACATGCGAAGAGTGCCGTCCCTGATGTCTGCGCGCTTTCACCTCGTCCCCATCATCAACCTAAGCTGTCGCTACACAGCCAGCCGCGCGCTTCCTTGTTGTTGTCGGTAGAACGCAAGACATTGGCCAATGCTGCAATCATCCAGGGGCTGTTGATCGAGAATGGGATGCTCGGCATCCCCGTAAATGGCCACAAGGTCGTGGACGAGTGCCTCAAGTGCGGCGGCCTCGTGGAAGCTCGCCTTGTGTTCGACGAAATTCCCAGCAGTTTTGAGGTTGGATTTCTATAATGTGTTTGTTAGTAGCGCACTTGTGGATATGTATGCCTATTCTGGTAACATGGAGGACGCGAGGCTGGTGGAAGAGTATGTAGTTCTGATCACGTCATTCATAGTTGGTTATGCGCGGAATGGCCGAGACGTCAACGCAATTTGCACTTTTAGGGATACGATGAGGAAGGGGATCAGAGCTAACGAGTACACCTTTTCAAGCACCTTAATAAGCTGTGGCAGCATAAGTAATCTGGATGCTGGGAAATCTATCCATGCGTTGTCTGTCAAGTCTGGATTTGTGCTGTTTGTCGCTCCACAGACCTCGCTTCCGACAATGTATCTATAGTTTGGGTTGGTGGATGACTAGGTGGAGGTATTTGGGTGTCTGGACGATCCAAATGTGGTTACCTGGACATCCCTCATCCCCGGTTTGGCGCAAAATGGGAGGGAAGAGACTGCCATTTCCTACTTAAAAGAAATGCTTCGTCGTTCCGTGAATCCAAACTCCCACACTTTGTCTAGCATTATCCAAACTTGTTCTAGTATGGCCCTGCTAGAAATAGGAAATCAGATTCACGGACCATCCATGAAATAAGGCTGGTCGAGGAATCTGTACATTGTTGCCGCGTTAATAGATCTGTGTGGGAAATGTGGAATTGCTGAAATGGCTAGGTCAATTTTTTGACAATTTTAAGGAAATGGAGCTGGTGTCCATAAACTCCATGACACATTGTTATGCCATCAATGGGCTTGGAGTAGGAGCGCTTCATTTATGGCAGGACGAAGCAATCATCGATTGGGCCGAAGGATGTAAGTTATCGGAGCGTTCTGTTAGCATGCAGTAATGCATGCTTGGTCGAGGAAGGCAGAAGAGTTTTTGCCGAATTGAGGGAACAACCTCACATCAAGGCGACAGAAGATCATTATGCTTGTTTTGTGGACTTGCTTGGAAAATCAGTGACGCTTGAAGATGCCGAATCATTAGTGATTGAAATGGGACCAAAAGGCATGGTATTATGGAGAGTATTGATGAATGCATGCCGGATCCATATGAAGTCGAAATGGCTGAGAGGATTATCGATAGAGGGCGGGAGCTTGTGCCAGGGGATGGTTGGAGTCACGCCGTGACGTTGAAGATCTATGCCTCTTCACGTAAATGGGACCAGATTATTGAAATGAGGGGTATCCTGAGAGAGTTGGGACTAAAGATGGATCGGTCAATGATCTGGATTCATGTCGACCGAAAGGTTCACACCTTTCTGGCTGGTGATTTATCACACCCTGATATACCTAAGATACTCGAGACATTAGTGGAGCTGATTCAGAGAACCAGAAGCCTTGGTACGCCAATCAAGACATCGACCACAAGAAACAAGAAGAATTGTTGTATTACTACAGTGACAAATTGACGATTGAATTCCCTTTATGCTGAACTAGAGGCAGTAGCAGCAGTATTTGGATTCTGAAGAATCTAAGAATGTGTGGTGACTGTCATGCTTGGATAAAGCTCGTATCACTGGTCATCCACAGGACGGTAATAGTTCGCGATGTGAATAGGTATCGTCATTGCCTTCATGGATCCCTGCTCTTGTGGAAATTTCTAGTGATCATTATTTAGCCTCACAATCAGTCATTTGTCCTTGATTGAGTATTTCGCAGACAGACCAAAAATCAGAGCAAGGTTTTCACCAAAACAGAACTATTCAAATTCCAAAAGTCCAGATTCAGACAAGGGAAGTGAATACAATTCTAGTATGCGAGAGGAAACTGAAGAGTACTACAACATTAAATTATCTTTGACTCCTGTCTCAGATTACTCAAGGGGAGCTTCTTCAAGGTTTCAAAGTGTTGGCGATGTCAATGACGAACCTATACTTTACATCCGCTTTCAGGAGGCGTTCCATGGCTGTGTTCACATAATCGATCGAGATCACCTCGATGTCGGCCACAATGTTGTGCTTGGCTGCAAAGTCGATCATCTCCTGTGTCTCCTTGATACCTCCGATGCAGCTCCCTCCGACCAGCTTTCTACCTGCAAATCCCATACCATGGTTAGCCCTGTCTCCTTGTCCAGAAGAGCGATTCGGTATAAAGAGTTTCGATGGGTGGTTACTCACCCATAATCAAAGGGAAGGCTGGCAGTTCAAGCGGCTTCTCCGGAGCACCGACCAAGACCACCTTCCCATTTGTTTTGACGAGGGCCAACAGGGGTACGATGGCATGAGTTGCTGAGACGGTGTCAATGATGCCGTCCATTGTGCCCATAGCAGCCTATCAGAAGCGGATCATGATAGTTACATATCTCGGGTCTGAATCATAGCAGCCTTAAACCACCGACAGCCGAGTTGGATGAAGTCATACCTGCATCTGCTCAGTGTCGCGGCTGACCAGAAAAGCATCAGCACCTAGACGCTCCATTGCCTCTGCCTTCTTATTAGGAGAGGTGCTAATAACAGTCACCTTGAGGCCCATTGCCTTGGCAAACTTGACCGCCATGTGGCCAAGCCCTCCAAGACCTACCACGCCCACATGCATCCCGGGCTTATCAAGCCCGTAGTACTTCAAGGGACTGTACACCGTGATCCCGGCACAAAGCAGGGGAGCTGCGCCATCGAAAGGCAGGTTATCGGGGATCCTGATGACGAAATGCTCGTCGCAGACCATGAAGTTGGAGTAGCCTCCATGGGTAATGGTCCCATCGAGGTTCTTGCTGCCGTAGGTGAGGATCATGCCGGGGCAGTAGTTCTCAAGATTTTCTGCACAGCTGGTGCAAGATCGGCATGACTGGACCATACAGCCGACGCCGACTCTATCCCCAACCTTGTACTTGGTCACCTTGGATCCAACTTCAGTCACAACGCCCACAAGCTCGTGCCTTAAAATCAAGAGATTATTCAAAATATTCATTTAGATATTAATAAGTATGGGTGGGTTTTACTGATAATAATAAAAGAAATACCCAGGAACGGCTGGATAGGAAGCATTGCCCCATTCATTCTTGATGAAGTGGAGGTCGGAGTGGCAGATCCCGCAATAAGTGATCTTGAATGCCACATCCGTCTCCCCGGTTGCCCTGCAGAAACGAAATCAATTAAAAATAATAATTTCTAATATATTCCCTGTGGTATATTATTTTAATATAAAAAATATTATTTTTTAATCTTCTTAGTTTTTTATAAAAAGAAAAATTTATTTCAAATTTCTCATTTAAAAAGAAAAAAGCAGGTTTCTTCCAATTTCTGCCCAACAAAGAAGTTTCCTTTGTTTCCCGAAAATAAAACAACTGAACATTTTCTAGCAGCCAAACATGCCCAAGCGTTTATGTTTTACTGAGTTTTTGACGAGGGGAAGGAAATGATTATATTCCAAAAACAAAAAAGGAAAACATATATGATGGATGGGTTGGTCGTATCAGACCTCCTGGAGAACTTGAAAGGGGAGAGGTGGCCCGAAGCGTCCCTCGCGGCGTATCCGTAGGCAGGGACGGGGTGCTCGTTCTCGTGATCCACAGGGGCCATGTCGTGTATGAAATGGGTCGGAATGAAGGTTGAAGGGAGGGAGGTTTATATAGAGGGGGTGGGGGCGAATGGAAGAGTTGATGTCGATTGGATGGATGTTCGTGTTCTTATTTTATCAATCAACACGAAGAATATGAGATGACGCATAGGATGAGCGCATCTCTTTCTCTTCTTTCCTTTAAAAAAGAAGAAGAAGAAATCCCCGTGGTACCGAACCAACTTTCTGGCTTATACTCGATTTAATTCCCTTATTTTATTCTTTTGTTTTATAATAACACTTTCGAAAAAGAAAAACATTTTTTTAGCGTCTTATGGTACGGATAGATGAAAGGATAGCCCGATCAACCCTAGCTTCACTTTTCCCTGATTAAATTTATTTATCCAAACATAATGAATCGAAAAACACACCATACCCAGAAATCCCTTCTCATTTTTTTTTTAACAGTATCACAAATTTTCCGTTATAAAAGAAAAGGGTTTAAACTACAGTCTTTAATATGATAAATATATAAAGACCAAATATATAAAGTCTCACAGCCACCGCAAACTGAAGCAACCCCGGAGGAACGTTTGGGATGCTTCGAGAAAAGCTTGGACACGCGACGCGTTGTTGTCCCGAGACATTGACATGAACTGAACAACAACTTCTTCTTTTCTATACTGCGTGAATAAAAAATGATTAATAATCTTATTCACTTTCGTGACTTCCATGTGAACTTTTGTTTTTTTTTTTCTTTTGTGGCATAGAAACGCTAGAGAAGAAATTAAGGGGTTATATGCTTCAATCACGAGTTAACTTGGTCGGTAAATAGAAGAAAAGATAAAAGGAGTGGTACGGACTCTTTAGAAAATTTAACAAAGAGACAGACAACAACTAAAGAGAAGAAAAAAAAAAAGTGGGAAAGGAGTACGTGACTTTGAAAACTCAACAAATTGAGAACCTACCGGAAATTAGCATGTCTTTTTGTACGAAGATAATGACAACGACGGCCCTGCCGAACTTTGATTTGTCGCCATCCTGTAAGGACGATATATGGTCATTCCACAAACTATTACATCTCGTGTACGGTCACCAAAAATATGATAAGAGATATGTATGTGATACAATATTTTATATTTTTTTCAAAGGGATTATTTTACCACCCATAAGTGGATTTCAAAACAAAACACAACAATTAAGGGTTGTGTGATTAGGTGAGAATGAAATGGAGTTGATCGAAGTCGAAAGTAATTGAAACGAGTCATGAGATTTTGGCTTATAATTTTATGTGCGTAAAATTACATAAAAACTCATAGAAAATTTTAACTGAGATCCGAGTCGTCTATCATGTAACCAAACATACATAGGGTTGGTGAGTGATTGAGGGTGAAGACAAAAAGGTTACGTAACCTTTTGTGGGGGGATGGGGTTTTGTATGACTTGGTGATTCAATGTTCTTGTGGTCGGAAAGGTCGGTTGGTGTCGTGATCGTGATAGATACCTCCTCTCCTCTACCATATCTAAAAAGAAAAATCGACCACCACCACCACCACCACCACATGATTCATATGTTTCCGCACGAGAATCTTGGTTCCAGTTTCAATTAGCAACATATACTAAACGAGATTTCAAACCCCTTTGATGGTCATAAATCACATTTTCGAAATGCTGACTCTCTAAAATCGTGTCGTTAGAATATTGAAACTTGATGAAACTTTTCTGGAAGGGAGTGTGTACGACGTGCTACGATGACAAAACCATGTTACGACATGCCACGTGCAAGCAGCCGTGTCGAATTCTTGCACACGAAGTAACCCAAGGCCTAGCTGAGAACGACAACAACATCTTCATGGGATGGGGCGACAGAGAAATTAAAGACGACTTAAAGACAAACAAACAACCGGTGAAGCAGTTTGCGAGATAAAGGACTGACCGAATATTAGGGTCAGGCTTTTATTGTTATATTAATTTTCTAGCAGGACAAGTGGATAACGCTTTCCATGATAAACAACGAAAAACCCTCGTGTAAATTCATCTTGTTATTAATCTGCGGCCGCATAATACATGGAAGAGTTATATTGTTTGAAACCAAATTGCTCGCAAAATTTATCAATGGCCTTATTAGAGAAATTCCAGCCATTATCTATGACCGTAATGAAAAATAATATTATTCTTGATGAAGGTGATCACCGTTTCCTTCTTCACTTCTCGAAAGGATGCGGCTTCGGCCAATTTGGAGAAATAGTCGGTTGCCTCCAGAATATATGAGTGACCCACTAATGATTTGGGTGTAATGGGCCCTACGACATCTAGCCCCCAGGCTTCAAACGGCCAAGATGCTATCGTTGGATGAAGTGGCTCGGGCGATTGATGGATGAAGTTAGCGTGAAATTGACATGCTTGACACTTCTTTGCATATTCCATACAATCCTTTACCATTGTCGGCCAATAATAATCCATTCTCTTCAATTGGAAGTGAAGTTTAGGACCAGATTGATGAGCCCCACAAACTCTAGAATGCGCCTCCTCTATTGCTTTGGTGGCTTCTTCCACTCCAAGGCATCGCAAGAATACTCCTTCAAAGGATTGCCGATAGAGAGTATTTTTAAAATATATGAATCGAGGCGCTCTTCCCCTTACATCTACTTTTTGTCGTGGGTCGTTAGGCAGCTTTCCGTGCTCGAGAAAGTCGATGAGTGATTGCCTCCAATTTTGGTCCTCTATGTTATAAACGGATATGAGATTTATTTTGTTTGTTTCCTCCTTGTCAGGGATTGGTGGAACCACCCATGCTTGACATAATCTGATGCTTACCTCCCTATCTACCGAAGTAAGAGCAGAAGTAAGACTCGCCAAGGCATCTGCTTGTGCATTTTCCTTTCTCGGTATATGACTTATTGTAATATCCGGAAACCACCCGCGAGCTTAACCGCATGTCACGATAAGGCAAAAGCTCTGGCTTGCAAACCTCGTTCTTTGCAGATGAAGAGATGTCAAAGGGGCTTCTTATTTCCCAAGCGGATCCCCCCACATCAATATATAAACGCTGGTTTATCAAGAATACGCAAGAAAAGCACTTCGAATTGTTGATTCATCGCCAG
The DNA here is from genome assembly GCA_023653495.1 of Melastoma candidum. Taxonomy (NCBI): domain Eukaryota; kingdom Viridiplantae; phylum Streptophyta; class Magnoliopsida; order Myrtales; family Melastomataceae; genus Melastoma; species Melastoma candidum. The sequence continues at coordinate 10,406,608 of CM042888.1, read as the reverse complement.
AGATGGCTTAGAACCAATAGTTCATTATCTAATGGATTTTTCCGTTGTGGATAGAAGTTGATTAATCACAAGCTTGGAGTCTCCATATACTCTCAAACTATGTACTTTGTTATCTATGGCCATTTCTAACCCGAGTATGAGAGCCTGATACTCAGCCATATTATTTGAGCATAACTGAGTGAGGGGATGACATCTCCATCAGATATGACGAAGACATCTCCAGCTCCCGCGCCTCTTTGTGTAGCCGACCCATCAAAGAACATTTTCCATGGAGAGGGAACATCAACCAACATTACTTCCTCATCGGGTAATTCTTCCGATACTTTCTAATTATCTGGTATATGATGATTTGCCAAGAAGTCAGCCAAAGCTTGTCCCTTCACAGCATTTTGAGGAACATACGAGATCTCAAACTCTTGGAGCATAAGTGCCCATTTAGCGAGACGACCAAATAAAACCGGCCTCGACATTATATATTTGAGAGAATCTGCCCGTGATATGAGACGAACAGAGTGTGCCTGGAGATAATGTCGTAACTTTTGAATGGAAAACATTAAAGCGAGACATTTCTTCTTAATTGGAGAGTAATTCAATTCCTCTTCGGTTAAAGTCCTGCTTAAATAGTACATGGCATTTTCTTTTCCATTATCGTTCTCCTGAGGGGATGACATCTCCATCGGATGTGACGAAGACAACTCCAGCTCCCGCGCCTCTTTGTGTAGCTGATCCATCAAAGAACATTTTCCATGGAGAGGGAACATCAACCAACATTACTTCCTCATCGGGAAATTCTTCCGATACTTTCCAATTATCTGGTATAGGATGATTTGCCAAGAAGTTAGCCAAAGCTTGTCCCTTCACAGCCTTTTGAGGAACGTATGAGATCTCAAACTCTTGGAGCATAAGTGCCCATTTAGCGGGACGACCAAATAAAACCGGCCTCGACATTATATATTTGAGAGAATCTGCCCGTGATATGAGACGAACAGAGTGTGCCTAGAGATAATGTCGTAACTTTTGAATGGAAAATATTAAATCGAGACATTTCTTCTTAATTGGAGAGTAATTCAATTCTGCTCCGGTTAAAGCCTTGCTTAAATAGTACATGGCATTTTCTTTTCCATTATCATTTTCCTGAGCTAACAGAACTCCTAGGGAAGCTTCTTGTGCTGCGATATAAAGTATGAGGGTTCTTTCTTGGATTGGAGCATTTAGGACCGGCGGCTTCGACAAATAGGCCTTTATGTTATTGAATGCATTTTCACACGCTTCATCCCACTTAGAAGGAGTACCTTTCTTCATCAATCTATGAAAGGGATGGCATCGTCCGGCCAAGTTTGATATAAACCTTCGAATGTATGCAAGCTTCCCTTGAAGGCTCTCCAACTCATGTATATTCCTTGGCCCTGGCATCTTCATAATCGCATCTATCTTTGATTGATCGACTTCAATACCTCGATGTCGAATGATAACTCTAAGGAACTTTCTCGAAGTGACCCTGAATGCACACTTCAATGGGTTCATCTTCAGTTGATATTTGCGTAGTCTGTCAAATATCTTTCTAAGGTCATCAATATGATCGTGCATTTGTCTGGATTTGACAACTAGATCATCCACGCAACACTCTACATTCCTATGGAGAATATCATCAAAGATCGGTTGCATAGCTCGTTGATAAGTTGTTCCCGCATTCTTCAACCCAAAAAGCATCACCTTATAACAATATATTCCTTTTGGAGTACGAAAAGCTGTTATTTCCTCATCCTTTGGATCCATTCTGATTTGATTGTATCCCGGTGATCCATCCATAAAACTGAGGGCTTCATAGCCCGTGGTCGCATCTACCATTATCTCAGTAATCGGAGGAGGAAAATCGTCCTTGGGACATGCATTATTGAGATCACGAAAATCAACGCAAACTCGGAGTTAACCGTTCTTTTTCCTAATAGATACAATATTTGCAATCCATGTTGGATTCACCTCCTGAATAAATCCAACTTCGATAGGCTTGTTGACTTCGGCCTTTATCAATGGGAAACTCTGGGCGAAAACGCCGTTGAGCTTGCTTTATGGGTTGAGCTGCATGCTTAACAGTTAACTTATGGACTGCTATCTTTGGATCAAGGCCGGGCATTTCTTTATAGCTCCATGCGAAGACATCTTTGTATTCCTTCAACAGTTGGCTGTATAACTCCTCTTCTTCAGGGGTTAAACTTGCGCTAAAGAATGTAGGACGATGATCCCCTTCCTCCCTAAGATCGACTTCCTTCAATTTGTCGACAATAGATTTTTTTGGTCATCGAGTGGAGCCTCTTATGCATCATCCTCTTTAGGGGAAGTGTTTTCATCAGCCTCAGTAATTGTGACGTGGTAGGAAGAGACGACATCATTTACGCTATTACTATGCGACGATTCCCCATTGCTATTGGTAGATACCCATGTCTTCGTGCTTATTTTCAGTACATCGCCGGTAGTTACTTCAACAGCCGTTTGATGTTTCATTCGAGAGGGAACTTTTCTTCGAAGATCCTCTGTATCTTCTATGATAATTGGGATATCTTCCTTTTTATCAACTCTTTTCCACACCATTCGACTTCTTGGAGCTTGACTCAATCTTAACTTGCCGATCTTCGAACTTTAATTTCTTCTTTCTGAGTGCCAAGCCTATCAAATACTGATCTTCGGTCGGACGGGGCTCCAAGTCGATCAAATACCGAAGTTCTCGTCGATTCGGTTGTAGTTTTACCATCAGCTTCGATGTGTTGAATTGAAGCCTTCTTCATTGCTTGATTGACGGGCTTAGGAGTGTCATACCCAAGACCGAATTTTGACTTTGGACTATCACTGCCTGGATTAGCCTCTTTTAAGATAGCCCCAAGCCCTTTTAAGTCCTCTGTGTAGCCGGCCGTAGAGATTAGCCTGAATGCATTTGGATCAAATCCATTGGTGCGCCTATCAGGCATTGATCTAGGTAGATAATTGCCCCCTGTTTAGGTCGAACAAAACCTTTTAAAGGCGTACTTGTTCGAGCTACTGTCATCATTTTCGTCCCTGGCCAGTTGAGTTCCTTTGGCACTACTATTTCTTCAGCATGGCTACTCACGAAAGGTGGTTCCCCGGTTTTTTGGAAGGCTCTTGGGATGTAGTGCAGGATCGGCACATTCTGTTTAGACTTATCATCCGTCCTTTCACTTTTAATTGTCGGATTAAATGAATGTACCTCTTGTTGAATAGGTGAAACTTCTACGTCTGACTTCTTCGTGATATCCCTCACAACCGGTGCAACCTTCAAGACTTTTTCTTCAGCATCGGTATCCTTATTAAAGTAAAATTTGGCATCGGCTAAGTATGACTTCGCTTCCGTAAAGTGCATCTGCCCATACTATGTGGGTTACCCCATCCTTCACAAATTTAAAACATTAATGGAGTGTAGATGCAACAACTCCATACTCATGCAGCCATGGTTGTCCCAACAACATATTATAGGTAGTGTTGGAATTGATGATGTAGAACGTCGCTCCAGCTTCCATATCTCCTATAGTGAAGGTGAGACAGATCTTCCTAACAGCTCGTTCTCCCCCTGGTTGAATCCTTGGATTATTAGCCGGCTACTTGATAAATCGTCAACCCCTAGCACAATCTCTTTCAGGGATTTTAGTGACAAGATATTGACTGCCGAACCTGGGTCGACCAATATGCGATTGAGCTTTGTACCATAAGCATATCCTGATACAAATAGCGGTCGACTATGAGATTTGTGACCTATAAGAAGATCTTCATCGAAAAATGTGATTGTTGCGCCATCTTCTCGTGACTTCACAACATTCATCACTGCGGGTTCTTCTGGAGTGTCCACCTTTACAGCTACCACTTCTTTGTCTGCATCAATGTGGTGACAACTTCGAGACAGATCTGCAAGTTTTCGAAAACATTCCGAAAAGAAGTCCCATAAAATAGCCGAGGTTGGCTTCTTCAAGGTCTGGCTATCTAGCAAATTCTTTTCTTTAGTTGTCTTCCTGAAATCCTCTTTTATTGGTGATCTCATCGCAATCTTTGCTCGCATAGGAAGCATTTTCTTAATGGGATTAGAAGATTTCGTCCGGTTCCTTTTGTGAGTCACCAAAGTCCAGCCTTCTTCGGTAGATGATCCTTCGGAGCTAACCATGCAACTTGACACCTTGGTCATATATTGTTGCATTATCCCCGGACCTGGTAGGCAAATTATTTTAGCAGGATCGACAGTCCCTAATATGATGTTCGGAGTATCATTGTTTGCGACACTGATCATATTTGAAGGTGTAATATGGGCTCCTAAATCTATCTTGTTGTCAAGTATAAGCTCCATGACCTTCTCCTTAAAGACGAAACACTTCTCAATTGGATGGCCTAAGACACGATGGTACTTGCAGAAGTTGGGATTGTTAGCTAGATTCGCTTGTTGCGGTCGCTTTGATTGCGGAAGCTCGATCATTTTAGAAAACAATAGATAGTCAAATATTTCTACAACATCTTCATCAGGAAAATGATATTTCTTATTTTGCCTTTCTTCAAGAATTGGGCGTTGCCTCTCCATCCAGGGTGCTTCTGCAGGTGATTGTCCATTTGCTGGGACTTTTCCTTTTGCAATTGGCACTTTGACAGGAGCTGCATCTGTAATCATTACCTGTTTCTTGGTATCTTTGAAAACGGGCTTGCCTCCAGTTCTGTTTCCTGATCTTCCTGTCCCTCTAGGTGGCTTAAGTATTGGGATGTTACTTATGTTGGTCACAACAAAGCTTAACTCCATATCATGAGCCTTCGTCGCCAACTCCTCAAATGATGGTTTGAGCCCTTGTAGAATATATCGAATTCTCCAGAGCATGCCTTGAATGCACATGACGATAGACGTTTCCTCTGATAGACGATCCCTACAGTTCAAGCTTAGATTCCTCCATCATTGGATATAGTCAATGACAGGTTCTTCCTCCCATTGGCGAGTATTAGTTAGCTCGACCATGCTCACCACGCGCTGCATGCTGTAAAAGCGATTTAGAAACTCCCTTTCCAATTGTTCCCAACTATCAATGGTGTCTGGCTTGAGGTCAATATACCAGTCAAAACCATTTCCCTTCACAGAGCGAACAAACTGCTTAACCATCCAATCCCCATGCATGCCAGCATTATTGCAAGTTCCAACGAAATGAGCCATATGTTGACGCGGATTCCCCTTTCCGTCGAACTGTTGAAGTATGGAGGCTGATATCCCACGGGCATCTTGAGGCCTTCGATTCTTCGACTGTAAGGCTTATAGTATGCCGAAAGTGATGATGATTTGCCCTCAAGCTCGCTCTTCACCGTTTCTTTTATTAATTCCGTCATTGCTTTCGCTGGAATAGGATCTTCAAAAACGGACGTGTGCTTTGCCGAATCATCAACATTTATGACCCCCTTTCCTTTGTCAACTTGGGTGTACGAACTTTCCTCAATAGATGTTTTGTCGGTATCTTTACTCTCCAGCCTTTTGACAATATAGTTCATTTGCTGCTCTCTTTCTTTCATAAAAAACATCATAGCATCCACTATTTTTGTGGAGCTGTGACTTGATCTTCAAGTAAAGGAATATCCGCCATCATCACATGCATGACTTCAAAGCCTTTAGTTGAATCTGCTTTTGGGGAAGAATCTGACGAAGAGTCACTTGACGAGGTATTTTCAAAATTTATTTGCGGGACAGGAGACACCAGAACCTTGTCGAAAGGTTTATCACCAGCAGTTGGTTGAGACGACTTAGGAGAAATTGCTCGAAGCATTTCTTCAATTTCCTCAGTCTGTTTACGAGTTTTGGCCATAGATTGAGCATATGTCCACTTTGGAGAGCCCCCCTCTTTGAGAACATCCTTGTAAGATGGGGAAGCTTTGAGAGAGATGGACTTGAGCATTTCTTCTATCTCCTCAGCCTGTTTGCGCGTCATGGCCACAGACTGGGTATATGTCCGCTTTGGAGAGTCCCCGTCATTGAGAGTATTCTTTTCAGCGATATCCTTGTAAGATGGGGATGCCTCGGGGGAGATGGACTTGAGCAATTCCTTAGTCTCCTTATATAATTCAGCAAGTCGATTGTACGCGACAACATTCTTGACGTTGATCATCTTTGGCTCCATGTGAATTCCTCAAAGTAAAGAGATGAGAGGTAGAGAAGTCCCACTAGGCGTGCCAGAAATTTGTGAACACTAAAATCTCGCGGAGAAATATAAGCGTACAAATTGTCGTATGAAAAATGTAGCGGGTTCTGTCTCTAGTCATGAGAAAAGCACGTGATTCCTCTGATTCGATCTTCAAAGAATAATGTTAATGGGTGGTGATCCTAAGCTCTGACAGAATTTTAGTAGAACTTAGGGATGAAATATTAATGAAGTCGTCGGAGCCTTTGGGCGTGATCCGGCAGAGCTTCGATATCTTGATGAAGTCGTCGGGGCCTTTGGGCGTAATCCGGCAGAGCTTCAGGACGCGTTGCAGAAGATCACTGGGCGATGGACGTCGGCGGAACTTCGGCGAGCAGGAGGCGGCAAGAGTCTTCGAGAGCTCTAGGAGTCTTCTCTCCACCTATGTGTGAGTTGTTTGATGTTATCGACAGAGGGAATAGCCGTCGTCGAAGAATAAAATATCCAAGAATATCACTTGGGAAGAATATTTTTGTGTGTAGAATATGACCACTTGGAACTCCAAGGATAATATACCACCGCGAGAATCTCGTCGTCATGCTTTGGGGCCTTCATAGATAAACCCACAAGAGGGGGTCCTTCGGAGATAAACCCATTATAAGACCTTCAGAGATATACCCACAGAGGGGCCTTCGGAGATAAACTCACTAAATGGGCCTTCGTCACCGCACCACCCATAAAGAGGCCTTCCGAGATAAACCCGCAATAAGGGCCTTCGGAGATTAACCCGTTATGAGGGGCCCTCGGAGATAAACCCGCAAGAGGGGCCCTCGGAGATATACCCGCAAGAGGGGCCTTCAGAGATCCCGCTAGAGATGCCTTCATCGCCGCACCACCCGCCGAGGGGCCTTCGCCGCACCACCCGTAGAGGGGCCTTTGGAGAACCCGCCGAGGGGCCTTCACCGGACCACCCGTAGAGGGGCCTACGGAGAACCCGCCAGAGGGGCGTTCGTCGCCGCACCACCCGCCGAGGGGCCTGCACCGCACCACCCGTAGAGGGGCCTTCGGAAAACCCGCTAGAAGGGCCTTCGCCACACCACTCGTAGGGGGGTGTTCGCTGCACTGCACCACCTGTAAAGGGGCCTTTGACACGCCCACTCACTGAGGGGTCTTCAAAAAACAGAACTAGAATCTCTTTATAACCCAATGGGGCTAAAGAGAATAAGAGAGAAGAAATAATTTTGTGTATGAGAGGTGTGTTGTGAATGAATGGGGATGCCTCTATTTATAGGGTTCCAAGGCTAGTTTAAATTAGGAAGCTGATCGTATCTTATTAGGCAACTTCTCGTGGACCGGGCTTGAATTTGGGCTTAGTTTTGACCCAAAATACTTTGTTTGGATGGGGGGCATCATTTTCATGGATATGATTTCATGGCCCGTTTATATAATCTATACAAATTGGATATTAGGCTTGATAGGTAGCCCATATTATGATGAGAAATTTTTTAATGTCGACAGTAAGCAATACCTATGCTTATGTTGTCGAAATTGTTTGGCCATGACATTATCCACGAGTTCTTTTACATGATTATTTGTTTCGAATTCACTTTTACCAGAAAAAAAAAATTAAGAATTGTTTTGAATTTATTATCAATGAGAGTACGAGGCTATATACCTTAAGCTTGTCAAAGATTGGCTGCTTCTTTTCATCTGAAATTTCGTGCCAATAAAACAAGCGCATAGGAGCTTAACATTCTCGTAAGTATTTCTCGGCAGGACCTGCTAAAAGATATTTATCGCCATCTATAATGACACCTCCGGAAACTTTTGTATGCCACGTCCCTTTTTATTTTGTAAAGACCACTATATAACAACAAAAAATATTCCAAAAATTATAATATTGAAAATCTTGATAGTAAATAATAAAATATTGAAATAAATGAATAACTAATCATTTTTAAAAATTCTCTAGGATAAAAAAGCAAACATATTTGATTTCTTCAATTTATAATAAAATATTGTATATTGATTTTCTTGTCGAGTATCTTGTTATTTGAAGTATTTAAGTGATTAAAATAATTGCACCTATCTAAAAATCGAGTTTCTTTTTTTTTGTTTTTCTTAAAATTAAATCATATATTTTGTTCAATACAAATTTATAATAAAATATCGATTAACAAACATCAATTTAGTTGAATCTTTCAATTGAGTATTGATGGCCTCTCGTGTAGGGAATGATTTTATTTATTTTCTTTCTTTAGTAAAAATATTGTTAATATTTTTTTGTCATAATATTATTGAAGCTTTCAAGACAAGAAATTGGAGGCGTCTAAACTTTTTCAATATATTTCGTCGGTTCGGTGTTATGTTTTAATTGAGACAAATTATGAAGACAAATATATATAATTTATAATTATATCGTAACAAAAACAAAGAAGACAATTTAACATTTGTCACAATTATTGATCTCTCAGTATAAATCGCGACAAATATTTAGTTTGATAAAATGTTTTGTTAAAATAATTTTATCTGAATAAGTCAAATTTAATGTAGTGCTAATTAAGAAACATAACAACATGTTTTTAACATACTCATCTTGGATGAGGTAACGTGACACAACCCGCTCCGAATCCTCTAGAAAGTCCATCCTGATTTTTTCCCGCAAAACCTCACTGCTCGAGGTGACGTGTTGATCGGAAGGCACCAGATGAGCGAACCGAATACTAGTATAGTCTGAACAGCGAGGTTTAGACGACACCGGCACAATATTTTGCAGGCTCATTTTGTGTCCTCTTTTATTTGGATGCAACGTTTATTTGATAAACTTTACAATTAATTGATAATAATTTTGTTTTGTTTTTTTTTTCTAAAAAGTTATCTTTTGAAAGGACTGCAGGAGCAGTTTGGCAATTATTTCCACTCTCCGAATAATTTGAAGGTCTTTTAGTTATTACAACTGGGGATAATTAATCTTACATCTTAAAAGTATTTAATCAAGGAATTAAAAAATTGTAAGAAAATAAAAAAATAATAATAATTAGACGACCTTTTGAACTTAGAGCCAAGGGATCCGAAAACAATTTTATTGGAATTCCCAAACCTCGGACAACAAAAGAGAGGAAACTAATGACATACAGTGGAAACATCCCGGAACGAAGATGAGCGTAAATGTCTCAATGTAAGCATATCTTAAGGGGACACGGAAATGGACAAAAAAGAGAGCCTCTTCAAGGCTTCAAAGTGTTAGCAATGTCGATGACGAACCGGTACTTGACGTCCGATTTCAGGAGGCGTTCCATTGCTGTGTTTACGTAATCGATCGGGATCACCTCGATGTCTGCTGTTATGTTGTGCTTGGCAGCAAAGTCCATCATCTCCTGCGTCTCCTTGATGCCTCCGATGCCGCTCCCTCCTACCTGCTTCCTTCCTACGATCCCCATCCAGAACGCAAATCACGATTAGCCTCGTAGCATCCAGAAGCGCGATCCAATGTGTAGGCGTTGATGGATGGTTACTGACCCATAATCACAGGGAAGGCAGGCAGCTCGAGCGGCTTATCGGGAGCACCTACCAAAACCACCTTCCCATTTGTCTTGAGGAGTGCCAGCAGGGGTACAATGGCATGAGTTGCTGAGACTGTGTCGATAATGCCGTCCATCGTACCCATAGCACCCTATCAAAAGCAAGTCAGATCTTCATAATTGCAACCTTAACCGGTAAACACTCCTGTCCAACAAGTCATACCTGCATCTGCTCGGTATCCCGGCTGACCAGGAAAGCATCGGCACCTAGACGCTCCAGTGCTTCTGCCTTCTTATTAGGAGAGGTGCTAATAACAGTCACCGTGAGGCCCATCGCCTTGGCAAACTTGACAGCCATGTGGCCGAGCCCTCCGAGACCTACCACACCCACATGCATCCCAGGCTTATCCAGGCCGTAGTACTTCAAGGGGCTGTAAACCGTAATCCCGGCACAAAGCAGGGGAGCGGCGCCGTCGAGTGGCAAGTTATCGGGGATCCTGATGATGAAATGCTCGTCGCAGACCATGAAGTTGGAATACCCTCCGTACGTCATGGTCCCGTCAAGGTTTTTGCTGCCGTAGGTAAGGATCAACCTCGGGCAATAATTCTCGAGGTTGTCCGCACAGTTGGAGCATGATCGGCAGGACTCGACCAAACAGCCGACGCCGACTCTGTCACCAACCTTGTACTTGGTCACCTTGGATCCAACCTCAGTCACAATGCCAACAAGCTCATGCCTAACAACGACATAACAGATTATTTTCAGAAATGGAGATGATCAATCAGTAGTGTGGGTTTTAAGAAGCGATTAGTAACGAACAAAAATACCCAGGAACGGCGGGGTAGGAGGCATTGCCCCATTCATTCTTAATAAAGTGGAGATCAGAGTGGCAAATCCCACAGTAAGTGATCTTGAAGGCCACATCCGTCTCACCGGTTGCCCTGCAGAAGCGAAAGCAATAAGCATCTCCTGGGATATTATTAAGATTGGATCAACAAGAAGTAGCCAGACCTCCTGGAGAAGTTGAAAGGGGAGAGGTGGCCGGACGAGTCCCTGGAGGCGTATCCGTAGGCAGCGACGGGGTGTTCCTTCTGGTAATCCACAGATGCCATGGCGATTGGTATGATCCTGATGAACAAGGGAAGAGGGGGCGTGTCTGATTGGAAGGTGGGGGGGAAGAGAAGGGGCTGTGTTTATAGGGGGGTTGGGGGAGTTTGGTCTGTGGTACCGCGTAACATATGCTAAATGAGATTTGACGTCTAGGATGACGTCATTTTTCCTCCGAGACCCACTATTATTCAGGCACGTTGCTTTAGGGGTGAGCATAAGTAGTTCGGTGTTATTCGAATGTAGAGACTAGGTTGTAGATTTTAAATTTTTTAAATTTGGCATTAATAAGTACGATTTTAGGTTTTCGTCTCGAAATTAATACAGAGAACATGTAATCTGATCAAATATATAATTTATATTAAATTTATAAATATTTTTTATTTATATTTAGTAATTTTACGTACAGTTATGTGATTGCTAATAAGTCCCTTTTTACGGATACTCGAACCCTCTATCCCCTTGCCATTGCCGTCTTCGCGAGGCCTTGACCAGTTCGTTTGAGGTTTTTTTAGATTGATTGAAATAATGCTTGAGGTATTTTTAGATTAATTAGAGTAATACTCGAGGTTATTTAGATTGATTAGAGTAATGTTTAATGTATTTTTAGATTAATTAGAGTAATGCAGTGGATTTAACGTAAAAGTGTCTCATAAAAAAATAGAACCGATAACAGAATCAGGAATTGATTCTCGAGTAGTTCTTTGAACTACATGATAGATTTTAGGTTCTAACCGGTTGTTACAAATTAGATTCTAGGTTACACGCGCGTCACCTACCTACCTAGACTTACTCGCCCCTAATCGGTTGCTTATAATGTCTTTATTTCAAAATGTACTAAACGAGAGATGACGTGTAGGCTGACCTCTTATCTCCCGTTCCTCTTTTGTGGCTTTTACCCGGTTACGTGTTGTTCCCGTTAATCCAGATAATCGAATATTTTAAATTATTTTTATTATTTTAAATTTTCGGAATTTATGAAAAATTACAAATTTTTTCAATAAACGCAAGAAAAATATTTCATTGAAAATGTGAATTTATATTAAATTTTTTGAATTTTTAAAATATATGATTTTTTTTTTTAATTTATGGAATTATTTGCAAAAGGAAACAGAAAGTTATTTTGATTTAAGCCTAGTCATTTTAACATTGTTTAGTATATCATTAGAATATCTTTTTCAATCCTATCAAGTGAAGATTCATAAAAAAAACTTATTATTATTATTATTATCATTATTATTATTATTATTATTTTATTATTATTATTATGTAATGCAAGGACAGCCCGGGTTTGTAACAATGCAAAAACTATGAAGCAACACAATGTAATAAAATGACAACCCGAGTTTGTTACATGAAGCACTGTGATTCTCAATAGACATGTGGTGTCTATCCACTCGTGGCTAGGTTTCATTTCTTATATATCACTATAATAATAAAAAAATATTATATTTCTAAATAAAGCCTTGGCCGGCTGACAACAACGATAACAATATACTCACCCACATTTGGACAAAGGGTCATCGGCAAGCACGAGTATTACCTTTCTCTTACTATTAAATATGCCCCCCTTATCACACGTAATTCCAAAAGGATACAAACGAACCAGATTTTCTATGATGATGATAATAATATACTATCATTTGTATTATTAAATAAAAAAAAATTAGGATGGCCGAATTTATTAATTTAATTGTCCTATCAACACTTACATAATATTTAAATTCATTTTTCTAAAAAAATTAGTGCAGAATAATAATTAAATAATAATTTATTTACATGTAGGATTATGAGTAAACATGAGATGTAAGTAGAATCTGAACCAGTAACATAAGATTGGTTCAATATTTTATATTTTTAAATAAGTTATGAAATATAATAAATATCAGTGTTTTTATTGTAGACATAAAATTTTAAATGATATTTTACTTGGTCTAAAACATATAATGGAACAAAACCCAATTAACAAAAGTATTGGGTCATAGTGCAATATGAGCCCAACCAAAATATGAGTATAATTGGGTTCGACGCATAATCTGGTCCACATGCGCCCTAATGTGGAGAAACCCTCGAAGAAACCCGCTGCCTAATTCGTGGGATTTACCTTCTTGTTATGTGTAGTCAGTCCTATACATTTAGGCCTCCACAGCCCTTTTCATTCACCTTATCCACAACCTATGCAAGAGACAAGTAATATGTTATCGAGCAAGCTTTCAAGGATTCTCTGCCTTTGGCTCTTCGATGTTCTACATCCATCGCTTAGGGTTCTTTCGCAATGCCTTCCCGAAAGTTTGCCATATCAAGTCCAAATGCTCCGAGGATTTCATCAAGCTGCCGCTGAGATTTTACCGAATCAAGTCCAAAGGCCAAGATGACTTCATTGATCTGCTGTCGAGGTTCTTCAGGATTATTTACCAGAGTTATAATCATCACCAACGTCTATTATTCTATCTCTTGAAATACTAATATTCCGCCAAAGCTCATAATCATTACCAAAATTTATTATTCTATACCTCGAAGTTCTGTTCATATTACTCCAAAGCTTAGAATCATCGCCGATGTTTATTATTCTATCTCTTGAAGTTAAGCTGATATTTCGCAGGAGCTTTCGATCATCATCGACGTAGATTATTCTTCAAGCATTAAGTCAAAAGATTCACGTGGATTATCTGTGATTAGTGACAAAAAAAATGATCTAGGCTTGCACCATCAAACATGATTGGTGCAGCAAATAATGATGACATTCATGAAGTTAATCCAAGAAGCGATGAACAAATGTATAAATTAGGCTTGGCTAAATCAACCTTAAGCCTGTCGAACGCTTCAACTTAATACAATGATTCCGATGTTAAGCCTGTGGTTGATGCTTCCACAGGAGTTCCCTCTGACGTGGAGTAGCATAACGATGTTATTGCTTTTGCTTGGTCGGGAATTCGATGCGTAGGTGCGTCCCTTCGCACCAAGTTTGAGTGATTGCATTTATTACCTGAGAATGGATCACAATAAGAGGAGAGTAGGAGAGTGCCAATTACCCTCTAAGTTTAAGGTGTCTATTATTCCGACATCCTTACTGGAACGTACTGGAGTTAGACTAATTTACTTCTACATTGCACATTTTTGGTACAACGGGGTATATGTAGCCATTTGCTAGTTATTTTCCTCTAATTTTATATAAGTAATTAAATAATCCTTTTGAAAGTGATCATGATAAACAAAGCTGCATCGTAGTATCACACCAGATGGAGAAGGCTTAGACAAAACCCGAATTCCACTAGATCTGTCCCGATGGAACAACGTGGTGCCAAACGCGTGTCGTCAGAATTTGATTACTGTGGAAATGCATCAATCAATTACTTTTTTTCTTTCAATATCAGAGTAATACCCCAAATTATTATGGGGCTAAAAAATTATCACATGTTTCTAAAATAAATGGTCCAATTTAAAATCCAACAAGACCTTAAAGCCAAAACGTTTAGGCCCATCACAAGTCCAACCTCATTAGCCCATCTTTTAATAATATTTGATTTCGACCATTGGATTTGATCTCCAAGTTTGAAATTAAGCCGTCGGATGAAAACTCCTAAGTTGATAAAATACTAAGATAAGAAAGTATCCCCAATACGACCATCCCGCGGATGGGATGGTACGATCACCCAATTGGCTGCCACTTGGAACTGATCCTCACCCTTTGATCTGATCCTAAGGAAAAGAGGACCTTTATTGGAGAAAAGGCGGCAGGGGACAAGGGGACCGGACCTCAGACAGCCCCCTCATTTTCTCTTGGGGGATTTTCCATCGGCCTTGGGAGGGGAGGGGCGAAAACATTTTTTCTTCGATTCCCCGGCCAACCATCGGACGGTACACGGATACGGATCCCCTTTCTTCATTTTCGACCTTCCTCGACGATCCTCAAGGTAGGTTCAATAACCTTGCGGAAGCCTTCTCCTCGTTATCAACTCAAACCCGGTGGCCGTCGACCACGACTGGAGGTGGCCACTGCAACAGCAAGCGAGATAGCATTCAACACGACGGAACTCACCAGTTGCAGCAACCATGGAAATTTCCGACCATCATGGTGACGACGTCTCCCTGCTGCGACGACGGAAGCATGCCTTCTTTAGATGGTCTTCTACCCGCAGCAATGATGTCCTCTGGCTCGGCTGTTGAACAAGAATAGGAGCGACAACATCTCCTTTTGCAGCCAAAGCTCAAACAACCACCTCCCGTAGCCACTTGGCCTCGCAGGGTTTTCTTTTGCTAATGATATTCTCCCTTTCATGTGCAGGTCATGAAATCGGAGGAGGACGAGGTCGGAATCTGAAGCTCTACCTCGTCCTTAACAGCTATACGCGCAACCCCCGGCCTAGCGCGCGCACTGCGGCTCCAGCGACACGAGGATCCGGGCCCACTCCCCGAGGCTCAATCCGGTCGACGTCGCGACTCGAGTGTCGGACGCTGCGGAAGGGCATCGAGTTGAATCCTCCCTTGGTTCCCTAGCAGATCTGCGGGGCATTTTGGCGACCATCTCCAGTCCTTGAAGGCGACGGGTGAAAGGCTGCGTGAGACATCGCTTGGGAAATTCGGGGAGGATCCAGGGAACGGCTCGTGTTGCCGTCACCCATCCAAAAATGGCTCCGTTTGTAAAAACGTGTTGTTCTTTAACTTAGGTAAACTATTACGGAGTCGCCACCGACTTTTATTTTAAAACTGTTAAGTCGGAAAAACAGCTGGTTCGGGGATTTCTACTTACTAGTCCTTACACTCTAAGCATGCGAAGAGGTGGCGTTTGCTCCAAAAGAGTTTGGCTTTTGTTTAACGGGCGTTGGACCCGATCCGGATATGACTCCGGACTCATGTTACTGTTTTACGGGCGTTGGACCCGATTCAGGCGTTGGACCCGAACTCATGTGTATTTGTTTAACAATCACATGGGACAAAAAATCCTAAAAGCCTAACAGCATGCACCACAATACTCGCAAACAATAACTTAGATCAAAGGGAGCGAGGAGGTGTGGTGACTGCGGGCCCATACACTTGGGCCTGCAGCCCGTTACACGTGGAAATTAGTAACTTGGGGAAGCCCGCACCTCCCCTTTGTACCTCTGGTTTGTCGGTTGGGGCCGTCTGAAGCGTTTCCAATACGGTCCTCCATGCGTCATCTTGAAGCTGGAGATAGGAGCGTACGATCCGCCCGTTCCTCGTCAGTCATCGAAGTTTTGCTTATATACGCATTCTCGAGGCGTTTGAGTCCATTGACCTCGAATATCCCGAACGTCACCCGGGTTGATGGATTTGTAGTTTCACATGCGAAAACATCGGGATAGAAAAATGGTTAGCAAACAGTGATGTATGCACGCTAGAAGCGGAGATCACATACTTAGAAATATATAAACAACGCGCATAATGAACGATTCTCAACCACGGCAGTTTGGTTGCCTTTTAGAAAACACGCATAACTTTCGGCTCTGTCCATTAAAACGAGCCTATTTATACTTGAAAGAAAGCTCTTTAAGCCAGAAATCCAACAATATAAGTTTCATGTCAATACAAGGTCTGGAACTCAAGTTGTGAATGAAAGAATGAAGTACTAACATGCAGATCCGAAACCCTGGAAGTTTTGCTGCTCCTCAGAAAAATGAGTATAACTTTTAGCTCAGTTCATGAAAATGAGCCTACTTATACTCAAAGCAAAGCTCTTTGAGTCAGGAATCTAATGGCGCATGTATTAGGTTAATACGAGTTTCAGACGAAAAGTTATGAGTAAAAGAGTGAACTGTCATCATGTAGACCCGAACCTAGGGATGTTTAGGTTCTTCGAAAACACTCCATTCATGTGTAAATGCCATGTCATTTTAAAACCACTAAGAGTTAACGTATGAAACATCATGTATAGCTAGTGCGACATGTCTAGAGTATATTTGAAGTTCGACGCATGGCGAAAATGTAAAGAACATATCCAAAAGTGCGAAACTCGGTTGTTTACAATCAGTATAATATTTTGTTTGAAACTCCTAGGGTACGAACTCAAATTGAGCTTAGTTGGCGTCCTTAGAACCGTATTTAAGTTAGGAATCAAATGCAAGTGGTTTCACGCGATTCTGACATGTACGCAGAAAGATATGCAGCAAAGACTGGAGGTTACGCAGATAGATCCGAGGAGTACTTGGACTTACCGAGTTGTTGTGACTCGATTGGGGTTTGTAACACATCCCACCATGCTGAGACGTGTGAAAGAGAGGGAATGCGAGAGTCTTGGGCTGCTGGTGCAACTCCGAAACGTCTCTGGAAGTCGGCTCCCAGCTGTCCCAACTTTGCACATACGCAAACAAGAAGTCGTCAAAGAAAAAGGAGCCCTTCCGCAAAGCCATGAGGCTGCGGGAGGTGTCGGTCGAGCCTTCCCTATCTTTGGACAAGGAGAGACAGGTTGGGGACGTAAAGGAGGGGCTGCTCAGTCGTTGGGGATGACGAGGGGAAGACGTCGAAGGTTGTTCGGGGCTGCCATCATTCACTCTTGCCGCGGCCTTCGACTTGTGAGGCGGCAACCTGTTCTTCGTGGTTAGGTTGGCTGGTGGGGAGCTTCCGTTCTTTCTTGAGCTTACCTTGGTCGAGAAGCTCGTCGGAAAGAAAAGGGAGAGGCTCGAAGGACGCTTGGAGGGAGGATTCGTCGTGTGTGTGTTTTTTGGAGGAGTTGTCTCTGCGTGCTCCTCCTCTTCCCCCCCTTCCTCTTATTATTTTTTTGAAAGAAACCTTTTTGGGCATGAAGATTGGAAGCTCTCCGTTGGATTCTAGATTGCAGCCCCAAATCCTTGGATTTATGTGCCAAAATGTGTAAATAAACCATTGGACGGACAATTGGTTTCCATGTTACCATCAAACCCCCATTGGTTATTGTCCTATTTTGCTCTATTGTTTGGGGGATTCTTGGATGATTGCACGTATCCATTGATGGGGATGGGGACAAGCTCCGCCGTCGCTTATTAATGCTTCTGTCTTCACATGTTGCCAACTTGGGGGATCTACAACAGCCGCAAACTCGGTCTTCAACAGCGCCCTATTCCATTCCCACAGAAGGCTCTAAAGAAGCCGCATCGGCAAGTCGTTTCAGTCTCGCTCTCCCACCGAGAGTCTCCTCGACCATGGCGCTTCAAGTCTGGCTATACATCCCGAGGGTCATGCCTCAAACTCCCAGTTCCTAGTAGTTCCAAGGCAGCCACGATGACTTTTCCAGCCACGACCCTTGCAGCAACAACCAGCCTTTCTCTTCTTCATCCTCCTTTCCTTCATCTTCATCTCTTCTCATCCTCGAGACCTCTAAGTGATTTGGTGCTTCCAATTGCACCGAGCAGTAACAACGTCCCCTAGTTGCAACAATAGAGACGTCTTCTTGAAGCAGACCGAGCCAAAGTTTTCCTATCTCGCGAAGCCAAACATTTTGCCCAGCTTACTAGCTTCCCACCAGCGAGCCTCATCCCCAGCCGATAAATATCCCGACACCAGTTGCTGTCACTTTCGATTCCAGCCGTGAGGAAAAGTCATCCCTGCTGTTCCTTACTCACACCAGTAGCTGGATGGAGTCATCGATAACCTGTTGTGAAGACACCAAGCGCTGGTATCCTATCCTGCAGATATAAACATCGAGAAAGAGCCAAAGCTCTTCGTTTTTCTCCTCGGGCCATCCTGAGGAGAAGCGACTCCCTCGGCGAGTTTCCATCCTTCTCCCTAGCCACTCTTTTACCTCAAAGCATTGCTAAACCATGCCTTTTTTTGTTTAACTTGTCACATGTGATGGAGGAAATGCGAATTGAGCTCAGACGGACAAAAAGTATTCTCGGCCCGAATGTAGGGGAACCGGTTGGCGGGTTGTAACTTTTTCGTCCGGAATCGGATTGTGGTAAAACCAGGTGGTATCTCTTCATTACTTAAATATGCACCTTCAGGTTGAGAACCGTCCATTCTTGTAGGCATGTGTTTGTTGTTGAGACTTGTTTGCTGCTCATGCATAGTCCTTGTTTGCTGTCCAAAACACTTTCAAAACATGTGTCCATCTATTCTTAAGGCCCGGAGCTTATACGGTAGCTTGGGGGGCTGATTTTCAGGTCTGTTTATGGCACGGGAACGGCGGAAAACCCTCTGGTCTCCCATTTTGCCGTCCCTCGCCATTATAGCCCCAAAGAGGAGACCTTTCGAAGAGGTTACGCAAGTTGTCTAACCTCGACTCGCTGACCAAATGATCCATAATGGGTGACGGTCTTAGAAAATTTTTTTATCATATTTTTATGGCAATCAAGGACTGAGATAGGACCCTTGAAGCGAAGGACGTACATGTAGTTTGGAGCCGGTTTGCTTACTACAGTCTCGCTTCGAAGGGGATCTCGAGAGATCCGTCCGTTGGATCTTTATCCTCTTGACTTCATATTGACTTATGCTTGTTTCTTTAATTTTGACTCAATTCTTTGTTTTTGAAATGAGAATTAACTAACCGTGTTTACATGTTCTTTGCATGGACATTATACATTTTATGATGAGGTATCCCTCGAAATTTCTACAATCTTAAAGATGAAGATTACTTGGAGGCGCGTGTATCAAACCGTATGTGTAAAAACCGCGATGTCAAGAAGATAAAGCGACCCCAATCGTAATCTGAGCCACCTCCATGAATTATTTTTAAATCCACCTGTAACGGACTGCGGGCCCAAGTGTATATGCCCGCAGTCACCGCCTTTCCCCGTCCCCTTTTTTCTCGATAATTGCCTGTGATTGCGCGCAGGCTTTAGGATTTATATCGTGTGCTAGGTTTTAACTAAAAAAAAATGAGTTTGGGTCTGTACGCGCACCCTCCGGCCTAGCACGCGCGCTGCGGCTCGGGCAGCCCGAGGATCCGGGCCCGCTCCCCCGAGGCCTAGTCCGGTCGACGTTCCTGCTCGAACGCCAGACGCTACGGAAAGGGGACCCGGGGTTGGGCCTTCCCTTGTTTCCCGAGCGGATCTGCGGGACACTTCGCCGACCGTCTCCAGTCCTTGGAGGCGACGGGCGAAGGGCTGCGTTAAGACCTCGCTTGGGATTTTCGGGGAGGGCCCACGGAACGGCTCGGTCTGCCGTCACCTCATCCTAAATGGCTCCGAAAAAAGGGGTGTGGTTTAGTTTTAGCTTTGGAAACTTGTTCGGAGTCGCCACCGACTTAGTTTAAAAATGGTGTGATTTTAAGTCGGAAAAAAAATCAGAGTCTGGGTTCGGGGATTCCTATTTACTAACCTTAATATTCTACCACATGCGAAAAGGGTGGCGATTTGTCCAAAAAAGGTTTAACTTTTGATTGACGGGTGTTGGACCCGATCCGGGAGTAGGCCGGACTCTTGTCGACGTTTTAACGGGTGTTGGGCCCGGCTTTAGGTTGGTTGATTAAAACCAATCATGCGACGCAAAACCTAAAGCCTAAGCATACGCACAATCGCAAATAATTATTTAGATCAAAAGGACGGGGAAGGGCGGTGATTGCGAGCCTATACACTTGGGTCCGCAATCCGTTACAAGTGGATTTGAATAAAAATTCGGGGAGGCCCGCACCTCCCCTTTGTACCTTTGATTGAGTTTGGGGCCGCTTTAAACCTTCGAACCCACGATTTTTAGGCCGGGGTAGATCCACGCGGTTTGATACACGCGCCTTCGAGTTAATCTTCGGAATTTTGAAGTTGATCTTCCGAGATTAGATGCTCGATGTACATGCAAAGAAAAATAAAGAAGTGGTTAGTATCGTCGAATTCGGATGAAAGTTCGATAAATTGATAATGATAAGGCTTGTCTTACCGCTTTAGCCGAAAATGCTTGTTCAATGTGTATTGCCGAGAATAACCGAAAAGTTTCGCCGTATTTCACATGCAAAACAAAGGGGAGATGGATGTTAGTACATCGATGGGTGAGAACTAAATCATCTAATAAAATATAAATACAAGTAAATGATATTAAAAAAACGTTTTAGAAAATAAATAAAGGAGACAAATTTTAATAAACTGCAACGACGAAACGAGGTCAGATGATCGACAGGTACGCATGGAAAATTATACTAACATCATTAAAACTTAGCCGTTAATCCCACAAATAAATTGAAAACCATTATTAAAATCAAGGGGGTAGCATTTTAAAAAAATTATGACTTATAGTGCACGTGCATACAGGTTACACAAATCAATAAAATTAATAATCAGAGAAGACAGTGGGAGCAAGTGTGCGTTACCTTTTCAATCGAAACCCACAGCGTGACCCTGGGCGATATTCTCACAGTTGAAAACCCATTTGCCTTCAGGACGCCATGGCTGCCGAGATCCCGCCGGAGAAGAAGAGTTCGAAGGCCGTCGCTGCTGAGGATGCGGGCCTCCGAGGTCGCCATGGGTGGATTTGGAGGTCGGATCTGAAGAGGAATCGCTGTGGTTTGGGGATGGGTCTGCAAAGAGGAAGCGGGGGCAATGCGGGAGGGTGCCGCTGAGCCGAGGGCCGCTGGAGGGGAGAAGTGGGACGCTGCAGCCGGTGAGGAGAGCGCCGGGAAGCGGTGGCGCTGCCACCTAGTCTGTGGAGGAACGCCGGGACGGCTTGGGATCCACCACCGTTGAGCTGGGGTCGCCGGAGGAGGATGGGTCGTCGCTCGCCGAGTCTGGGGACGCCGGGGAGGCGTTGACGCCGAAGGAGGACGTCGGAGGGAGGCGGTCTGCGGTGCTGGGACTTGGGGACTCCAGGGGAAGGTGGGTCTGGCGTCGTCGTCGCCGGGAAGAGGTGGGTCGCTGGAGTAGAAGGCCGCAGACGTGGGAGGAGCTGCCGTGGCCGGTCCCGGGTCGTTGGCGCTGAAGAGAAGCCAGATTGTGGCTGGACTTGGATAGGTCGCTGGGGAGCGACCAGATCTGGGTTGGAGAAGAGTCGAGGCGGCGGCAGTGGGTTCGGCTAGGGTGGAGACAGGTTGCCGTGCTGCTCTGCTCGGAGGGGAGCCTTAGGGACGCCGGAGGATGCTCGCCGTCGCCGGATCGAGGCTGCCGTGGAACGATTGGAGGACTGAAGCGTCTGGAGGTGAGCTCCGGTCACTGGCCGCTGCCATTTCTGAGGAAAGGGAGAGCTTGCGATGGAGAGCCGCCTTGGGGCTGCTGTGGACTCGCCGGGGAGCTTGCTGAAGACGTTCTCGTCTGGAGGGGATGGGCTCCGCTTATGCTGAGCCTGTGGGCGTTTGGCCGCTGCGGGTCGAGCTCTTGGTTTGCCGCTCTCGATGCCGACTCTGAGCTGGTTCTGAGGATGAACCGAAGAGAGGACGGGAGGAGCCGGGGCAACTGGTCGTGACCCGGGAGAAGGGAGGTCCGTCACGGCTGGATTTGAGGGAGAGGCTGGCGGGGAGGTTGAGGATCGCCGTCTTTGGGAGCGTATACCTGTACAGGAACAGGGGCAAATCAAAGCAAACAGAAGGCTCCGGTTCTACACAGAGAGGCGGAGAGTGGGAGCTAGTTGGTTTATCTAGAGAGCGAGTTAGTTTCCGTCCTTGCTGCAAGAAGGACGTCCATCATCACAGGCCGCGTCAGTTGGTGATGTTGGAGTTGTCGTCGGAAGTTCATGTCGCTGCCGCCGTGTCCACAGGAACCAAAGTCCACCGCGTCTGGTGGTAAGACATGCCTTTCCTCGTTTTTGTTGGATATTTGGTCTGGGTTGGTCGTTGGAGAGCTTCCAACGGGTCGATCCTTACTTACCTTGGTTAGGATTTGTTAAAGACGACTGATATCTTCGGCGGTGAAAACGGCTCCGGCAAGGTTGATCCAAGAAGGGGAAGGGATCAAGTCGGTACTCTCCGCCAGCTCCCAGATCAGTCCCCCCTCTCCCTTTTCTGGAAGAGGTAAGAAACCCCCCTTTATCTTTTTCCTTCCCTCCTCATCTGATCGCCCCTGGCACTTGCTTCAAGGGGCGAGGCCATTGATGATCCTAGGAGGGATCATTGTGGCTAGGCAGGGCTATCCCTGCTTACAATCGACTTTCCCATCTTGTATCTCCTTCTATCTTGTGTCTGACGTCCCTCCTTTCGGCTGGTGCAGGGCTCAGGCGGTGGGACGGCATACAAGTGGGGGTCAAGTGGGATGGAGTGACAAGATTGTTGCTTGAGTCTCTTGTGCGGGTGGGATGGCGGGTGCAAGGAGGTGACGACTTCTGCTCTGTCTTCTTCGTCTGATTTCTTCCCTTTCTTCTCTGCAGGTAGGTGTCAGGCACAGGTGGGAGGCTGCAATCGTCCGGGACTTGTAGGTGGGCTTGGTTCTTCTCCCTTGGCTTGGGCTTGTGAGTTTGTTTTGGTCAGCCTTTTTGCTCGGCCTTTTGGTTTTGTGGGTTTTCTTTGGGTTGGGCTGTCCTTGTTCAGCCTTGGGTTGTTGTTGAGGGCCTAGTTTCCTTGGCCTGGCCTGGTGAGTATTCTGATCTTCTCCTCCTTGGGTCGGGCTAGAGTTTATTTTTGGGCATACACCTGTACTGGCTGTGACTCTGATGGCTGTTGCCGCTGCAACCTTGGTGCACTGTAGGAGTTAGGCTGGCTCAGTCATCGGAGACGAGCGGCTGATGTAGATTCGTCAGGACTGAGGTTGGGGAGGTGGAGCCGGCGTCCTTCTTGGGGGTGACGCTGAAGCTGCTGATGAACCTAGGATTCTCGTTGCTGTCCTGGGAGATCCTAGTTCTCGGAGACGCCCTTGCTGTAGCGGCGGTGGCTGATGAAACCGAGATCGTTGTTGGAGCATCATTTTGAAACAGCTGTATCCGGAAGGGTGGAAGACGATTGCATCCGTAGGTATGGTGATCTTCACCGCTCTGTTTGGTCTGGTTGGAGGGTTTTGTTGTTGCTGCGACTGCATGTAGTTGCAGCTGTTATGGCTTTTGTACCGGCTGTTACTGCTTCAGCACTTGGTCTGAAACTGGGGATATCCGTCATCTCGATTGCTGATTTAGTTGTTGCAATCTCTGTAGTTACTGCCGCTGAAGTTGCTGTTTCGATAAACCCTCCTGCAAAGCTGGCGGGACCTAGGGCTGCAGTTGTCGCGCGTTGAATTGTTTATCGCCATCGTTTGCGGCGAGTTCACCTGTCTGGCGTTATTGCAACAACGGGAGCGTGAGTCTACCCTTTGAGCAAGTTGGCGTTTAGACTTTGTTTCGTTGTGTTCCCTAGGAAATTCTGAGAATTGGTCACATTGGGTTTTGAACACCTTGTACTAACGGCTGCTGGTGTAATTGTTGACCGCTGTTTGACTTCTGGGCTTCATTAACTATGCCCGGAGGCTTGTTGACACTGAAGCTAGAGTTGGGTGGCATCGTATTTTCATCACTTTCACTCCATGAACGTCGGGCTTAATTTGAGGTATTACAGTTTGCCCCTCCTTGTGAGGGAATCTGGAAAGATTCTTTCACAAGGATATCGTCAATACCTCAAATTATGTTTTGAAATTGTCCTCGACCAACATGTATCCTAAAAGCTCATCAAGAAAATTATTAGTGACAACAAAACAAAGATTGCTAAATGTACATGCACATCATGCTTTGTTTTGTTTTCTCTTTAAAAGCATGTTTCCATGCAAGAGTAGAGAAGGTCTTCTGATTTCTCTCGTGTTCTACTATCATTTCTGAAAGCCATTTCAGTTGGATTTCGGAATTCCTTTGACTTGGATGCTCATGTACCGGTCGAAGGAGTCTTTATTCAGGTTATAACATGGTTTTGGCATAAGGCCTTTAAATTGAAAGTTTAAATTAGTCTTTGAAATAAAAGAGTTTAAGGACCTCATCGGAAGCTATTGGATCGTAGAGGTTCCACCACTCAAGCAAATTCTCCATCTTTCAGACAGCTCACCAGTTGACATATTCTATTGGGGAATGAATAATCGGTTTACTGGCAGGTGTGATCAATCCACTTTGGGGAAAGCTTTGTCTTTGAAGGATAGCACCTTTGCTTTTGCGACCACCAATGTTGGCCCTGATGCTTTATTTTTTTTTTTTGCTCTTTTGATTTTGATTTTGCACTTTCCTTTAAAGACTTTGGTCTTTTCGCTGATTTTTCTTTCCTTTCTTTGCTGGATCAAAGGGATTTGCCCCGCTTTATTTTCTAACAATCTCCTTTCGAACTTGTGTTTTTGAGAAGCTCGGTCTTTAAGAACGACTCAACTGGTAAGCTTAACTGTGGATGGCGTTTGAATCTTAAGGAAGTGTTGCTTCTACAATCCGTTGCTTCCGGTTTCTAGCTATGAGACTTTCCTTTTAACCTCGATATGAGGTGATCCTTAGACTTGTTAGGTGTAGTGTGTACGAAAAACTTCAACTTTGGCTCGAAAGAGGCTAGCAATGGTCGATGTTTCGTGTTTGGGGGTAGAGAAGGAATGCTCGATCTCATCCCGATTTAGAGCATCTTTTGTCAAAGGATCCGTTATCCGCCTGAACGCTCGTATATGAATGCTCACAGTGTTTGTGCTCATCACTCTGGGTAAGTGTTTAGGAATAGGCTTGCCTTCTCCAATCTCACTCAGAAACATTCTTATTATCAAAAAAAAAATTCAAATTACGTGAAAATGAGCACAGGAATGTTTAAGAAATGAACAGGTTTAGATACTCAAACCTCTGTGGTGCTCTTGTGCAGTTCCGTATTCTATGTTCGTTTAGATTAAACTCGGAACGGCTTCCACCCGACCACCCACGCCGTTGCCTAGGAATTTGTACCATACTGTACGGATATCCATGTGCCTGCACAGTTGACACCGGACGGAGACGAGGTTAATTCATGTATTTTGACTCTCGCTTGAGGAGATGAAGTAAAATATCCCCTGGGGAGTTGAGATAGACATGCCCATCTCAATGGTCGTTCTGACTTTATCTGAGGAATGATAAAAATTTTGTTAGAGAGTAATGTAAATGATACTCCCTTTTGGCATGGTTATTCATGATAACGACAAGGCAATCTCGAAGCTTTGGTTCGAAACTTTCCACCCAACCGCCCGCGCCTTTGTCTGTGAGATAGGGTGTTCATGTACCTATGTTAAGCGAAGGACAGACAACAAGTGAGCTCATGTAACTTGTTCTCTTTCAAACTAAGAATGAAATTTGTTCACGTAATTTGTATGAAAGGCAAAGTAGAGTTTTGATACTTCCCTTTTTGTGTGATTTCATCAATGCATCTTCGTCCGATGGAATCGAAGGTCTGACGAAATTGCTGCAAGATTTTGACTTGAAGCTTTGCCGCCCTACCACCCTCGCCATTGTCGTAGGAGCTATGTACCATTCGTGTGAGGAGCTCTTGTACCTGCCCACGAGACAAAAGACGTAAACGAAATGTGTTCATGTAATTTCGCTTAACTTGAATGACGAGAAGAATGATTGTGTATTTCTCCCTTTTCCCTAATGTCAGCCTTCTTTATCCTGAGCGATTTTTCGAGGTGTAAAAGAATTCAGCTGACAGATATCATCTCAAAAGTCTGACTTGAGATCCGGATACCACTCAGGTGTAATAGCGTCGGAGAGCATCTGCATTAATTGCTTGTGGCAGTTCTCCTCCATCCATTCTTGCTAAGATGGTTGCTCCTCCTGAGAAGGCGTGCTTGACGACGAACGGTCCTTCGTAGTTCGAAGCAAATTTTCCTCGTGGATCCCTAACATTCGGTAGGATTCTTTTAAGGACGAGGTCACCTGGTTTGTACCTGATTGGCTTGACCTTTTTGTTGAACGCTCTAGACATGCGTTGTTGATAGCATTGCATGTGGTGAGCTGCGGCAAGTCGTTTCTCATCTATGAAGTCGAGGTGGGCGAGTCGGTGATTGGCCTTCTCTTCTTCTGTCCTGTTGCTTTGGGATGATATCCTGAGAGTTGGCAATTTGACCTCTGCTGGAATGACCGCTTGTGTGCCGTAGACGAGCTCGAAGGGAGTTGCCCCAGTCGAGGTGCGCATCGTCGTTCTGTAGGCGAGTAACGCGAAAGGGAGCTTCTCGTGCCAATCGCGATAGGTAACTGCTGTCTTTTGAAGAATCTTCTTCATGTTTTTGTTGGCAGCTTCGACTGCACCATTCATTTGTGGACGATACGGTGAAGAGTTGAGATGCTTGATTCGAAATTCCATGCATAGGGATTTCATTAGTTTGCTGTTGAAGTTTGAACCATTATCTGTGACTAATAGCTCTGGAACTCCATATCTGGCGATGATGTTCGCCCTCATGAAGCGCACAACGTTGTTTGCTGTGACTTCTTTGAAGGATTGTGCTTCAACCCACTTGGTGAAGTAATCGATTGCGACTAGTAGAAATCGATGCCCGTTGGATGCCTTGGGATTGATGGGCCCGATCACGTCCATGCCCCACATTGAGAATGGCCATGGTTCAAATAGCGGGTAAAGTCTTGTTGGAGGCACATGTACCTTGTCGCTGTAAATCTGACACTTGTGACATGCTTTGACATATTTGATGCAATCGGCTTCCATTGTGAGCCAATAATATCCCTGTCGCATGATTTTCTGGGCGAGAGCGTATCCGTTCATGTGCGGTCCGCAAACCCCTTCATGGACTTCGACAATGAGGGCTTCAGCTTCTTGCTTGGTGACGCATCGCATGAGAGTCGTCGTGAAGGATTTCTTGTACAAGGTATCACCGTCCAGGAAATAATTTCTTGTTATCCTCCGGATGAACTTGCGTTCTTTCCCTGTGCTATTCTGGGGAAATCCTCCTGATTGTAAATGATTCTTGATGTCCGTGAACCAAGGCAGGGAGTCCTCGGGTTGACTCTGCTCAATATGCATGCAGCTTGGATCCTCAGCAATATTGATGCGCAAGGGCTCGATGTCCATTTCTCCAGCCAACGGGATCATTGAGGCGAGCACTGCAAGAGCATCAGCAAATCGATTATCAGTTCGTGGGAGATAATTAAATTCAATATCAGTAAATTGTCTAATCAGTGTTTGTAGATAATCCTGATATGGAATGAGCTTTGGGTCTCGAGTGCGCCACGCTCCATTTGTCTGGGAGATGATGAGTGCCGAATCTCCATGAACGTCGAGGAGCTTAACCCGCATGTCGAGTGCACGAAGTAGGCCGAGGATGCACGCTTCATATTCAGCTATGTTGTTCGTGCAGGGAAAGGTGACTTTGGCGGCCGTTGGGTAATATTGTCCATCTGGGGAGATTACCACAGCTCCTATTCCCGATCCTGAGGAATTAACTGCACCGTCGAAGTACATCTTCCACCTTGGTTCTTGTTCCATGAGCAAGATGTTCTCATCTGGTAGTCCGATTTCCAAGGATGAATCGTCCGTCCCTGGATATTCAGCGATGTGATCAGCGATTGTTCTCCCCTTGACTGACTTCGTGGAGTGGAGTCGAATGTCGAATTCGGCGAGCTGCAATTGCCACTTTGATACTCTCCCCATCAGTGTTGGCTTGTCGAAGAGATATTTGAGTGGGTTATTCTCGGACACTAACAGGATCTCATAATGCAGAGTATATTGTCGGAGTCGGTGGAGAACCCAAATAAGTGCGCAGCAGGTACGCTCAGAAGTTGTGTATCTTGACTCACAATCTGTAAATTTCTTGCTGAGGTAGTAAATCGCATGCTCCTTGGCACCTGGCAATTGTTGGGCGAGCATGGCTCCAAATGATTCTTCCCTGACGGTGAGATAGAGCGTGAGAGGATGCCCCGGCTTTGGCGGGATAAGAACTGGTGGTTCTGTCAAATACGTCTTAATCTGCTCAAATGCGATCTTGCAATCATCGTCCCACTCAATTGACGTCTTTCCTTAATTTCTTGAACAGTGGTTTGCATGTGTCAGCTAGGTTGGAGATGAACCGTCCGATGTAGTTAACACGACCCATGAAGCCGCGGATCTCTTTGACTGACCTTGGAGCTGGGAGATCACGAATTGCTTCGATTTTATCAGGATCAATCTCAATGCCTTTGTTACTGACAACGAAACCAAGAAGTTTGCCCGAAGTTGCTCCAAACACGCATTTGGCGGGGTTGAGGCGCAGCTTGTACTTGCGAAGCCGTTCGAATAGCTTCCGGAGAATGACAGTATGGTTTTCATCTTCCTTGGACTTGGCGATCATATCGTCGACGTAGACTTCAATTTCGCGATGCATCATGTCATGAAATAAAACCACCATAGCACGTTGATAAGTTGCCCCAGCATTCTTGAGTCCAAAAGGCATGACTCGATAACAGAAGGTGCCCCAGGGCGTCGTGAAGGTTGTCTTTTCTTTGTCTTCTTCGGCCATGCGAATCTGATTGTAACCGGAGAATCCGTCCATGAAAGAGAATCTGTTGAATCTAGCGGTGTTGTCCACCAATAGATCGATGTGCGGGAGTGGAAAGTCATCCTTGGGACTCGCCTTGTTGAGGTCGCGGTAGTCGACGCAGACTCGGACCTTCCCGTTCTTCTTGATTACGGGGACTATGTTGGCAACCCATTGTGGATAGGTAGACACTTCGATAAAGTTGACCCTCAGCAGCTTATCCACTTCTTCCTTGATGGCAAGGGCTAGTTCGGGCTTATACCGGCGTTGCTTCTGCTTTATAGGATGAACCGACGGGTCTGTAGGAATCTTGTGCTCCACAATCTCCGAATCTAATCCCGGCATGTCTGTGTACGACCAAGCGAAGACGTCAGAGAATTCCTTGAGCAAGTTGGTGATGTCTTCAGTTTCATCCTTTGACAAGTCTGCGCCGACGAACAATTCCTTGGGGTCATCTTGAGTTCCGATGTTGATTGAAACCGGTCTCTGCAGTGTGATGTCCTTTGGTTCTTCATGTCGTTGAAGACCTTGTTCCAAGCCATAGTATCCTTCTATGGATTTAGGGTCGTCTACTGCATCTCCATCTTGTTCAGGGGTGTTCTCGGGTGTACCCGAAGCGCCGTTCCTGAAAAGGAGCAGAAATCAGAGTGATGCATTGAAATGAATCATTCGAAATATCGTTTCATGCGACAATAAGGCATGTGCTTATGACCAAAAGAAAATGTTGTGGGATCAGGACTCAGCGGGTCCCTCGTCGTTTCCTCAGATTCGCCCTGATCATCAGCGGCCCGATCCCACAAACGCCCTAGGTACTGCCTAGGGGTCGCGTTACATATAGACAACCTTGCTAGTCCGCGACCAGAATGTAGCAAGGTAACCTGCTCTAGACTCTATTCATCTAAGTGCATAAAAGTAAAGATGGAAAGTTTCACCCGTTGAGAGGCATGTCTGGCTCGGTCGGGATCGACGCTTCCATCATACAAACTTCTTCTTCGGACTCTTGTGTCCTGGTCTTCTCGTCTTCCTTCTCCTCCGCTCCTTCGCTGGTGGTAGGAGAATCCAAGCGCCTGTTCGGAGGAGGCGCTTCGAACCTTGGAGGCGTCCTTGGCGGCATTGGCACCACTGGAGCTTGAACATGCGGTGCCCCTACTCGTCGAATGTACGCCGGCATCTGATTCAGAGGAATGGCCATGTTGGGAGGTATGAAGTGAGCCCGCATGCGAGGTCGACGCCTATGACCTTGCCCCAGATTCACTTGGATGATATTGACATGTTCAACAATCGTCCGCTTGCCATGAATTTCTTCGTCACTCCGAATCTTCGCATTCTCCAGCTTTTCCGACAGGATTTCGCCTTCCATTGTCGCCGCCGATGAACGTACAAAACGGATGGCCGATTTGCTGCTAGTGTGATTGTCCTGTTTGCGCCGTACTTTGCCTGTGAATCCGAGTCCAGTAGTCCCTGCCGGAGCTGGGATAGTGATCGGATAAATCATTCCTTGTCCTCTGATTCCGAGTCCTTGGCCCGGTTGATACCCATGTCGGAGGAACTCCTTCGCAGCGCTGATGTTGCCCCATGTCATCAGGGGATCGGATTTGTAGTCGCGCCTCACCATGTTGACCAACTCCAGGGTCTGTGTTGTTGACGGCTCTTCGGTTGGCTCTCCCACGTATGGCATGTCAATCTCGTGGCAAAGCTCCATTGAATGTTCTCCCCGGACTGTGATGAGCTTGCCATCTGAGGAAAATCGAACCATCTGGTGTAGCGTCGAAGGAACTGCCCCGGCTTGATGAATCCACGGACGCCCCAGCAACATGTTGAAGGACCCTGCAGTCTCCAGAATCTGAAACTGGGTAGAGAATAAGGTTGGCCCAACTTTGATTTGCAACGTGACTTCGCCATGGGCCTGTCGCTTCGCGCCGTCGAAAGCCTGAATAGTTAAGTTGGATTGAGAAAGCTTCTCCAAGTTGATGTTGAGCTTTTGAGCTACCGCCAACGGGATGATATTAACCCCCGATCCGCCATCGATGAGAACCATGGAGATGGTGGTTTCACGACACTGGAGCGTGATAAAGAGAGCATTGTTGTGATCCTGCCCCTGCTCCGGTAGATCATCTTCTGAGAAGTTAATTACATTGTTCGCCAGCATGCTGCTCATGTACGCATCTAACGCCGCGACTTCAACCTGCTCTGGCACATGTACCTCGGCTAGAAACTTCTCCAACATCTCCCTGTGCTTGTCGGAGGAATGGATGAGGTCGAATAGCGAGATCTGGGCTGGTTGTTTTCGGAGCTGCTCGACTATATCGTAGTCGCTTCCCTTCACCGTATAAATCACCTTGCGGATTTGCTCGTTTGAAGGCGCCTTGGGCTTCGAAGATTCGGCTGGGGATGAGGCTTCAGGAGCTGGCACGACCCTTCCGGAGCGAGTGATTAATTCAACTTCTGAGCTGAGTGGCGTGCGGGTGGGTCCCATCACGACCGGAATCCTTGGCTCCGTTGCAGGCGATGATTCTGCCTGACACGCTTCAGGTTGTGTAGATCCCAACGAAACATAGACGTACGGCGTCCTTGGGCGCCGAGGGGGAACCAATGTAAACCCATCAGGTAAGACGGTGGGGTGAACTCTTCTGCTAGACTGGGGCGCACGACCTCTTCCTCGACCTCGGCTGCGGCCTCGGCCTCGACCACGACCGGCGCTCATGACATTGACACTCCTTGGTTGTGCATAGTCATATTCATACATGTTCACCTCTTCTTCATGTTCGGCCAAAACTGAGAAGGAATTTGCCCCGATATAATTCACATGCTCAGGAAGAGGATTGCTCTTAACATTTGGGGCAGCCGCAGGCGCAGAAAATGTAATGGCTCCTTCGTCCAACAGATTCTGAATCTTGAACTTCAAGGCGATGCAATCTTTGGTGTCATGCCCTGCTGCTCCTGAGTGGTACTGACACACCGCCTTGGGGTTGTATCCAAACGAGGAGGGGTTGGTTGCTTTGGCTTCAACGGGCTTGATGAAACCCATGTCCCGCAATCGAACAAACATAACATCCAGGGGATCGGGCGTTGGGGTCAAGTCCTCTAGCCTCCGTCGTGGACGCTCCATTTGCGCAGGCCTTGGCTGCTGTTGTCCCGCCATGTTGACTGGGGGTCTAAAACGAGTTGCTGCCGGGGCTGGGGGCCTAAGCGCGGCTGCGACATACGTCCTTGGCGCGTACGAGGTCGGGGGTGGAGTTGCCCTCATTGACTGCCTATTCTGTTCAGTAGTTGCAATTAGCTCCTTGGGCCTGGGCTTCACCGTCAGTTTCGCTGAAGGGGAAGGGATTAGCCCTTCTCAATTTACTCCGTCAAGTTTGTCCGCATTGATGACTGCTTGAGCGAAGGTGGAGAATGTCTGCCCGATCATGTAGGGCATGTACTCACGTGGAAGCAGCTGGAGGAATTCGTCGATGAGCTCTTTCTCTGTAAGTGCAGGTTTTATCTGGGACGCGATATGCCTGAAACGGTAGGCAAACTGCTTGACGTCTTCGGTGCGGTATCTCTTCAATTTCCGCAAATCCGAGATTGTAGGCGCCATCTCAACATTAAAGCTGTAGTAGTTGAGGAAATCAAGGGCCAAGTCTTTGAACGTCGTGTACTGGCTGACATCCTTGGTGTAGTACCAGTGTAGCGCTGATTCCGCCAAACTCTCTTGGAACATGGCGATGCGGAATTTGTCGTCTGCTGGATATACTGCCATCTTGTGGCAGAAGTGCTTGAGATGTAATTCCGGGCAGCCGTTTCCACGGAATTTCTCAAATTCGGGCATCTTGAACTTTGGCGGGACTTGAATCTGAGGGATCTGGTAGTTGGCGTACTCCCAGTTGTGTGCCCGATGCCCCTGGATGGCGTTCAGGCGCTCTTCCAACTTTGCCATGCGGCGAGCCTCTTCTTGCTGCATTGAGGCAATCTTAGCCTCGAGCCTTGTCTCGAAAGCGCTGGTCTGTTGTTGCTCGCCAAATAACTCATCGACGATAGCTGCGTTACGGGTTCGTGGGCTTGGTAAGGCTGGTTCCACATGCGGAACTGAGGGGGTGACAATTGGCTGGGAAATTCTGAAAGCGGGAGGTGTGAAGGTTGTTTGAGGGTAGGGAGTTGGCCCGGTTGTTTGAGTGTGGGTGTGGGGAGTTGGCCCGTACGACATTGGGAGGTAGGGAGTTGGCCCTCGGGATGTTGGTTGAGGGTAGTATGGAGGCAGATATGGCTGAGGCGTGGGAAGGGAAAGGGGTGGCCCACTCATGTACGGGTAAGATAAAGGTGCTACACTTGTGGAGGTAGCGGATCCGGGCATGACCGGATTATAGGGAGGTAGAGTGTTTGGTAAAGTGTTTAGGTTAGAATGGAATGGGTATGTTGATGTTTGGGGTCCTGGCATGACAGGAGGAAGGTGGGGGTTTTGGGAGGTGGCAGGAGCAGGGGTGGCTGCTAGCTGTCGTTGGAGTAGCTCAGCCATCATCGTCTTCAAAGAAGAGAGCTCGGCTGTGAGAGATTCCACCTTGTCTCCCAGTGAAGGAGGGCCGGCGCCTTGGGCCAGTATGTTTGAGGTGGAATTGAGGGGAGCTGCCGCCAAAAGAGCAGCTGACGATATCACCGACGGCGCTGTTGACGCAACCAGCGGTGGGACGTACATCGGTGAGGTCCTCCCATCTGAGGGTTGTCCGGTAGTGAGGATAGTCTGGGGCAACAACGGGAAGGCGAACATTGGGAAAGGCAAGGCAGTTTCCATTGCGGCCGAGAAGTCAATGGCGGCAGGCGACGGGACGGCGATGGTGACTCCGGCGGCGGGGGTCGCCTCTTCTTCCGCTGCCGGAGACAGGACCATGGGAGTCAGTGCTTGTCCTGCCGAAGCTTCGGCCATCACTGCTCGGATGGCACGATATTTGGGGCGCTTTCGGTATGGAGCTATTGCTCAGTACCTTGGTTCAAAACAAAGGAAAATCCGATCAGCATCAAGGAGTGATATCATGGATGCATGACATGTAGTGATGCATGATGTGTCTAATGTAGGGATCGGATTGTTCTCACTCGAATTTAACCCCAAAAGAAACGAATTAGATAGAAACCAACAAGTTCAACATCTTCGTAAAAGTTAAAATACAATCAACTGAAGTGAAAGATAGAATGGGTTCGTAGGCCCGATAGCTGCATGACGACGCCGTCGATCAGGTGCGATCCCACTGAGCGTGACGCTTCCTCCAGAAGCGCTGGGACTGAGCTGCGCGATCCTCCTCCTCGGGTTCTGGTGGAAGCTCGCAGATTTCCTCCGTGAGGGCCATCCATGTGCGGGAGATGTGCGCGATCACTCTCTGGAGTGCTGTCTTGATCACTTTGTCGTCGAGGCTGAGCGGTCGGAAGAGTTGCTGTGGAGGTGCTCTGGTCCTCGGAGTCAATCCCAGCTGGTGTCGGACTTGAAACGGCGCGTAGTAGGAAGTGCCTCCGAACCCCATGATTGGAATGAAGTATCCGTCCGTCGAGGAAGTGATGGCATCATCCGTATCGAAGCAGGGGGCTCTCTGATAGATGTCGGCAGGCTCTAGAGAACGGAATAGAGCGTCCACTCCAACAAAGGTGCGTATGGGAAGGCGGGCACGTCCCACGATGCGGGCCAGCAGTCCCGGTGTGTGCTCTCTTGTGAAGGCTTCTCCTGTGATCCCGAGATGAGTGTAAAACCACACCTGCAGTAGGGCTGGACAGAAGGTCATTCGGTGGTTGTGAACTCCTCGCCTGGCTTCACGCACAATGTTGGTGAGGCTGAAGTTGGTTTCTCCAATCAGGTTGGGTAGAAAAGGAGCGCCTTCCAAGATGGCTTTGGTGATGTAGACGGCTCGCCTGTTGATTGTCTTCTCATTATGCGGGTACAGTATCGTTCTGACGAATAGTAGGATGAATGCTCGTGCCGATCCTTGCCCTTCTCCCATGCGTGGGTTGTACGGCGTCAGTTGCAGATCGATGATGCCATTGACGCTGATGTCTCCTTGGGAATGGAACAGTCCGGGTACACTTGCTGACGGGATTTGGAGAAGCCTCGCTATGTATTCCTTCGGCTTGTCGATCCGAGGCAAGGGCAGTATTCCCGTGCGGTGGGGCATCTCAGCAAGGTTGATGTACTCTTCGTAAAGTGGCGCCAGCTTCAAATCCCCGAAGCGGAAGACGAAGGAGTCCGGATCCCAGCGCCCTACCAGGTTCTGCAGGAGAGCCCAATCCAACTCCAGGTGAATGAGGTGGAAGAGCCCCTTGAGCTTGGACTGCACGAACTCGAGCTCGGATGGCCTCAGCAGCGGCAACCACTGGTGGAGGTGATGGGCGTTAGGCATGTCCTTCTGACGCAATGCGATGGGCTCCATGAAGTCTTTCTGCATAATAGGGTGTCAATCCAGGATGATAACACTCCGATCCCTAACCCTAGTATGGTATGATTCAGCACGCAATTCGCGCAATCGTGTTCAAGTAAAAATAAAATGTATGGTATTACAAGAAAAATCGTGAATTGAAATGCATTCACGCGATCATGAATGTGTATGAATGTATTAAAGAGGTAAAAAGAGTTAGGGAAGGGAGAAAAGGAATTTGGAACCCCCCATGACCAACCCAAACCGCTGCGAAATGAACAGAGTTAGTGTCACGGTTTATCGCATACAACACATACCTGAACCTGTCCCTACACGAGTAGCAGTCACTTAGTAACAAGCAAATGCACGTGCGGCGTCTGGTACCTGTAGTGGGCAAGCAATTCTAGACTCGGTTGAAGGTTTCTAAGACCTCCCTCGGACTAAGGGAGGCGGGTCCCGGTCCATAGCCTACAAGCCGCAGGAAGCAGCGAGGCCGTGCCTTTCGGTGACCCCCTAAAGATCCTAGTCCCGGGTATAGGGACTTACCTATGTATGCCTAATGAAGTGGTAAACAAACACAGGTAGGAGATCATACAAAGGGCACCGAGCCAATCAATTACATGCGAAAACAAACAACTCCCCTCCGCATGTGGTTTGTAAAAGGTTTTCGGTAGGAGTCCACATGCGGAATATCCCCAGCGGAGTCGCCATCCGGGATGTACGCGCGCCCTCCGGCCTAGCACGCGCGCTGCGGCTCGGGCAGCCCGAGGATCCGGGCCCGCTCCCCCGAGGCCTAGTCCGGTCGACGTTCCTGCTCGAACGCCAGACGCTACGGAAAGGGGACCCGGGGTTGGGCCTTCCCTTGTTTCCCGAGCGGATCTGCGGGACACTTCGCCGACCGTCTCCAGTCCTTGGAGGCGACGGGCGAAGGGCTGCGTTAAGACCTCGCTTGGGATTTTCGGGGAGGGCCCACGGAACGGCTCGGTCTGCCGTCACCTCATCCTAAATGGCTCCGAAAAAAGGGGTGTGGTTTAGTTTTAGCTTTGGAAACTTGTTCGGAGTCGCCACCGACTTAGTTTAAAAATGGTGTGATTTTAAGTCGGAAAAAAAATCAGAGTCTGGGTTCGGGGATTCCTATTTACTAACCTTAATATTCTACCACATGCGAAAAGGGTGGCGATTTGTCCAAAAAAGGTTTAACTTTTGATTGACGGGTGTTGGACCCGATCCGGGAGTAGGCCGGACTCTTGTCGACGTTTTAACGGGTGTTGGGCCCGGCTTTAGGTTGGTTGATTAAAACCAATCATGCGACGCAAAACCTAAAGCCTAAGCATACGCACAATCGCAAATAATTATTTAGATCAAAAGGACGGGGAAGGGCGGTGATTGCGAGCCTATACACTTGGGTCCGCAATCCGTTACAAGTGGATTTGAATAAAAATTCGGGGAGGCCCGCACCTCCCCTTTGTACCTTTGATTGAGTTTGGGGCCGCTTTAAACCTTCGAACCCACGATTTTTAGGCCGGGGTAGATCCACGCGGTTTGATACACGCGCCTTCGAGTTAATCTTCGGAATTTTGAAGTTGATCTTCCGAGATTAGATGCTCGATGTACATGCAAAGAAAAATAAAGAAGTGGTTAGTATCGTCGAATTCGGATGAAAGTTCGATAAATTGATAATGATAAGGCTTGTCTTACCGCTTTAGCCGAAAATGCTTGTTCAATGTGTATTGCCGAGAATAACCGAAAAGTTTCGCCGTATTTCACATGCAAAACAAAGGGGAGATGGATGTTAGTACATCGATGGGTGAGAACTAAATCATCTAATAAAATATAAATACAAGTAAATGATATTAAAAAAACGTTTTAGAAAATAAATAAAGGAGACAAATTTTAATAAACTGCAACGACGAAACGAGGTCAGATGATCGACAGGTACGCATGGAAAATTATACTAACATCATTAAAACTTAGCCGTTAATCCCACAAATAAATTGAAAACCATTATTAAAATCAAGGGGGTAGCATTTTAAAAAAATTATGACTTATAGTGCACGTGCATACAGGTTACACAAATCAATAAAATTAATAATCAGAGAAGACAGTGGGAGCAAGTGTGCGTTACCTTTTCAATCGAAACCCACAGCGTGACCCTGGGCGATATTCTCACAGTTGAAAACCCATTTGCCTTCAGGACGCCATGGCTGCCGAGATCCCGCCGGAGAAGAAGAGTTCGAAGGCCGTCGCTGCTGAGGATGCGGGCCTCCGAGGTCGCCATGGGTGGATTTGGAGGTCGGATCTGAAGAGGAATCGCTGTGGTTTGGGGATGGGTCTGCAAAGAGGAAGCGGGGGCAATGCGGGAGGGTGCCGTTGAGCCGAGGGCCGCTGGAGGGGAGAAGTGGGACGCTGCAGCCGGTGAGGAGAGCGCCGGGAAGCGGTGGCGCTGCCACCTAGTCTGTGGAGGAACGCCGGGACGGCTTGGGATCCACCACCGTTGAGCTGGGGTCGCCGGAGGAGGATGGGTCGTCGCTCGCCGAGTCTGGGGACGCCGGGGAGGCGTTGACGCCGAAGGAGGACGTCGGAGGGAGGCGGTCTGCGGTGCTGGGACTTGGGGACTCCAGGGGAAGGTGGGTCTGGCGTCGTCGTCGCCGGGAAGAGCTGGGTCGCTGGAGTAGAAGGCCGCAGACGTGGGAGGAGCTGCCGTGGCCGGTCCCGGGTCGTTGGCGCTGAAGAGAAGCCAGATTGCGGCTGGACTTGGATAGGTCGCTGGGGAGCGACCAGATCTGGGTTGGAGAAGAGTCGAGGCGGCGGCAGTGGGTTCGGCTAGGGTGGAGACAGGTTGCCGTGCTGCTCTGCTCGGAGGGGAGCCTTAGGGACGCCGGAGGATGCTCGCCGTCGCCGGATCGAGGCTGCCGTGGAACGATTGGAGGACTGAAGCGTCTGGAGGTGAGCTCCGGTCACTGGCCGCTGCCATTTCTGAGGAAAGGGAGAGCTTGCGATGGAGAGCCGCCTTGGGGCTGCTGTGGACTCGCCGGGGAGCTTGCTGAAGACGTTCTCGCCTGGAGGGGATGGGCTCCGCTTATGCTGAGCCTGTGGGCGTTTGGCCGCTGCGGGTCGAGCTCTTGGTTTGCCGCTCTCGATGCCGACTCTGAGCTGGTTCTGAGGATGAACCGAAGAGAGGACGGGAGGAGCCGGGGCAACTGGTCGTGACCCGAGAGAAGGGAGGTCCGTCACGGCTGGATTTGAGGGAGAGGCTGGCGGGGAGGTTGAGGATCGCCGTCTTTGGGAGCGTATACCTGTACAGGAACAGGGGCAAATCAAAGCAAACAGAAGGCTCCGGTTCTACACAGAGAGGCGGAGAGTGGGAGCTAGTTGGTTTATCTAGAGAGCGAGTTAGTTTCCGTCCTTGCTGCAAGAAGGACGTCCATCATCACAGGCCGCGTCAGTTGGTGATGTTGGAGTTGTCGTCGGAAGTTCATGTCGCTGCCGCCGTGTCCACAGGAACCAAAGTCCACCGCGTCTGGTGGTAAGACATGCCTTTCCTCGTTTTTGTTGGATATTTGGTCTGGGTTGGTCGTTGGAGAGCTTCCAACGGGTCGATCCTTACTTACCTTGGTTAGGATTTGTTAAAGACGACTGATATCTTCGGCGGTGAAAACGGCTCCGGCAAGGTTGATCCAAGAAGGGGAAGGGATCAAGTCGGTACTCTCCGCCAGCTCCCAGATCAGTCCCCCCTCTCCCTTTTCTGGAAGAGGTAAGAAACCCCCCTTTATCTTTTTCCTTCCCTCCTCATCTGATCGCCCCTGGCACTTGCTTCAAGGGGCGAGGCCATTGATGATCCTAGGAGGGATCATTGTGGCTAGGCAGGGCTATCCCTGCTTACAATCGACTTTCCCATCTTGTATCTCCTTCTATCTTGTGTCTGACGTCCCTCCTTTCGGCTGGTGCAGGGCTCAGGCGGTGGGACGGCATACAAGTGGGGGTCAAGTGGGATGGAGTGACAAGATTGTTGCTTGAGTCTCTTGTGCGGGTGGGATGGCGGGTGCAAGGAGGTGACGACTTCTGCTCTGTCTTCTTCGTCTGATTTCTTCCCTTTCTTCTCTGCAGGTAGGTGTCAGGCACAGGTGGGAGGCTGCAATCGTCCGGGACTTGTAGGTGGGCTTGGTTCTTCTCCCTTGGCTTGGGCTTGTGAGTTTGTTTTGGTCAGCCTTTTTGCTCGGCCTTTTGGTTTTGTGGGTTTTCTTTGGGTTGGGCTGTCCTTGTTCAGCCTTGGGTTGTTGTTGAGGGCCTAGTTTCCTTGGCCTGGCCTGGTGAGTATTCTGATCTTCTCCTCCTTGGGTCGGGCTAGAGTTTATTTTTGGGCATACACCTGTACTGGCTGTGACTCTGATGGCTGTTGCCGCTGCAACCTTGGTGCACTGTAGGAGTTAGGCTGGCTCAGTCATCGGAGACGAGCGGCTGATGTAGATTCGTCAAGACTGAGGTTGGGGAGGTGGAGCCGGCGTCCTTCTTGGGGGTGACGCTGAAGCTGCTGATGAACCTAGGATTCTCGTTGCTGTCCTGGGAGATCCTAGTTCTCGGAGACGCCCTTGCTGTAGCGGCGGTGGCTGATGAAACCGAGATCGTTGTTGGAGCATCATTTTGAAACAGCTGTATCCGGAAGGGTGGAAGACGATTGCATCCGTAGGTATGGTGATCTTCACCGCTCTGTTTGGTCTGGTTGGAGGGTTTTGTTGTTGCTGCGACTGCATGTAGTTGCAGCTGTTATGGCTTTTGTACCGGCTGTTACTGCTTCAGCACTTGGTCTGAAACTGGGGATATCCGTCATCTCGATTGCTGATTTAGTTGTTGCAATCTCTGTAGTTACTGCCGCTGAAGTTGCTGTTTCGATAAACCCTCCTGCAAAGCTGGCGGGACCTAGGGCTGCAGTTGTCGCGCGTTGAATTGTTTATCGCCATCGTTTGCGGCGAGTTCACCTGTCTGGCGTTATTGCAACAACGGGAGCGTGAGTCTACCCTTTGAGCAAGTTGGCGTTTAGACTTTGTTTCGTTGTGTTCCCTAGGAAATTCTGAGAATTGGTCACATTGGGTTTTGAACACCTTGTACTAACGGCTGCTGGTGTAATTGTTGACCGCTGTTTGACTTCTGGGCTTCATTAACTATGCCCGGAGGCTTGTTGACACTGAAGCTAGAGTTGGGTGGCATCGTATTTTCATCACTTTCACTCCATGAACGTCGGGCTTAATTTGAGGTATTACAGGGTCCAAAGCCCGAATATGGTCCAACACCCATAAAACATTAATAAGAGTCCGGTTTGACTCCCGGATCGGGTCCAACGCCAGTTAATAAAAAACAAGCCTTTTTGAACAATCGCCACCTTTTTCGCATGTTAGAACGTAAGAGTTAGTAAATAGGAATCCCTGAACTCACTCTGGTTTTTTCGACTTAAACCGTTCTCAAAATTACGTCGGTAGCGACTCTGTATAGTTTACTTAGGTTAAACAACAACGCTGTTTTACGTAGCTATTTTGGATGGGTAACGGTGACACGAGCCGCTCCCCGAGTCCTCCATAAAATTCACGAACGAGGCCTTAACGCAGCCTTGCGCCTGTCGCCTTCAAGGAGCTGGAGACGATTGGGGAAATGTCTTGCAGGCCCATTCGAGAACCAAGGGAGGGCTCAACCCAATTCCCTTCCGCAGCGTCCGACGTTCAAGTCGTGACGCCGACCGAATTGGGCCTTGAAGGAGCGGGCCCGGATCCTCGCGTCGTTCGAACCGCCACGCGTGTGCTAGGCTGAAGGGCGCGCGTACAATCGCTTCATGTTATCAGTGATGCGAACAGCCATCGTCATTTCGATCGCGACTACTTCACTAGCGGAGAAACAGTGACAACGGACTTCTGTGATGTAAAGTCAGCCGTCGAAGCGACGTCGTCTGCCACCCGCTTGTTCTTCCTTTTGGAGTAGGGTTCGTGAAGTTGTTCGAATAATCAGCGAACGTTTGAAGAAGTAAAGAGTAAAGGTTTACAGTTTTATTCGAATTCCCAAACCATTCAGACTCGGACAAGATACGATGAAGCGACAATTCAAGCATGAGAGGTAAACAAAATACTAGTACTACATTGAAATAGAAAAGAGCACACGCCTCTCATCTTGCATGGACCATCTCTTAAGACACCTCACAAAAGGGTAGAGCTTATTCAAGGCTTCAAAGTATCGGCAATGTCGATGACGAATCGATACTTAACGTCTGACTTCACAAGGCGTTCTATGGCCGTATTCACGTAATCGATCGGGATCACCTCGACGTCGGCCGTTATGTCGTGCTTGGCAGCAAAATCAATCATCTCCTGTGTCTCCTTGATACCTCCAATGCAGCTCCCTCCGACCAGCTTCCTTCCTGCAATTCCCATCCATGGTAAATTGTGATTAGCCTCGTCTCCCTGTTTGGACGTGCGATCTAGCTTGCTGAGTTTGACGGTGTAATTCCATACCCATGATCACAGAGAAGGCAGGTAGTTCGAGCGGCTTCTCCGGAGCACCCACCAAAACCACCTTACCATTTGTCTTGAGAAGGGCCAACAGGGGTATGATGGCATGATATGCCGAGACGGTGTCGATGATGCCGTCCATTGTACCCATAGCAGCCTATTAGAATTAAACCCGGATAAGCAGGGATTTTCGAGTTAGATCTTCCTGTTTGCTTGACCGATATCATACCTGCATCTGCTCGGTATCGCGGCTGACCAGGAAAGCATCGGCACCAAGACGCTCCATTGCCTCTGCCTTTTTATTAGGAGAGGTGCTAACAATAGTGACCTTAAGTCCCATCGCCTTGGCAAACTTGACAGCCATGTGGCCAAGCCCACCAAGACCGACCACACCCACATGCATTCCGGGCTTATCGAGGCCGTAGTACTTCAAGGGGCTGTACACTGTGATCCCAGCACAAAGCAGTGGAGCCGTGCCGTCGAAAGGCAAGTTATCGGGGATCCTGATGATGAAATGCTCGTCGCAAACCATGAAGTTGGAGTACCCTCCGTAGGTCATGGTCCCGTCGAGGTTGTTGCTGCCGTAGGTAAGGATCATCCCGGGGCAATAGTTCTCGAGGTTGTCCGCACAGCTGGTGCAAGATTGGCATGACTGGACCATACAGCCGACGCCAACTCTGTCACCGTCTTTGTACTTGGTCACCTTGGACCCAACCTCAGTCACAATGCCAACAAGCTCATGCCTAAAAACAACAGATTATCTGAAATTTTGGACATTGGGTGTGCCCAGCAAGGGTTT
Source organism: Melastoma candidum (assembly GCA_023653495.1). Lineage (NCBI taxonomy): Eukaryota > Viridiplantae > Streptophyta > Magnoliopsida > Myrtales > Melastomataceae > Melastoma > Melastoma candidum. Next base: position 10,363,924 of record CM042888.1, on the reverse strand, counting down.
AATAAGCGATTAGCGACGAACAAAAATACCCAGGAACAGCAGGGTAGGAGGCATTTCCCCATTCATTCTTCATGAAGTGGAGATCAGAGTGACAGATCCCGCAATGAGTGATCTTGAACGCCACATCTGTCTCCCCGGTTGCCCTGCACCATTGAGCAGAAACGACAAATAATTCTTTTATGGTCAGTACTAACTATTGTTTTTTAAATTGCCCTAAATATATATATTGAAATAAACGAAACCCAGTTAGTTACTTTTGTCTTGATATTCGGCGAATAAAGCGGATCAAAGGGGTGGAATCATTTAGAAGAATATTTTGGAAACGCAAAAAGAAAGTTTGGAAGTGGCTCTCTGTCTCCCTGATGCAGTTTGTTTTGAACCTGTAACGAGGAAGGTAACGAAAATCCTTGAGAAGAAATAGTAAGTGTATAGATCGAGACCTCCTTGAGAAGGTGAAGGGGGAGAGGTGGCCGGAGGTGTCCCTCGCGGCATAACCGTAGGCAGGGACGGGGTGCTCCTTCTCGTAGTCCACCGGGGACATCTCCGTTTGGGTCTGCGGAATAACAAATGGGGGACTGATTTATGAGACTGTGAGTTACGGAGTGAAAGCTTGAGGGATCTCTTTATATAGGAGGGAAGCTTTTGGAATGGTTCTTTTGTCTTTTTGGTGGTAGTTTTAGTTTTGCCGTCCTTTGAAAAGATAAATTATACCCCGGGAAGGGCTCCGGAGAGATAATTATTCTTTCTAACGTAAACACTAAAAACTATTTTAAATATTTTATGGTGTAATTGTAGACCCATTAGGGTTAGTGTCGTGTTTAAATTAGTTCGTGTATTTAAACTAATGTTGAAACAAAAAGATACGTCAAAATTTTGAAGTCATTATAACGTTGACATATATGAATTTAACTAATGTTGCATTTGCGTTGATTCGTATGGGTCAGAGTCCAAACATAACAAAACTTAACGAGAAAAAAGTTATTTTTATCTATAAGTGGTGACATAACAATTCCGTATACATATAAACATTGTCACGACAAATGCATAAACGAATATAGTGTCATAATTTAAGTGACTCGTTTGATGATTGAGGTTTACCATATAAAAAATAACAATCACTTTTTTCATAAAAAAATAAATATTTTTCATATGTTATAACATGTTGCAAGCAGAGGTTGGAGGGAAAAATAAATAAATTAGTAATAATATACTACAAACTTGAAATACTAAGACAGGCGGTGGTCCATCATGCACAGGGACTCTCTTTGTCTAGAGATTATTATTTCATCGCGATCCTCTTGTCTTAGTCGATTCCCCTATTTGAATTTTATTCATTATTACTGTCAATAAATCTGAATATTCTTTTAGTCTGTGCTGAGGTCCCCCATCCATCCATACTGCCTCTTTATTTTTGCAATTATTAGTACTATTATTATTTAAAAATAGAAATTACGATCCCACAAAGATAATTTTGACCTTGGATTAATACGGTCCAAATTCCACAATTATAATCTAAAATAATTCGCTCCTTGTCAAATCGCAAGATTAACCTTAGAAAAGAAGAAAAACTTGCATTATATTTTTGGAAGTTCATCGGTGGCATTTGTCTTCGTCAGCTTGAAGTGTTCTCCACGTTCATGAACTACCAGAATCCCATATTCGAGACAAATATTCTTGATGTTAGTAATCAAACTATACAATAATTTAATAGATTATTCTGTTAATTCATTGATGTTTTTTTAATGGAATATTTTCACTTTCTAAAAAGTTTTTACAACTTAACGATTTCGATCCGCGACCCCTTTTTGTTTTATTACACATGGAACATGGAGAATCCAACTGATTTCAGGCCCAAATGGTTGGAGACGACAAGAAGTACCATCGATCCCTACTCCAGCTATCTGCGGAGATGTCTAAGGCTTCAAAGTGTTGGCGATGTCGATGACGAACCGATACTTCACGTCCGACTTCAGGAGTCGTTCCATGGCGGTGTTCACGTAATCAATTGGGATCACCTCAACATTGGCTGTGATGTTGTGCTTCGCTGCAAAGTCGAACATCTCCTGCGTCTCCTTGATACCTCCAATGCAGCTCCCTCCTACCAGCTTCCTTCCTGCAATTTCACCATCCAAAGTAAATCATGATTATCCCCGTCTCCCGGTAAGGAAGCGTGGTATAATGAGCAGGCATTGATGGATGTTACTAACCCATAATCACAGGGAAGGCAGGCAGTTCTAGCGGCTTCTCTGGAAGCCCAACCAAAACCACCTTCCCGTTTGTCTTGACAAGGGCCAACAGGGGTATGACGGCATGAGCGGCTGAGACTGTGTCGATGATGCCGTCCATCGTACCTTTAGCAGCCTATCAGAAGCATAACAGGATTATTAAATATCTCGGATCTGCAGAGTCGAAGCCTTAACCCATAAGCACTTGTTTTCAGCAAAGTCCAACCCTCATCTGCTCGGTATCGTGGCTGACCAGAAAAGCATCAGCACCTAGACGCTCAATTGCCTCCACTTTCTTGTTTGGAGAGGTGCTAATGACAGTCACCTTGAGCCCCATCGCCTTGGCAAACTTGACCGCCATGTGGCCAAGCCCTCCGAGACCGACCACGCCCACATGCATCCCGGGCTTATCGAGGCCATAGTACTTCAAGGGGCTGTACACCGTGATCCCGGCACAAAGCAGGGGAGCCGCGCCGTCGAGAGGCAAGTTAATGGGGATCCTGACAATAAAATGCTCGTCGCAGACCATGAAGTTCGAGTAGCCTCCATAGGTAATGGTCCCGTCGAGGTTGTTGCTGCCATAGGTGAAGATTTTCCTGGGGCAATAATTCTCGAGGTTGTCCTCACAATTGGCGCATGATCTGCACGACTGGACCAAACAGCCGACACCGACTCTGTCACCAACCTTGTATTTGGTCACCTTGGATCCAACCTCAGTCACTATGCCAACAAGTTCATGCCTAGAAAATGTAACCAAATCACCTTGATGAGTGACATACTTCAAAATTCGATAGCATTAATAAGAGATTTAGCGATAATCATGTACCCGGGAATGACAGGGTAGGAGGAATTGCCCCAATCGTTCTTCATGAGGTGGAGATCAGAATGACAAATACCGCAGTAGGTGATCTTGAACGTCACATCTCTCTCCCCGGTTGCCCTTCCATAGAGAAAGTTTGTCGTAAAAAACATTGATAATTTTTTTTTTCTGAGTTTCCGGGGTGGCTAAGGAAATGAGATTCATAAACAAAACATGTCGGAATTGGTTAGGTTGTCTCAGACCTCCTGGAGAACTTGAAAGGGGAGAGGTGGCCGGACGTGTCCCTTGCCGCATATCCATAGGCAGCGACAGGGTGCTCCTTCTCGTGATCCACTGGGGCCATGTCGAATGATGATTCTGGTCGATGATGTATGAAATGGGTCGGAATGAAGGCTGAAGGGAGGGGGTTTTATGGGGGGGGGGGGGGGGGGGAGGGAGAGTTGATGTCGGTTGGATGGATGTTGGTGTTCTTATTTTATCAATCAACAGAAGAAGAAGAAGAGATAACGCATAGGATGAGCGCATCTGTTCTCCTCTTTTTCTTTTTCCTATAAAGGAAAGGAATTAATTTCCTTATTTTGTTCTTTTGCCATTTAATGTCTTTCGAGAAACCATAACACATGAAAAAAGTAACAATAATAAAAAATGGGATAAAAAAGTTCGATTCATCTATTCTCTCCAAATTTCACATAAAATCTAATATAAAAATCGTTTTTTTTTGTTTCCTTTTTTATTGTGGATAGTTGAAAGGATAACTCGTCAAAACAAATGTTCTAATTTGGTGCACCATTTAGAGAAAACTGTGGAACTACATGTTTTCATATTCTAATACCGATAATTTTTATTTCTTATACATTATGCTATGTTAAATCTAATCAATATTTCCTATAGTTTACAATTTACATCTCACGTGTCATGTATTTTCCGTGTCTTAGTCGAGTTCGTATTTTAAAATTCTCAACACATAACAAAGTCCATTTAAGCAGTCTTTTAAAAAATTACAAATCATGACACACTTATTGAATAATTTAAATTTAATCAAGCATGTAATAAACTTAAGGAAAGAGTCTAATAACATTTTCTAAAGAAAGATAAATCATAAAAAAAAGATGTAAAGATATATCTAGATATCGACAAAATTTTAAATTAATAAGATTTTAGGTGATAATTAATCGTGGAGTTTTGTTCGTAATTAAGGTTAGTCGTGAAAATATGTCGCAATTTAGGACTTCTACTTTCGAAATTCTTGAAAGGTAAAATATACCATCAATTTTGAGTCAACTTTCTATTTTGTCATTATTTTATTTTGTTATATAATTTTGTCACTAACTTTTGCTTTCAAATTGATTTCGGCCAATCTCGAATTTTTTTTAGCAAAAGCCAAATAAGGTCTTAATATAGTCCGATCCGTGTCTTATAGTAGTGGAGTTCCAACCTATCATTCATTTGCCTCATAATCCACTTTACTCGTAGAAGTGGCCTCTCAATATAGCCATCATTCGGCCCTCATCAGTTTTGCGTACTTTTTACACCATCGGGAACCACTGTTCAATTTCGACGTCCAACTCACTTGATCTGACTATCAAAATTTATAATAAAATAACATACGAGATGTTTCAATATTGTTTTTTGCTTTTTTTTTCTTTTTTAGTCATTAAATAAAAAATATCTTTTTTAGCGTGGCATTAAAACAGAAGATCCCAATATCTCATATCATTGTTTTTCTACTCTTAAGGGAATATATATACATTATAAAGTTTTAATATGCTAATATGAAACGGTCATCGATAATTCAGTGCATACGTGAATTAACTTAAAATAAATAACATTCATGAACATTTAAATGTCCAACCCTTTCTTCCCATCACCAAAGAATTTTAATTCATTCCATATCTCATAATAACTCCCCATCCAAAAGTATTAGGCGAAGATCCCCAAATTGCTTGTTGGTCCGATATCAGGTATTCAATTATCATTTTTATTTGTTATTCCTCTTTGCGTCCTTCAGCAATATAAATTTTGGGCCACATATCTAGATACCATATGTGGATTAACGGTCCAGAATGCAGGCCCAAAATACATGAGGCTCAGTAAAGAGGTAGCTGTGGAAACACACCAGATGAAGGCTTGCGGGCGAAGCAATTACCAAGCGATAGGGAGGAAACTCTGCAGCGAATGCTAGTGGACGCTACGACCGATCAGTGGCTGCAATGGGAAGATTTCGGGCAATCTCGAGATATGAAAGGAAATTGTTGCCAAAGCTACTCAAACGAACATGAGATATTCCATGAAGAATGACAACAAGCACGCATAATATATGTACAATATTCATTTCCGTATTCATGTAGGTCTCGCATAGTATATATAGTCGTCCTTAGGCATTGTATACAACACACCTCTATACATACGGACATATAGTCTTTTTATCTTCAAGCATTCAAGCGTTCAAGCATTCCAGCGATCTTGTGCTCCTGCGATCTTGTTCCTTCCGAAGGCATCGTCGATGGCATCCGTGAGTGCTTCCGTTTAAGGGTGTCGTTTCTGCTGCCTTCTCCTTTCTCTCCTCATTCACAAGGCGACTACACAATTCAACGAACATTCGAGTACTAGTTTCTCATAGTGCCGAATATTTCCGACCTGTTTGGATCCGGCTTGTCCAGCGATCACTTCTAGAGCGAACACACCCTTGGGCGACTATAGTGGGAGAATATGCCAACAATGCCGAAAACCAGAATTGGTGCCAATTCGAACAACCTCAATGGTAGCGAATCCGACGAGAAAAAAACAATGATGGCGACAATAACCCAAAGCCAAAACATGGTTGGAAACTGTCTGCTATTATGAGTACCCTCCAACTCTTAATGGAAAGGGTCAGTGCTATTGATAAGAAACACGAAGGAGAAAATTGACTCTAAGATGGATGTGGTCGTCCAGAACCTGGAGACCATACGATACCCATAAGCAGCTCTAGTAAAGAGAAGGGAGAATTGGCCACCAAACGTCACTTTGACGATGAAGCTCGTAAGGCATCAATTGTCGAAGGAAAGAAAAAGGTCGATGTGGACGTTGTCCCTCATATCTCCACATGTTTTAAAGGACCTGTCCGCAATAACCCGCCACTTATGATCAACAAGAACGGAATAGCTGGGCGACAAGATTTTCAGGCTGCGTATCAACCTCCGTTCTGAAACAGGGAAAATTCTTATAGACTGGGGAAGAATGATCAGATTCGTTCTCCTGAAGAACATCGACACTCTGAGTACGGACAACAATACAAGAGATGATGGCTCTACCTGGTCTCATGCCTGAAATAAGGGATTACGTAGCCAGACTAGTTGAACAGGCGCTCCTGAGGCGAACGATATGAATAAAGTCAAACTCTATCGTGCTCCTTATCCTGATAACATCAACCGGGATTATCATTTTCCAAGAGGATACCATGTGCCTGAGTTCGCTCGTTTCTCGGGCTAAGAAGGCATATCTCCTGCGAAATATATTGTCCGCTTCACTCACTAGGCTGGAGAAGCTACCACTAATGGGTTTTGAAAACTTTGCTTATTTCCTAGCTCTCTTACAGAAGCAGCCTTTACGTGGTATGTGATCATTCCCCCGAATTCGGTGAGAAACTGGGAGGAGATGCAAGTGCAATTCACATTGGAGTTTGATAACTCTATGAAAATAGAGTTAAGGGATCTGTTTTAGACTTGATTTTGGTTAGTGCATTTTATTCATTTAAATGTTAGGTAATTTGGTTGCTTTAAAGTCTCCTCACTTCCGTATACTTTGTTTGTGTAGACAGTTAAAAATGAGAGGAAGAAAACTGAAAGACGGAAGGAGGATCCATGAAGTTGGAACCGTACATTTGGTGTAGCTGCAACGAAGTTCAGTGCAGCTATAGCGTAGGGATGGACAGTGGACAAAGACTTTGTGCAACTGCACGAGAATTTGGTACAGCTGCACGAGACGCAAGGAAGGCGACAAATGTGCACAGAAACTTTGTGCAGCTGCACGAGGAGGGATCTTCCTCACAAAGTTAACTAGTATTAATAGCATTCATTGTAGTGATGGTAGGGGGATGTTGGAAATCGGACACTTCCTCGGCCCAGCATGTTGAGACCGGAGATAATATTTTATTTTCAAGATTCTCTTCTAGGGTTATTTTTAGGAATATATAAAGACTCTTTCTATCGATCTCTCCCCCGGATGAACCATATAGCCTAGGGGGAATCGACCCAGGAGGCTGCTGGTGATAAGGAGCCATCAACAGAGACTTTGCCAGATTTCTTTTAGTTTTCTTTATGTCGTTTTTTATGTTTAAGATTGAATTGATGTTTTCGTTTACTTTCGCTGTGAACTAACTTTCTTTGCCTAAGGTTAAGATGGATCTTGACAATTAGTCAATGGTTTATCTCTTTTGACACTCTTGGATGATTTATGTTCGATTATTCGTATAGATTCTTAACGTTTCTTATTGCCTGATCACCAATAGGATTGAATAGTGAATATATGTGAACTCGTAAGGGGAATCCTAGATTAAGCACGGGAACATGAATAATCTAGGTTAATCTTGGTCGGAAGACGGGATTACTAACGAGCGGGATAGGAATATACCCAATCGTCCTAGGTAATCGAATTGAAGTTGATTCTTAAGGGGCACTACCTAGAAATAGAGTGGTTACTGTTTACAGAGATGTACGTTCTTATAACCTCGGGAGGGGCGTAGGAAGATAATCGAATTCCATATTATCAACCAGATCATCTTAACTGTGTTGATTGAGATACGACTTGCGATTAATTGTTAGGTATAATCGTTGGCCTAAGGTGTTTTTCTCATCTTGAACTTTAATTCGTTAGAACTCTCATTTTTCTTAATTTAATATTCAGTCATCGTGGTTGGATAATAGATATTTGACATATTTTAATTATTGGTAGACATTTAGAATAGTCCTCGTGAGAACGATATCTTACTTGTACTCTATTACTTGTACGATCATGTGCACTTGTATGGTGAATACGTTTTCGATGTGAGAAGTTTTTGGCACCGTTGTCGTGGACTATTTTTTAGATTTTTAGCCAATATTAATTTCAATCAGATCTCAAGCCGATGCAAAACCTTTGCATCTCAAGCCGAGCTCATAGCTATAGCTCAGGATTCTCTATTTCTTCGACTTAGGAAAAAGCTAGAGGGATAAGTGTTCAGGGATTGAAACGAGTTGGCCAGAAGGGGCATCCGATATGAGAACCTCCTTAGAGAGAAAACAGAGGTGAAAGGGAATCTCATTACAGGACCCTTAGTGACCTACCAAGCGGATAGAGTTGTGGATGTCGACGTTGCAGATTATGTAAAGAGGCGTCCCCTGACCTGCGAAGAGTTGACTAAGAAGAAATTTCGAGCCAAAACCTCTCCAAAGACACAGGAGGAAAGGAAATACTCCTTCGACGAAGTGAAAGCCGATTAAATCTTTGAGTTCATGCTTCAAAACGGACGGATTCGATTGAAAATGGGCCATTGACTTCCTCACATCGACAAAGAGAAGCCTAGAAGCTTCTGTAAGTGGCTAGAGTCATTTACCCACACCATTAGGAAGTGCATCACATTTTGGAACTTGGTACAAGATCTAATAGAGTTTAAGGAGTTGCGCTTCTTAGACTCGGGAGATCAAGCGTTGACTGAGTCATAACTTTTTGGTGACTTAATTGAAATAATCGCCTTCGATGTCAACTATTTGACTATGTCCTCTTCAACGGTGTAGGGAGACCGAGATCAATCGACTAAGTCTAGCGAGTTGTTGTTCAAGTGGCTTGTGAGTAAGGGCAGTCCAATGCCATGCTGGTCTCAAGAGCATGCAAGATGATCGTTATCGCTGGCACATGGATGCATCGCACACCACTCATCGGTGCAACACCTTTAGGAAGTACCTGCTGAATGAAAGGAAAACAGAGTGGTACGACCTTAACCGCCTTGAGGAGATGGCTATGGGGTTCAACAGTGGTCCAAGGGTCCATGAACGCCCGAAGAGACATCAAGAACGGAAAGGCACTCCACCGACTGGAGCGAACGAGTCCACACCCCTCGGAGAACTCCTAAGATGGGGAATGGTGGGCGAAAGCGAAAACATCGAAAAAGAGCCTCGCGTCAAGAAACTCCACAGGCGACAACCTGTTGATGCCTCGGACCTCAACCGGCGAAAGAAAATACGGAGCGACAAGATCGTCCCCAAGGCGACAAAGATGCTATAAGAGAAGGAACCTCACTAGCCCAATTTCTGACAGCTGACATGCTTTGTTACAAGTGCAAACCTATAGCGGCAAATAAGGTACTCATCAACTAGATGTGCCAACCAACCTTGTTGTAATCAATACTTCCTGCTACTAGCCGACATGTCATCCAAAGGGAATATCAAGGTAAAGACGGTCGCCCCTCCATCAGGGGTGGAGTGACAACGGTGCAAATGTCGAGATGGACAGGCGAAGGGACATAAATCTACATTGAGTTTGATTCAAATCCGTAATTTGTTAAATGGGTTTGCTTGAAAATTAATGCGTGAAAGAGAACATAAATGACTCAGTTAACAACGTTTCTTCTTCTTGACGAATGCTCCATAGTACGGTCTAGAAACCCCTTGAGCTATGCGAGCAATACAAGGGTTTACCCACGAGAAACGAAGATGGTTACACATAGCACCCGATTCGTTCCCTCAGACGAAAAAGATGCTTGACTGCAGCCGAAAACTTCATCGCATGATGAGGGCGCTGCTGCACTGTGAATCTTCTGAGCAGGAGGACCTCGGTCCTCGCATCTAATTCCACATCAGACTCACCAAGGGTCGTGAGGTTGGGAAGTCAAACTTCCTGGCGGCAGCCTCACCCATGGTGTTCTCGGGCCTAAAAAGGTGTGAAGCAACCTCTGAGCTGCGAAAGATTGACCCGCCGTGGCTCTGCTCAGGCCCTCTACCCTTCCTGTCGAGCTCATTGCGAGGCAGAGCGGAATTACGTGGATGACCAGACACTGCTCGCATAAGTGGTGGATAGGTTCTTTAGCGGATTAAGGTGATGGGCACAGGTCCTGCGTAGGAGGCGAAAGACAGAGACCTCATAACCTTACTATTTACAAAAGTGATGATTTATGATTGGGAAGCTGATCTGGGCATCGCTATTTATAGCAGGGTTATAAGGAATATGAAATCTCTGACATGAGTATTATGATAGAGATTTCGGGGATTTCAATAGACGTCCCAGAGATCTCATCTGATACGCTTCAGGGATATCAACGATTGGGGATTATGCTCGCCTGCACATGTTACCGAAGTGAAGGGGAATGATTAGTTGGTCTTTTTCACGGAGACGAATTACAGTCCGACTCCATCTTGAGGGGGGCTTATATATTTAGCAACATAAATTATGGGCTACAGATCTAGATACCATATGTGGATCAATGGTTCAGAATGTAGGCCTAAAGTACATGAGGCCCAATAAGGAGGTAGGTATGGAAATACACCAGGCGAAGGCTTGCTGGTGAAGCAGTTACCAAGCGACGGGACAACTAGGCGGCAATGGTTAACAAGATGATCAAGCGGTAAGATGATCAAGCGGCAGTCAATTGGACGAGCGAGAAGACTCTATAGCGAAGGCTAATGGGCGATACGACCGATCAGTAGCTGTTGTGGAAAGATTTCGGGCAATCTCGAGACAATGAGGGAAATTGTTGCCAAAGTTGCTCAAATGGAAATGAGATATTCCATGAAGATTGGCAACTAGGACACATAATATATGTACAATATTTCATTTCCGTAATCACATAGGTCTAGTATAGTATAAATAGTCGTCCTTAAGCATTGTATACAACACACCTCTCTACAGACGGACATATAGTCTTTTTATCCTTAAGCATTCCAGCGTTCAAGCATTCCAGCGTTCTTGGATCTTGTTCCTTCCGAAGGCATCGTCGATGGCATTCGTGAGCTTTCACTTAAGGGTGTCGTTTCCGCTGTCTTCTCCTCTCTTTTTTCATTCATACGACGACTACACATTTCAACGAACTTCTGAGTACCAGTTACTCGTATTGCCAGACATTTTCGACGTGTTTGGATCTGGCTAGTCAAGCGGTCTCTTCCGAAGCGAACATCAAGTTCTATTTTTCTGGAGATCGCTCTCTCGTCGACTAAACTGAAAACTGGGGAGCATCCTAGGGGTAGTTGGTCTGACATCAGGCTAGTCGTGCTCGTCGAAAGTCGAACTATCCTCTACCGTTGCGCATTGGTTGCGGGGAGGGATTCCGCGTGAAAAATGATGCTTTCTGGGTCATGTACAGGTCTTAGAAGCTTTGAAAGCCACAGATGGGAGCCTCCCAAAATTTCCCCACGAAGGTTGAAACCAGGACAATCGAAACAGGGGCTTATCCCCTACCCCTACTTCCGTGTTCGGTCTGTTCCGGCGGCAGCATAGAAGCCTGGACAAATACAACGTGGTCGGCTGTCTTCTTAAGATGTTAGGTTATACTATAAACTTTAAGAACTATTCATATTATTATGCAGGTAGGAATGGATTATATTGCCTAATATATGCAGGATTTGTTGGATTTATAGATAACTATCGAACGTTTCGAAAAAACTAAATCCCAAAATGTTCAGGCTTAGACGAGGTATGATGAAGTGTTGCGGTTCGAGCATGAGGGAGGGAAACTGATGACTTGGTGGAACGAAACATCTTTGAAAGAAAATGACCATAAGTGTCTCATCTTGCATATACTATCTCTTCAGAGGCCTCAAAAAGGAGTAAAGCCTCTTCAAGGCTCCAACGTGTTGGCAATGTCAATCACGAAGCGGTACTTGACGTCCGACTTCTGGAGGCGTTCCATTGCCGTGTTCACGTAATCAATCGGGATCACCTCAATGTCGGCTGTAATGTCGTGCTTTGCTGCAAAGTCAATCATCTCCTGCATCTCCTTAGGTCCTCCAATGCAGCTCCCTCCGACCAGCTTCCTTCCTGCAAGTCCCATCCAAGGTAAATCATGACTAGCCACATCTCCCAAACTGAATGTGGGATCTAGCAAGCAGACTATGGATAATTAGATACCCATAATCACGGGGAAGGCAGGCAGTTCGAGCGGCTTCTGTGGAGCACCTAACAAAACCACCTTGCCATTTGTCTTCAAAAGGGAAAACAGGGGTACGATGGAATGATATGCAGAGACTGTGTCGAGGACGCCGTCCATCGTACCAATAGCACCCTATCAGAAGCAAATCCTGATAAGTCAGGATTTTGAAGCCCACAAAGAATAAACCTTACCATTGGCTCGACCAACATCCTACCTGCAACTGTTTCGTATCCTGGCTGACCAGAAAAGCATCTGCCCCTAAACGCTCCATTGCCTCTGCCTCCTTGGTAGGAGAGGTGCTAATGACTGTGACCCTGAGCCCCATCGCCTTGGCAAACTTGACCGCCATATGGCCAAGCCCTCCGAGACCGGCCACGCCCACGTGCATCCCGGGCTTATCCAGTCCGTAGTACTTCAAGGGACTGTACACCGTGATCCCGGCACAAAGCAGGGGAGCAGCACCATCCATAGGCAAGCTATCGGGGATCCCGATGACGAAATTCTCGTCACAAACCATGAAGTTGGAGAAGCCTCCATAGGTCATGGTCCCGTCGTGGTTGATGCCGCCGTAGGTGAAGATCATCCTGGGGCAATAGCTCTCGAGATTGTCGGCGCAGTTGGTGCAAGATCCGCATGACTGGACCAGACCACCAACACCGACTCTGTCACCAGCCTTGTATCTCGTCACCTTGGATCCCACCTCAGTCACTATGCCAACAAGCTCATGCCTAAGAAAACAACATTTACAGCCAAATCACCCAGATCAGTCAAATACTTCAATACTAGGCAATCTAAGTCTTGATTCAATCAGTGAATAGTGGGAGGCAAATCATATATACCCTGGCACAACGGGGTATGAGGCAATGCCCCACTCATTCTTAATGCCGTGGAGATCAGAGTGGCAGATCCCGCAGTAAGTAATCCTGAAGGCCACATCCCTCTCCCCTGTTGCCCTTCACCAATTAAAAGCGACAAAAATAATTTTGGTAGCAAGAATGATATTAGTAAACGAAGCTCCGAAATGGAAAAACATCTACGATGGATCTGTTGGTCGTATCAGACCTCCTGGAGAACTTGAAAGGGGAGAGGTGGCCGGATGTGTTCCTCGCGGCGTATCCGTGGGCAGCGACCGGGTGCTCGTTCTCGTGATCAACCGTGGCCATGTCTTACTGGATTTGAGTTTGTAGTTGGAGTAAGATCGATTGGGTGTGTGTGCGGGGTGGGGGGTGTTTATGAAGGGGATTGGGAAAGTGATCGTAGGCTGGCTGTTTGAATTGCAGTGACGTCTAGGCTGAGCGAAACTCTTCTCTTCTTTTCCAGCGTAAAAATGAAATACAAGTTCTATTTAATTTCACACGATTAATTGAGGAAATCTATTAATTCCAAATGCGTGTAAAGAAAAAATAAGGGTTTCTTTTCCATGTATGGATACCCTCCAACACTACCACTATTTTTCCTTGATTAATTTACCATAACAGTGAAAACACTAAATCTAATTAATCTAGTGAAACCAAAATGATGATTGAAATCGCATCCAATGAAACCAAAGTACAGAATAAAAAAAAACTCGCACGTAAAAAGGAATCATGTATACATTTTTTGCCATTTTTCAGAGGTTTGACGTTTATCAATGTCGCTTGTTGTTCATGTATTAAAAATTCCTACAAAAAAGCAAATGTGTTTGATAGTCTGGGTTGATATTATGTATTATTATTTTATGGATTCCGAGTGAGCTGACGAGCAGTTAGCGGGGGGTCTCTTCGTCCATTGACCCGATTTTCCATGAAGAATCTGGTATTTTAATTATCCATTTGAGATTATTAATTTATTTTTATTCGACCTTTGTGCTTTTGTCTTCTCTTCTTCTATTTAATCTCCTAAAGAATAACTTTATAAGAATAATCGGACGGCATTGTCCAGCGACATGTAATATATTATGTATTTGCTTATATGTGATTTAAATAACTACGAACTCATTTTTTACGGAGGCGATGAGCCAAATCGTTAAACGGCCGGTGGTGGGTAAGTTTCGGACAACGACGGCTTCACACAACGGAGAAATATTTACAAAACAATTGCAACAGTTTAAAACGTAAAGAACAATCGTGTTCGCCGTAAAAAAATCAGTACGCGGCGTAAATATTAAAATTTTATTATTATAATATGGCTACCTATCAACCATAATATCCAATTTGTATGGATTATAAACGGATCATAAAACCAAATTCATGAAAATAATGCCATTAGCCTATCCAAAAAAAGCTATTTTAGGCCAAACCAAGCCCCACTTCAAGCCCGACCCATACGCCGATTCAAAGGGAAGTTACCTAATGTGTGGTGACCAGCTGTCTATTATAGATTGACCCTCGAGCCCTATAAATAGAGGCATTCACAAGTCGTTTAGATGCCTCTCACACACAACAATCTCTCCTTCACTCATATTCTCTTAAACCCCATTGGGTTATAAAGAGATTATAGTCTTTTTTGCAGAATTATCTCCCCGGCGGTAAAAGTCCCCCACGGCCATAGTCTTCCTGTGGAACTATTTCCCTAGCGGCAACAGTCCCTTGCGGCCATAGTCCTCTCGCGGCACTGTTCACCCGCTGGCAACAGTCCCCCATCGGTCATAGTTTCTCTATGGAACTATCTCCTCGGCGACAACAGTCCCCCCGGCCATAGTCTCCCATAACTATCTCCCCGAAAAACCAGTCTCACATGGCCATAGTCTCCTCGTGGAACTATCTCCCCGGCCACAACAATCCCTCGCGGCTATAGTCTCCCCGTGGAACTATTTCCCTCGCGACAACAGTTCCTCGTGACCATTGTCCCCTCACGAAACTATTCCCTCGTCGGCAACAGTCCCCCAATAGTCATATGCTGAACTATCTCCTCGGCAACAACAGTCCCCCCGGCCATAGTCTCCCGGAACTATCTCCCCGAAGAAAACAGTCTCCTGCGGTCATAGTCTCCTCGTGGAATTATCTCCTCTGCCACAACAATCCATGCGGCACTAGTCTTCATGCGGAACTATCTCCCCGGAGACAATAATCCCCCACGGCCACAGTCTCCCGAAACTAATCTCCCCGGCGGCAATACTCTCCTGTGACCAAAAGTCTCCCCGTGGAACTATTTCCTTGGCGGGGCAGTAATCCCCCGTGGCCATAGTCTCCCTATGGAACCATATTCACAACACACACACTACACATATAGGTGGAGAGAAGACCCTTGGAGCTCTTGAAGATTCTTGTCGCCTCCCGCTCGTCGAAGCTCTGCCGACGTCCATCGCCCCGGCGTTCTTCTACAACGCGCCCCGAGGTTCTGCCGAATCAAGCCCAACAATTTGTACGTAGAAAAGAGGAAGCGAGCAGCGAAAATAAATTCATACTATATTTCTTGTTTGTGTATATACTAATTGTTGTTACATTGGAAAATGTTGTCAACTTTAATGCTAAGTGTACAATTCCATTAGTCACTAGCAATTAGTAATAAAACTTAGTTAATAGTTGTTTGTTGATAATTATAGTCTAATACTGCCCCACAAACAAAACTCCTCTTTCTTCCCGTCTCCTTTTCTTTCACCTCTTTCTTTTTTCGGCCCAATTAATAATCCAATGGGCAGCCCATCAAGATTGCTTGTCAAGGGTTTGTTTTAGATTTCTTCTTGCCGAGATTGTTTCTATTTTTCTACCTCTATACCGAGTCTCTTTTCTCTGAGGGAAAAAACCCGTCTCTTTTGTCAGAAGTGGCTTTGGCTTGTCATCGGGTATTTTTTGGAGTTTCTTCTTGCGTCGTGGTCCCCTTCGATCTTGTTGCTGCTAAGGTTGGCTTCTACATCTTGCTCATGTGTTTTCCGTACTGGAATTGCTCAGCGATTTGATTGGGCTGTAATTCTTCTTGTATATGCCTTTCAAATTCAGTTGAACTGATCACTCCCACGTTGTCCATGTATGATTTAGGTTGTCCCTGTATTTTGAGTTTGGTTTTACAACTGATAAGTCTCTAGGCCGATACAACCTTCATTAAAGGGTAGGCTAATTGTTCTTATGATGCCATGTGATATATCTTTAATGTTCCTTGCATAACTTTTTTCTGCACGAAATGATAATCAATTTCTACATGCTTTGTGTGTGCAAGCATAATTGGGTTTATCGCCAACTAAATTGTACTCATGTTGTCACAGTATACTATAGGAGGCAATATGGTAACAATTTGGAGCTCTCGCAGCATTCATGCAATCCAGGTAACTTCAGCAACTCCGTCCGCTAATGTCCTATATTCGATCTCTGTACTCGAGCGTGAAACCACTTTCTGTTTGTGTGAAGCCCGGGATATTCCCTAAGAATGTACAGTAACCACCTGTACTTTTCCTGTCATCGGGGCAACTAGCCCAATCCGCATCCGTGTAGCACACTATATCATTATTAGTGCCCGTTGAAACTGATAGTCCGTACGTGATTGTCCCCATTAAATATCGAAGAATCCTTTTGACTGTTTGGAGATGCACATTTGTTGGTCGATGTAAAAATTGGCATGCTTTGTTCACCGAGAAGCTTATATATGGTCTGTTGTTGGTACAATATTGTAGGGATCCGACAAGACTTCCATATGTTGTGGGATCAAGAAGACGGTCTCATTCATTGCAAGACAACTGTCTTGTGGTGGCCATATGTGGTATTGGCGAGTTTACAATCTTCCATCCCTGCTTTAATAAGTAAGTCTTTTACATACCTAGCCTGGCATAAATGTAAGGATTGTCCATATCGTGTGACCTGCATTCCTAAGAAGTAGGATAATTCTCCTAAGTCTTTGAGGGCAAACTGATGTTGTAGGGAGGTAAGTAATATCGAGATCTGCTCATTGTCAGAGCATGTAATGATGATATCATCGACATAGACTAGCACAATAGTTAGTGTTTCAACAACGTGTTTATAAAACAAAGATGCAACTGATTGCGCATTCAAGAACCCCCCATTGTTTTAGGCTACTACTCAGTTTTTTGTTAGACTATCGAACTAAAAGTTTCTGAGTAATCAATATCATGTGTTTGACTGAAACCTTTTACGACAAGGCGAGCTTTACATCTCTCTAAAGTACCATCTGATTTTAGTTTGACTTTGAATACCCATTTACTATCTATTACTTTATGTTTTCCTGTATAAGGTACTAAATGCCAAGTTTTGTTTTTAGACAGACCTTCCAATTCTTTTGCCATGGCATCTTGCCATTCTAGTGTACATAAAGCTTCTTCCATACTAGCAGGTTTGGACAGAATGACTAGTGTGTTTGTTGATTCTGTATGGTAATGATTGGGTTTATATATTCCTAATTTGACTCTAGTTATCATGGGGTGATAGTTCTGGGCTGGAGTTGGATCTGGAGGAATATTAGGAATCGGTAAAGAGTTTAAAGGGGATGGTGTTATAAGGGTAGATAATGGGATAGATGGTGATGTAGATGGGGTTGATGTGATTGTTGGTGTGTTTTTGTTATTGTTACTTATTATATGGTTGAGTTTAGCCACACAAGGGCTATTGGGTAGTGTTCCCTTGGTGACAGTAGGGCTAGATTGTTGGATATTAGGGTGGGCAAGGGCATGTATTGGAATCGGTAGAGTGGGGTTAGTACGAGAGGACTGTTGATCAAGGAAAGTAGAGGTGGGTAAAGTTTTGTAAGGAATCGTAGTCTCATCAAATAAGACATACCTAGAGACATAATTTTTTCTTTAGTTAGATTCAAGACAAAAAGAACCCTTATGAGATGCACTATGACCTAGATAAATGTAGGTAATCGATTTATTTTGCAGCTTGTGATGATTATATGGTCTGAGGCAAGGATAATAGGCGCTTCCGAATGTCTTGAGGTTAGTATACATAGGTATATCTCATGTTAATAGTTCTGATGGGGATTTATACTTAAGATGTTTGGTTGGAAAAATATTGATCAGATTGACTGAATGATGAAATGCATAGGGCAAAAAAGATTTAGGTACTAAACCATGATTTAAGAGAGTGAGACCGACTTCTACTACATGTTTTTTTTTTCGCTTAACTCTTCCATTATGTTGAGGAGTGTAAAGGCAAGACAACTAATGGGTTATACCTTGTTGTAAGAGGTGGGTATGTAGAGATCGAAATTCACCGTCCCAATCCGACCGAACAATTTTGATGACTGAATTGTACCGGGTGTGTATGAATTTTCGAAACTATGTGAAGGCTATGAGTGCTTGCTATTGGAAGATAAGAAGTAGATCCAAGTAAACCTTGTATAATCATCTATGATAAGCTTAAAATAATTTGCCCTTGTAATGGATTTGATTGGCGCAGGTCCCTAAAGATTGGTGTGGACAAGCTGGAAAGGAAAGGAAGATCTAGCTAAAACTGGTTGAAAAGGTAAGCGGTGATGCTTACTAACTGCACATGAGGAACAAAATGGAAACTTAGTTATCTGAAATGGTTGATTACATAACGATAGAAATTTGTTGAGAACTTCTACACTCGGATGCCCTAGGCTTGGATGATGATTGGGACTTATGGGGATATGACGACATAAAGGATTGACTACTGCGGAGGGGAAGGGGAACTTGTATCCTATAAAGTCCTCGGAGAGATGGGCTGCTGAGTAGAGTTTCCTTGGCGACGATGTCCTTTATAGAGAAATGAAGCATGAAACTCAATAAAGACATTATTATCTTGACAAAGTTTACAAACACTAATTAGACGTTGGAAAAGCTGAGGAGTATGAAGAGTATTTAAGAGATTAAGAGGAGTTAGATTAGTTGATAGTATAGCAGTTTTGTTGCATACTGGTAAAATTTGTGTTGTATTTTTATTTCCTAACATAAGGGATTGTGTAATTGAATATGGAAGAA
This sequence comes from Melastoma candidum, assembly GCA_023653495.1. Taxonomy (NCBI): domain Eukaryota; kingdom Viridiplantae; phylum Streptophyta; class Magnoliopsida; order Myrtales; family Melastomataceae; genus Melastoma; species Melastoma candidum. The sequence goes on along the minus strand of CM042888.1, from coordinate 10,344,914 downwards.
CTTCTTTGAATATTTGCAACATCTGGGGTGACGTGATGAGTTGCTCCTGAGTCAACTAGCCACTACTAAGCTTGATTATGTCTCTGGTGCTGATAATGATTTGATGAATGTGTCTCATGATATGGGTTTACGGCTTCTGGGTAGGAATTGATGTAGTGAGTTTCGGGTTGGACAGAACGGGGTTGATAAGCTGAGGTAAGACGATGAAAACAATTAGTAGCTATGTGGCCAAGTTTAAAACAAATTTGGCATTTAGGCTTTGGTTTAAAGCTTTTGTTGGACCATCGATTATTTGGGAATGGAGAGGAACCAAGAAGGCCTAGTCGATTTGAAGGATGTCTAATAGGTTTGGATAAGTAATCTCTTTGGTATGTAGGCTGACTTGGGTAAGGAGAGGCATTATATGTATGCATGTTAGGTTTAAAAGATATGTGTTCTACCCGAGGTAAGATACGCTCCGCGATGAGTCTCTTTTCAAGTCGCAGGCCAAAATCGAGTAGTAGATTTTGGACTTCCTCCACTATTGGTCGGTCTGGTATGCTATGTATAGTTGTGACAACTACATCATATTCAGCTGGCAACCCTTCCAGCATGTACCAAACAGAGTCTTTTTGTTTTATTGGTTTGCCTATGGCTGGAAGTTGATTTGCAAACATTTTGAGATTCCCCAAATATTGTTGTATGTTGGCTCCTTCTTTCTTATGTTGACGACTCTTGCCGTTGACGAGGGCTCGTATATGTTCTTTAGGGCCTGCCAGACTTCACAAGCAGTAGCACAACTCACCACTTCAGCCAATGGTTCTGTAGAAAGAGAGCTAAAGAGTAAACTCATTATAGACTTGTCGATTCTTTGCTACTGTTTGTATTCTGGATTTGGAATTTCCAAGTTTTGATCCAGGTATTGTGGTGGTGATTTGGAGCTTCCAAAAATGTGATATCTTCGTAACCACTTGCGATTATTGCGGTGAGAAGTTGTCCCTTCCAAATTGCATAATTTCCTTCATCTAGCTTCGTTGTTGATGAAAATAACGCAGTTGGAAGTTGGATAAGTTCAGGAAACTTGGATTCGGCAATTTAAAGGTCTTGCGCCGGTCGAATTGATGCGCTTTCTTCTGCCACTATAGAAGATCGAAAAGTGTTTGTCTATTAAGCTTGAGGCTCTGATACCATGAAGGAAAGTAAAGTGAAGGAGATAGGTAAAGGTTCAGTAGAAGAATTGAGAGAAAAGAGGAAACGAGGAGCGAAAATAAATTCAGACTATATTTCTTGTTTGTATGTACATGTACATATAGTAATTCTTGCTACATTGGAAAATGTTGTCTACATTAATGCTAAGTGAACAACTTATTACAAGTATCCGTTAGTCACTAGCAATTACTAATAAAACTTAGTTAGTAGTTGATTGTTGATAATTATAGTATAATAGTCAAGAATTATGATGTGTAACGACATTCAAGAACGTGTCTTTATTGTGGTAACTATCGTAATGGATTATAATGCTTCCCTTAGTTGTCCTTTGAAGATTTCTGTTCCGTTCGAACTATTGACCAACCCGTATTTTTTATTAGCTTGTATCCGACCAGCTGATTCTAGTCTTGAATCATGCACTTCGATCCACAATCTTTCGAAAAACCTCGATCGGCTGCTTCAAGTCTTCGATCACTCTTAGTTCAATCTCGATCATTTATCTTCTTGATCTTCTCAATGTTTTATATATTGTTATCAAACATTCTTTTTTTTTAGTATTTCTACTTTCCTCTAATAGTTGATTTTATCCAATAACTTCTCGACTTTTTGGTCAAGTGCCCACCACCTCCTCAATCGATGGAACAAAATTAACATGTGTCTAAAGTTCCCCTTAGGGCATTTTGCATGTCGTAAAATTTTCAAATTCTTTGTGATGGCGATTTGGTCTCATGGGTCTTATTCGATTGAAAGTGAAACAAGTCCAACTAAACTTTGTTGATAACCACTGATCCTGGCGGAAGTAGTTGAGAAGGGTAGAGGTATAAATCTCTTGTTTGGGAGTCCCATGGCATTGTACATGTCAGTGCCAATGTTGGTGTACTGTTTAAATATGTCAGTGCACTATTAATACATATGCATCCTTAATCCGTACGTGTTCATGCCATCCATACATGTTAGTTCACTATTAATACAAGTGAATCTCATACTCGTACATGTCAGTTCAATGTTAATACATGTGACATTATGTCTTTGATATGCCATTTTATTGTTCATACACGTGTCCCTTTTTGCATACATGTCATTTAAATGTTCATATATGTGTTGTAAGATTATTGACTTTATTTTATTGTGATTAACATTTATATATGGAACAATTTGCATTGAAAGTCCATTACACCTTCCCAAATAATCTTATTTCCATTGTATCTCATACTCAAGATCAGGTTCGCCATGTTAACATATTTTACTCCCCTATTTGGAAGTGCTCCTCTCCACCCATTCAAATACATTGCTCGTTATATTACTATTACTATAAGTCCCATGTTCTTACCAATAACTCCATCATGAAATCCCTCTTTTTCGACGTATTCTTTCCTGCAATTTTACCAAAATAATAGTATGTTTAGTTAAATGTCAACATTCGGGAATATTGGCTTCATCCTCATTAATTTTCTTACCTCTTTTTATAAAGCCGATCAACCTCTCTTTTCATGCATTACATACCCTTTTCATCATTCTCCGGATAAGCTTAAATACGTATCCTTGGTCTATAGGACTTCCGCCATACTCATGATAACCGCATCATTGGATAGCTTCTTTTTTCTTCCTTCTAACCCGGTCCGACCACATGGACCTTTGTTCCATTATGACTCTAACTTAACCTAATGACCTTTGGTACATCGGGTTCATTTTCTTTCCCTAGTCCACGTAAACCTTAAGTGTCAGGTCATTTTACCCCGTTCCAACAAAAGTTACAACATTATAAGTATCATTCCTCTCGGGTCAAGATACCCATTTGGTCATTCGATCCTTCCGTCTTACCGCATGTTTTTACGTCTGAATCTGATTCCTTGTGTATTTCGAGGATGGAACCCGCATCCTCCATTGAGGTCACCCTCGGCTTGTTCTGCAACCCACCACTATATTACTTTTTCCCTCGTTGATTCCTTAACCCGGATTATTAGCAGTTCCCTTTACATTTTTTATCACTTAGAGGTAATGGTCTCCCTTAGTCCTTAAATAAACGTTTGAGTTCCCATATTTATCACATTATCAAGGGTTGAGTTGTTTAATACCATTCTTCCGTAACTTGACTACCCTCTTACCTTCGTGACTCCGATGGATGTTTACCCCCACCTAGTACATTTTACCTTTATTAGGCGCATCTCCATGTGCACATTCACAAGGGAGGGTTGTTTGAATCTTCTTTGTTCTGGATCATGCGGTTATAACCTTTTGGGTGAAGGTGTATTTCGTCTCTATGTTTCCCCACAAGATCCTCCACACATAGACCATTAACATGTGTTAGCCATGAGACACATGCCTCACACCCTACTCATGTTTGCCACATTTTATCCACAACCGAAAAGATCACAATATTGATCAAACGGAGGAGAAAGAAGAGAAGGGTCTTGTTCACCTTGGTATACACTGACTCCTCCACCGTCCTCCTCGGATGATGCCTCCTTTTTCAAGCTCGGGCTCCCTCCTTCCTACTTTTTCTTCTTGCATGCTTACCAAGAATGGGGAAATAAGAGAAAATGTGGGGCCGAATGGGACTTCTCCTTCCCTTTCCCTCTTATCCCTTTAATCCCCCTTTTTCTTTAATTAATTATGTCTTTTCAAAATTGTTGCCTCAACCCCATCACATGTTTTCTTTATCAAGACTTGGGAAACAAGCCTTGTTACCCCAAAGAGTTATTAACTATATTTAATGGAAGGTCGGGATTAAAGTTGACTTGGTTAACCATGGGTGGGCTTGGGGGCTCATTCTTATGGGCCCGGCTTCCTATCCTTTTTTGCATCGGGTCCCCATGTCACCTTGGGCTCTTTGACTTGGTTAACTCCCCATCCTGCCTCTTGGACTTTTGGTTGGTCAACATAGTTAGTTCTTTTGAGACTTAGTCAACATTGTCCATAAATTTAGGTGTAATGCTCGTGACTCGGTCAATTTCACTCTTCCTTGTGGTCGAGCTCTATCCTTCTTTTCCATGTCCGGTCGATCTTAGGCTATGGTGAAGCCCCTTTTGGGTGCTCCTCTTTCCAATCTTCTACCGACCTTTGGATGTATTGAACTCATCCGAACTTCATCCATGACGACCCCTTTTTGGCCATTGCTTGCCTTTATGAGCAATTGGGCCCTTCTTGGGGTGAGTCCTTACGTCCCCTATCATCCCCTCTTTGCCATTAGTACTCATCCCTTCTTACCTTATACTTGCCCTTCTAAATTTCGCCACACTGGACTTTGGTCGCCATTATCTTTCAAGTAAATGAGGATCTCAAGAAAGTACTTACCCCTAAACATCTTCTAATGACGTTATCGATCCAATATGATCATTTATGTCAATTTCTACGACGGTCGATTTTTGACCGATTCCCACCCCTATGCCTTGCCCAAATGATCATCATCTTCTATGCAAGTTGGGGGCTTCTCTCTCTTCACCGATGGCAATTTGGGCGCTTCTCTCTCTTCACGGATGGGGTTGGGTCGGGTAAGGTGTAGTGACTGTCATTCTTAATCTCACATATTGTGACCCCTTTACCATACGACCTAATGCTTATCTCCCAATTCTGATACCCACTTTGAGGTCTCATTTACCCTTCTTTATCATCCCGTGACAGACCCCGGCATCAATCCGAGGACATCGATGTTTAGACTTCCTAATCACTCCCCAAGGTGCACGTTGTCGTACCTTTCCATAAATATACTCACGATCTCGCTCATACATGTACCCTTAGTTTCATTCCTTGTTCTACTTTGTTTCCAAACCATACTCTCAAATTACTAACAGGTCGGGTCGTTACATATGCCTCTCTTATTCTTACATGTCATGTTCATACACGTAATTGATCTTCAACGTACACTTTGGAAACGTCGGGTTTTAGCTGACTTTCACAAGAGCATTCAATTAGTGGTTACCTGGGGAAGTGTAAGGGTTACTTTTACAGGTTTCCTCCGAATTCCAATATGTAGGCATGGTTAAACTAAAAGCACCTGCACATTCTCACATTTCAAATATGCAGGTAATGTTTAGTGGCTTAGTTATTACCATCAAATTCTTAAGATAAGTTACTGTGGTATTCGGAAAGTCCATGTGTCCAATGATCGAAGGCAGAACAAATGGAATTTTATTTCAAAGTAAAACTAAGTGATGGATTTTGCTTGTTTTGTAGTATAATAATTTGGAAAAGTTGTAAACACGTGAGACATTATAATTGTTGTGCTAAATGGCCAGATTCATATGTAAAAGCATTTGTTACATTCACCCACAGTGTCGGTTGCACTTAGTCACATTCCTTGATAACCATAGTTTAGTCGTTTGTAATGCAGTACGACGTCAATTAACTGTGGAAAGCATAAGTGAAAAGCATCAATTAATCATCCATATCAACATCATTGGAGACTTTTATAGAGCCCGACATCATCATCCCCATTAGCATTTTTATAGCCTTTTAAATTTTGCTCTTTCTCGCTCTCATCCAAATCCTCTTCATTTACCTTTTTGACTCCTCATGCGTGTTTCGAATATATATTTTGAGTTTAGGCAGGACGCATTATCAATGGAAAAGATTTCATCTAGAATCACATAAAGAGCCTTGTTTTACTACATCCATTGCCAGCATGCGAAAAAGAGAGTAAAACTCATATGTGTCATCCGGGAACAACGAAATGAAAGGTGGGTCGACAGCTAAGACAAGATTTCAACCTCATGAAGGCATATAGCTAGCATTTGTAAAAGAATTTCACAAGATTTTTATTTTATATTTATATTTAATTTGTAAAATCTCTTTTTTTTTTAAGATAAATATATGAAATGATATTTTATTGTATATGTGATTAAGTTTCTTCATCCTGGTTGACCCCACACTCACGTGATCAGTCTTCCCTTCTTTCCCACAATCGTATTTCCTAAATTATTTTGAAATAACGGTATATTCGTACAAAAACTCCAGTTTATAGTCAAAGTGAGACGATGTTAGGCGACGCATCGTGTCCGAACGGAGAATGTTATTATCTTACATGGAATATTTCACTTTTCAAAAAAAAAAAAAAAAAATTAAAACGTGAAAATCCTTAAAAATATGGAAACAGATAATAATTACTTATAAAATTGATATACCGTAAAGTGATATATTTTATATCATCTTAATATAAAACCATGCAAAAACCAAGAACCAGTAAGCTGTTCTTTCAACGCCAACACCAATAATAATTCTCCTGTCACTAATCCAAGAAATCATTATCAATATTAATCCCCAAGGCTTTTCCAAACGAACACCAGAAAGGCTACGATTATTTTCATCGATGCTTTCGTCGGGCCTGGCGGCGTTCCTACGACCGCTTGTTCTTGGACGCGAAGCGTAAGATGAGGTAGAAGAGTATCCTGTAGAAGGCCGCCCATCCCAGCATGAACAGCACCTTCCTCCACTTATCATGCTCGTGGTGAGAGATGTGCAACCCCGACAGGATGTCGTACCCCGTTATGGTTTTGTTGTCAAGGCTCGTCCCGAACGGATCCGTCGTCTGGTACTGGTTCATCAGCAGCCCCTCGTATGGGTACGTCATCGTCGATACCTTGTTCATCCACTTCCAGTACACCGGGATGGCATTGCTGTCTAGGAAGTACCCGCAGAAGAGGAAAAACAGGGCAGTGAACGCGATGACGGCCGCGTACCCGAGGATGTAGTTGGGGACGACCGAGCTCACGAAGACAACGAAGGAGTTGGTCGAGAGGAGTGACATGTAGAGCACCAACAGGAAGTAGTAGAATGGCCCGCGCAGATCCAACGCAAACCAGACTATGCCAGCATACACTGCCGCTTGGACGGCGAGGAATGGGAGGTAGGTGATGAGGCCGGCTATCGTGTAGGAAGAGGCTCGGTATGCATTGTGCGAGGTCTCCCGGACGAAGATGAAGCGCTCCTGGATGAAGGCTGGGACGGCGTCGTTGGACGAGAAGAAGAAGAGGCAGACCGTGAATATGAAGAAGCTGAGCCGGTTTGTGATCCCCTGGTTGTCGGCTTTCGGTTTCTTGAACATGGTTGCCATCATCACGCCCATGACTGTAAGGACCATCAGCCTCGAGAGGAAGAGCTCCGGCGTCCGCCATATATTCTTGAGGTTCCTACGCATTAGTATCCAAGTCTCGGAGAAGAACGAGTTGGCAAACTTCGGTCCAAGGCCCTGGTACAGGTCATGGCCATCGCCGCCCATGCTTGACGTAATGTAGTCTTCCTCGTGGACGGTGCACTCGCTGCCATTAGGAGTCGGCGTTCCGGGAATTATCTCACTTGAGCTCATGTAGAAAGAGGATGAATTAATCATTCCTAGGTTCGACTTCGCCTCGGTCCTCTGCCTCGAGTTGAACGTGAATGCCTGCATGACCCCACTACGGGTTGGCGTCCACGACCTAGACGAATTATAGGGACTTCTCATGCTGTGGTCGAAGTCGCTCGCTGAGTAGTCGTTTGTTTGCAACGGAAGCCGCCTCCCATCCCTACCGGTCTCACCCTGTCTGCCTCCCGGGGTTCTGTTGCGCTGTTCGGGCAACGGTGACGGAGCCACTGTGGAGATTGATACGTCCTCATCAGACAACTGTGGGGGCTTCCTCCCCGTTCTAGCGAACTCCGCAAGGGCCTCGACCCCGTGCTCAGACTGATCATACTGCTGGATGACATCGATGAGATACTCGATGGAGCTATCACCTTTTGGCACTTTCCTTCCCATGCGCCCGAGATGAAGGGTCACGTCCTTAGGTGGGCCTTGGAACATGAGCTGGCCGCGAGCGAGGATGATGAGGTGGTCGAGGAGGAGCTGAATCCTTGACGATGGCTGGTGGATGGTGAGGATCACCGTGCTGCCAGATCGAGCTATGTCATGGACCTTTTCAATCACGCTATGAGCGCTCGTCGAATCGAGACCAGATGTTGGCTCGTCGAGGAAGAGCAGAGATGGTCCATGGATGATGTCTACCCCAATCGAAACTCTCCGGCGTTCCCCTCCAGACACGCCACGTGTCCCTTCGTCTCCTATGTAGGTGTTCCGAGTTGACTGCATCACAAGAAGAGAAACTACAAAAATCACAAACACAATCACGAACCTCACTCGACCCAACTCAAACTCAATTTGACTTACAGCGAGACCGAGCTGGTCCATGAGCTTCTCGACCCTCTGCTTCTTCTCCGAGATTGAGGCCCCACCCAACCTAAAATCAGCGGCGAACATAAGCGTCTCGTAGACCGTCAGCATGGGGAACAACCTATCCTCCTGCATGATGTATGCGGACGTCCTCTTGATGAGGCTCGGGGTCGTCTCTACCCCGTCAAGCGACACCCTCCCCTGGAGGCTACCACTGACAATCCTCCCTGCGAGGCCGTCAAGGAGGGTAGACTTCCCAGCGCCACTGGGACCCATGACAGCGGTGACGCACCCCTTGGGGGCATAACCCGTGATCTTATCGAGAAGGTCAACACCTTGCTTGACCCAGCTGCCATCCACCTTCTTCCTCTTGGTGACGGTGTAGGTGAGGCCGTTGAACTCGAGACCCCCCGAGAAGCTAACTGGCTTCCCGATGTCGATCACCGCATCACGCCGGTGGCCGACCCCGTGAGCCATTCGTGATGGGTTGATACTGTAACGGGTGGGGGACTCCCCTTGGTACTTATTATTACGGGGGGGGTGATGGGGGAGGGTAGATTAAAAAAAAGGGGATTAACAGGGTAAATGACAAAAAGGGAGATTAACAGCTAATAAGGGCTGATTTAGAGGGAGATAGTTACAAGGACTTTCTGCATCGTACTCAACGTGGGGAGTTGTTCGTTTCCCCTTGTGCATGAGCCCTCTCCGTTTCGAGTAATCCTAGGTTATGCTTTCGGACATAGTTCTTGTTCCTGGACTCATCATGGATCACTTCACTTCTTCCTCTGCTTGCGGCATTTACTTGGAACCAAAAGTATCCGTTTCGAAACCAAGTATCTAATCCTTCTCACGAGAAAAAAAAAACTTGGGGCTACCAAATTTCTACATAAAAACTACACGACGTATTTGTCAAAAGACACGTGTGATGCTAATTTAACATCGTCCTAATTCTTTCTGTGTCGGGAGAAGAAGCATCCGAGAGTACATGCCAAATACTCATAAGTAATGATAAAATACTCGCATTTCGGTATTGAAATAGTATTTTTAAATTATGCGTAAAGGTAAAATACGACCGGCCTCTTTTATTATTCGCCAGTAAGTATAACATAGGAGGGAAGTTTAGATAGAAAATGGAAGAGATTGTGGGGGGTAAGCCTAGGGATCCCCGAAACTTGTGTCCTCTTATTGACAACGAGGTATTAGTTTTGGAGTTGCAACCTCAAACGTACAAAGGTTGTCATGTCAATCCCATTCTCTACGAGAATATAAATCAATCAAAATTACTACTATTACTTTGATAAGTACTGCCCCAACCTCCTGATGTATGCCGTGACGTCATTCGCCAAACACCCTACATAAAATTGATTTATTTTTATAAATTTTTATAAATTTATTTAATGTGTTATTATAGGCGGTGGTACCAAAGGCCGGAGAAAATTATTCCATCAATTTTTAATTTCAATTGCGTCCAGATTTTACAATTTCCTGTGACGACGGTGATAGAGCCCGCCGGAGATATCCGGCAGTATGCGCCGACGAAACTCTAGGATGCTTCGATTGAAACCAACTGCTCGACATTTTCTACCATCAACGCATGCTGTCCCAATGCCAGGATTCGATCCCCGTACTCGTCCACGATGCTCAAGTTGTCACAAGGATCGATCCAGAAGGTCGTGACGACGGTCCTGTTCCGGGGAACGTGGATGCGGTCGAATCCTACGAGCTGCTTCCTAGGAGCGCCTTTGATGAGCCCTGGAGGTCTCCAGAACAGCATCACCACGTGGCTTCCGCTCACGTCGCCAGAGTTGGATACAGATACGTCCACCGTGAATTTCAACGAGTCACAGCCTTGGACTTCTCGCACGGGGATATCGTCGGGCCGGGCTGTTTGTTGGAGCACTCGGTACTTGCCGATGGGAATTGACCTGGACAGTCTGGGAAGATTCAGGTTTCTCGGGGCTGAAACGAACTCATGCCGGAAGTCTGTGTAGCTCAACCCGTGCCCGAAACCATATACTACGTCTCCTGTGTAGAACCGGTACGTTCTTCCGGGGTAACCGCGAGAAGGATCAGGTCTCATGTTCATGTCGTTCATCGGAACGCTCGTAAAGGACTCGGGGTACCATGTTATTGGCAGTCTTCCCCCTGTACAATATGTCGAAATGAGCTCGGAATTAACAACAGAGACAAAACCAGAGAGCCAATCCATCCAAGCAAAGCTCAAAGTGCCGAGATGTAAAAAATACCTGGATTGACATCACCAAATATGACCTCTGCCAGGGCTCGCGGTCCCGCTTCACCGGGATATCCAATCCAAAGAATGCTTGCTATTTTCGGATTGTTTTTAGCAAACGAGACATCAATGGGTCCACCTCCGGTGAGGACAAGGACGATAGCATTTCTGCTTGCTGTAGCAATGGAAGAGACTAGTTCCATCTGTTTTCCAGGCAAAAGGAGACTCACCCGGTCCAAATCTTCCGTTTCCTGCGTTAGATCCAAGCCCGTGATGACAACGGTGAAGTCAGCCTTCGTTGCAGCAAGTACAGCTTCCCCAAATTTATCTCCGGTTGTGCATGGTACATTATCACAACCAGAGGCATAATTCGTCGTCTGTACATACTCCTTCAGTTCATCCCATATACTCTTGGGGTTACATGGGACTCCTGCAAAATAGACGGATAATGTCAATCAGGAGTGAATTCGGTTTTTCGAGAACAACACATGCGAATGGCATCGTCCAGATGATGTGATGCTCAGCTTATTTGTACCCGTGTAATCTCCTAAGATGTTACTTGCATCTTTAGCTTGCGGACCAACAACAGCCAGCGATGAGATGACATTCTTCTTGAGAGGAAGAAACTTATTTTCATTTTTCAGGAGCACAATTCCCTGCCTCGCAGACTCGAGAGCAAGATTCCGGTGTTCGGCGGAGCAAACATCTCGAGGACCCAGCTTTCCGTATTTCCCTTTCCTGGGATTGCCGTCAAAATAGCCGAGTCGAAGCTGGACCGAGAAAAGATTCAGGAGAGCAGAATCTAAGTCCTTCTCTTTCAGTTTCCCAAGTCTAATTGCAGACGCGATGTGCCGTTTCAGGTATGTTCCGCAGTTTATATCAACTCCTGTGCAGGCAATAGTCCACTCATGTTTACGCAATTAGTAACTGCAAGGCAGCAACTAGACTTCAACGACAACATAAGAACAAAAAAGCAACCTGCTTTGATCGCATCTACGGCAGCATCTTCAGCTGACTTGACGTAGTGCTGGTACTCAAAAATCGTGGCAACTGCATCACAGTCCGACGTAATGTATCTGGGTTTGGACACAACAAGTCAAGGGATCGCATAAGAGGCCTCAAACACCACCCACCAACTTCACGTGCTCTTGACAAACAACATTTCTTACTTCCATCTTACCCCTGAAATCCCCACTCCTTCCTCGCTCTATCTAACAGACTTTTTGAAGCGCAGGCAGGCACTCCATTGACGGCATTGTAAGAGCACATCAAGCAGCTCGCTTTACCTTGCTGGATACAGCTACGGAATGGTGGATCATACGTGTCCTGCATATCTTGCTGGGTAACCTATCCAAAGATCACCATTCAGAATGAAGTTAGAGACCAAATCCATCAATTTCGAACACAAAGCGTAACAAATAATCTGCCCGGCATGAAGAAAGGTTGCCGAAAGCAGAGGACCAGGAAACGACTATAAGTCCATCAAAACCTATTAGGACTCAAGTTCCACACTAAACCCCTAATCGCTGGTCTCAACACCATAATCACCTGATCGTAGACTCATCAGTCAACCATAACCCAAACCAAAGTTCAGCTAGTGAGAATTGCCAGTCAGGTCAGAAGAAGTTAAACTGCAAAAAGTTGAAATGCACGAAAAGGATTACCACAGCATTGAAATTGTATCTGCTAAAGCTGCCCCACTTCTCCAAATCATAGGCAGCAAAATGCTTACAACAGGCCGAAACCATCAAACCCCCCTTCTCATCCATCCCCTGCAATCCTTTGACGTACTCGGACGCGAAGGCCGCGGCCACCGCCGGGTCCTCCCCCGGGGTCTCCTGACCTCGGCCCCACCTCGGGTCCCTAAACAGGTTAACGTTAGGGGCCCAGAAGGTGAGCCCGGCCTGGCCGTAATTGTGCATAGCTCGGGCCTCGGCGGCGATGGCGGTGGCGACGTCATACCAGAGGCGGCGGTTGAAGGAGGAGGTAGCGAGGATGACTTGGGGGAAGACGGTGGAGGAGGGGATGGGACCGGAGGAGAAGGAAACGCCGGGGCCGTTGGGGGCGAGGCCGTGGAGTGACTCGGACCACCACTCGTAGTGGGTGAGGCCGATGCGGGGGAGGGAGGAGGAGTTATCGGAGAGGAAGAGGAGTTTGTCGGGGAGGGTGAGGAAGGAGAGGAGGGAGGAAGCGCGGGTGGGGATGGGGAGGGAGGAGTCACAGAAAGGGTAAAGGTTGTGGTTGGGGGGCTTGCAGGGGTAGCTTGGGCTTGCGGGTGCCGACGGTGAAGGGCGGAGGAGGAGGAGGGTGAGGAAGAAGAAGAAGTGGAAGATCATGTCGGGGTTCAGTTCAGTTCAGGACTGGATTGGAATCGGAGAACGTGGACTTTTTTGTTAGGACTGGATCTGTTAGGAAATAAGGTAGTTTGTCGTCTTCCGTATCGGCATGAAATAGCAGCATCATTAGGAATCTTAATGCCATCTATTCTAATTACCGCCGATGTTGGTTTCAATTCGTTTCGGGCGTACTTTGGTATTCATGTTGGCATCTAATTACGTGCACGCTGTGTACTTGAATACTGTGTTCTCGTTTTCCTCACGACTACTTTGAAAATGTTATTACAATAAAAAAATATATATGTTGAATGAAATGATTTTACACAAACACGTAAAACATGAGATTAACCACAACCAACGTGACAATCAAAATTCTCGTGTCTTTACGTAGAAAGATGTCCAACACGCGAGATATAAACAGGAAATGAAAAGAGACTGTGGTCGTCGTACAATATACGAAAAAACACCGTAGACATTAAAAGTTTGTTAAGAATGATACATTGGATTTTAGTCAATAACTACAATGAGTTATAAATCCAATTATTAAAAGTGGGCTTGAAACACAAATGGATTATATATTCAAATCCATGGAATAATATGTTAGGGTCTCATAAAAGCCACAAGCCCAATCCAAACAAAAGTGTTTTTGGTCGAAATAAGCCAAAATTCAAGTCCGGCCCATGGCTTGGTACATGGGAGTTACCTAATATGGGATGGCTAACTTCCTAATATAAATCGACCCTGCAGGCCTATAAATGGAGCCATTCTCATTCATACACAACACAACAACAACACTCTACACACGTAGGTGGAGAGAAGACTCTTAGAGCTCTCGAAGACTCTCGCCGCCTCCTACTCGCCGAAGCTCTGCCGACGTCCATCGCCCGGTGTTCTTCTGCAACGCATGCTGCGGTTCTGCCGGATCATGCCCAAAGGCCCCGACGACTTCATCAAGTTACCGAAACTCTGCCGGATCACGCCCAAAGGCCCCGACGACTTCATCAAGCTATCGAAGTTCTACCGGATGACGCCCATAGGCCCCGACGACTTCGTTAATATTTCATCCCAAAGTTCTACTGAAATTCTGCCAGAACTAAGGATCACCATCTACAGACGTTATTATTAGAAGATCGAATCAAAGGAATCACGTGCTTTTCTCGTGACCAGAGACAGAGCCCGCTACATATTTTAATACGACAATTTGTACGCTGATATTTTTTCGCGAGATTTTAGTGCTCACAAATTTCTGGCACACCCAGTGGGACCATCTCTACCTCTCATCTCTTTACTTCGAGGAATTCACATGGCGCCAAAAATGATCAACGTCAAGAATGTTGTCGCATACAATCGGCTTGCTGCTTTTCCTTCACTCTCATCCGAGGGCTCTTCATCTGCTGAGTTTCCAAAGTAGGTCAAGGCTAGGACCATTGCTGAATTATATAAGGAGACTGAGAAATTGCTCACGTCCATATCCCCCAAAGCATCCCCGTCTTACAAAGATACAGCTGAAAAGAATACTCTCAATGATGTGGACTCTCCAAAATGGACTTATGCCCAGTCTGTGGCCATGACGTACAAACAAGCTGAAGAAATAGAAGAAATGCTTAAATCTATGTAGATCCCCAAATTGGCCATTAAAAAAGATGGTAAAATCACTTTTCTTTCTTTTTTCGTTTCTACGACTCAAACAATCAACCGTTCCCACCCCGAAAGAACGGACTCCCCCCTTTCTCCCCGAGACCTCCTAAAAAAAACAGCAAGGAACATCAGCTTTCGTCTGCCCTCTTCTCCGACTCACCGGCGGATCCTTGTTGTCGCCCTCGTCACTCCGATCGATTCTGCCCAAGGTGAGCAGAAAGTAGCGCCATGGGGACCCCCTTTGACGATCAACCCAAACGAAGTATTCGGCAGCAGCAATGAAGAGAATGTCATACCTCCAGTTGCGGCTGACCTCGACTATTCTAGCAGCAGCAACGACCGCGTTCGTCTCTAGCTTGACTAGGCCGAGACCAGTGGCAATCAGTGCCTTTTCCTGGCTGCGATGAAAGCGCGCTCCCCTTTGACTGTCTGACCGCTCCTCGCGGACGCACTTTAGCGTCGCGAGGGGCTTTCCCTGTATTTTGACTTGTTTCTTTCCACGCACAGGTACATCATGGAAACAAAGATCTCGTAGACGTATTCCTCGTCTAACCTCAGACAAACCAAGGTCTCCTTATCAGCGAGTACCCAGATGCAATCTTTCGATGTTCTTTGCCTAGCCGTTCCCAAGCCAACACTCTCCCAACCCAAATCCCTTCTCTCAGCTTTAACCAAAAAAACAGAAGCCAAAGCCTTCCGTTTCTTTTTTTTTTAATAAAAACCCCCCACCTCAATGAAACCTTCAACAGCAGCAATTTCAGCAACTGCAGCAGTGATTCAGCCAGCTGCAGCAGCGATCCAGCGACTGCAGCAGCGATTCAGCCAGCTACAGCAGCAATTTCAGCAACTGCAGCAGTGATTCAGCCAGCTGCAGCAGCGATCCAGTGACTGCAGCAGTGATTCAGCCAGCTACAGCAGTGATTCAGCCAGCTGCAGCAGCGATTCAGCCAGCTGCAGCAGCGATCCAGCGACTGCAGCAGCGATTCAGCCAGCTACAGCAGCCATTTCAGCAACTGCAGCAGTGATTCAGCCAGCTGCAGCAGCGATCCAGCGACTGCAGCAGCGATTCAGCCAGCTACAGCAGCAATTTCAGCAACTGCAGCAGTGATTCAGCCAGCAGCAGCAGCAATCCCAGCGACGACAGCTCCTTCCCACTCCAACAGCTTGACGGCAGCCCATCCTCACACATCTCCAGCACCAGTCGCCATCGAGCCCACTTCCTGGTGCTCCACAGTCAACGGCGATAAGTCATCATCAAGTCTGGCAACAGCAAGCCTGCTTCTCCCCAAAGCTCGCGGCGACGACGACAACACGTCTTCCCTAGTGTTCCCCTGGACCGATGGTTACCCGCATCCTCCCTGACATCCTGGGACCCTGCGGCAGTCCCCATCGAGGCTTCTTCCAACATAGCCAGCCACTCCCCCGACGTCCCCTGACATGGCGGTGGCGAACCCACGTCTCCTCTGGCGTCGCCCAGCCCGACGACGAACCCGCTTCCCAACGGTGGCAACCCGTCTCCCCGGTGCTTCCTCCCCGGCGTTCCAGCTTCCAGACTCCGGCTCCTCTTCACCCGCCCCCGGACCTGCTGGCGCAGCCTCCAAAGACGGCTCTCCCTCGCCAGCTGACAGACCAGAAGAGTGGCCGACTTCCTCCAGCGACGGCTCATCCCAGATCCAGCATGAACCAGCCCTCGACGCTCCAGATTTGGTGACGCAACCTCACTTCCCTCCTCTGGTAAATCTCGGCGTCAATTTCAGGTCTGGGTTCCAAAGATGTCGCCTGCGTACCTCGACCAGCCGACCAGCACCACCGTTCTTCTCCCGGATGAGCCCCATCGTCAGAATCTTCCCTGAGCGGATGGATGCTCCCCTTTAGTGTGGCCTTTGGTTGCTGTCGCCAAGAGGGATTTCCAAGCCATTGTCTCGGCTTTGTCTGGGTGGAGTTACAGGAGGAAATGGGTCAAGCTACAGAAGGGGAACACGTGACATCTGACAAAGGTAAAAGCTCTTTACTCTTTTAATATTATTTTTATTAAGCCTAAATAAATTTCTATCTGATTTGCAAACTTTTTACCGTGGCTCATTTTTACACTTCCTAAAAATTATCATTGGATATTTAAATTCTCAACGATAGTTAAACCATTAATAGGCTTATATTATTGCATTCTTTATCTGTCAAAATTTTAAAATCTTCATAAGGTTAGTATGATTTTGTTTTCGTTTTCTAACATGAAATTAATATGTTATGAATATTACTAACCTCCATCTCTATTCGTTTTACATGAAAAACACAATCGAAATTCGGACATTTTGAAGAATGCGACCCTACTCAACCGATTCATACGCTAAGACATGTCTTACTAATTCAATTCAATTGAATTTTATTCAAATTTAATCGATATGACTTGTTCCTGGCATTGGCATCTTCCTCTACTTTGCATGTAAACACCGAGGAATTATTACCAAGGAATGCATCCTCCGACGACGCGGACGATCGACATCAACGGGCTCACAACGCCCCGTAAGCATCGCTCTTATTTCATTAAGTCCTAATTATTCATTTCGATTTAAATTAGGACTTTCTGACCACTTCTTTACTTTTCTTTGCATGTACATCGAGCATCTAATCTCGGGAGATGAACTTCAAAATTTCGAAGATTAACTCGAAGGCGCGTGTATCAAACCGCGTGGATCCACCCCGGCCTAAAAACCGCGGGCTCGAAGATTTAAAGCGGCCCCAACCTTCAATCAAAGGTACAAAGGGGAGGTGCGGGCCTCCTCGAATTTTCTGTAAACCCACTTGTAACGGATTGCGGGCCCAAGTGTATAGGCCCGCAATCACCGCCCTTCCCCGCTCTTTTGATCTAAATAATTGCTTGTGATTGCGCGTATGCTTAGGCTTTAGGTTTTACGTCGCATGCTTGGTTTTAATCAATCAAATCTAAATTCGGGTCCAACGCCCGTTAAAACGTCGATAAGAGTCCGGCCTACTCCCGGATCGGGCCCAATACCCGTCAATCAAAAGTTAAACTTTTTTGGACAAATCGCCACCCTTTTCGCATGTTTAGAATATAAAGGTTAGTAAATAGGAATCCCCGAACCCAGACTCTGATTTTTCCGACTTAAAATCACACCATTTTTAAACTAAGTCGGTGGCGACTCCGAACAAGTTTTTCCAAATTTAAAACTAAACCACACCCCTTTTTCGGAGCCATTTAGGATGAGGTGACGGCACCCCGAGCCGCTTCCTGGGCCCTCCTAAAAATTCGCGAGTGAGGTCTTAACGCAGCCTTTCGCTCGCCACCTTCAGGGAACTGGAGATGGTTGGCGAAACATCCCGCAGACCCGTTCGCCAATCAAAGGAAGGCCCAACCCCGGGTCCCCTTTCCACAGCGTCCGGCGTTCGAGCCGGAACGTCGACCGGACTGGGCCTCGGGGGAGCGGGCCCGAATCCTCGGGTTGCTCGAACCGCCGCGCGCGTGCTAGGCGGGAGGGCGCGCGTACAATCTATCTCTCCTATGGCTTCTCCATCTTACAAGGATGTTCTCAGGGGGGGCTCACATAAGTGGACAAATGCCCAATCTGTAGCCAAAACTCGTAAGCAGACTGAGGAAATTGAAGAAATGCTTAGAGCAATTTCCCCTAAGTCATCTCAACCAACTGCTGGTGACAATCCTTTTGACATGGTTCTAGCATCTCCTGTGCCACAGTTAAGTTTTGAAAATATCTCATCAAGTGACTCTCCATCGGATTCTTTCCCAAAAGCTTATTCAACTAAAGACTTTGAAGTCATGCCAGTGAGGATGGCGGATACTCCTTCACTTGAAGATCAGGTCGCAGCTCTCACAAAAACTGTGGATGCTATGATGCTTTTTATGAAAGAAAGAGAGCAGCAAATGGACTATATCGTAAAAAAGCTGGAGAGTAAGGATGCCGACAAAACATTTATGGAAGAAAGTTCGCGCACCCAAGTTGACAAAGGAAAAGGGGTCATGAATGTTGATGATTCGGCAAAGCACACGTCCATCATTGAAGATCCTATTCCAGCGAAAGCAATGATGGAGTTAACAAAGAGACGGTGAAGAGCGAGCTTGAGGCCAAATCATCATCATCTTCGCCATACTATAAGCCTTACAGCCGAAGAATCGAAGGCCTCAAGATGCCAGTCGGATATCAGCCTCCATACTTCCAACAATTTGACGGAAAGGGGAATCCACGTCAACATGTGGCTCATTTCGTCGAAACTTGCAACAATGCGGGCACTGATGGGGATTGGATGGTTAAGCAGTTTGTTCGCTCTCTGAAGGGAAACGCTTTTGATTGGTACATTGACCTCAAGCTAGGCACTATTGATAGTTGGGAACAATTGGAAAGGGAGTTTCTAAACCGCTTCTACAGTACGCGGCGCGTGGTGAGCATGATCGAGCTAACTAATACCCGCCAATGGGAGGAAGAACCTGTCGTCGACTATATCCAGCGTTGGAGGAATCTAAGCTTGAACTCTAGGGATCGCCTATCAGAGGAAACGTCTATCGACATGTGCATTCAAAGCATGCTCTGGAGGATTCGATATATTCTACAAGGGCTCAAACCACGATCATTCGAGGAGTTGGCGACAAAAGCTCATGACATGGAGTTAAGCTTTGTTAGGACCAACATAAATAGTATCCGAATTCCTGAGCCACCTAGAGGGACAGGAAGACTAGGAAATAAAACTGGGGGCAAGCCTGCTTTCAAGGATACTAAGAAGCAGGTAATGACTACAGATACAGCTCCTGTCAAAGTGCCAATTGCAAAAGAAAAAGTCCCGGCAAATGGACAACCACCAGTAGAAGCACCTCGGATGGAGAGGCAACGCCTAACTCTTGAAGAAAGGCAAAACAAGAAATATCCTTTCCCCGATGAAGATGTTGCAGAAATATTTGACTATCTGTTGTCTTCTAAAATGATTGAGCTTCCACAGTCAAAGCGACCGCAACAAGCGAATCTAGCTGACAATCCCAAGTTCTGCAAGTACCATCGTGTCTTAGGCCATCCAATTGAGAAGTGTTTCGTTTTTAAGGAGAAGGTCATGGAGCTTGTACGTGACAACAAGATCGATTTAGGAGCTTATATTGCACCTTCAAATATGATCAGTGTCGCAAACAATGATACTCCTAACATCATATTCGGGATTGTCGATTCTGCTAAGATAATTGGACTACAAAGCATGGGAGTAATGCAACGATATATGACCAAGGTGTCAAGTTGTGTGGTTAGCTCTGAGGAAGCATCTACTGATACAGCATGGACTTTGGTGACCAACAAAAGGAATCGGAAGAAGTCTTTTAAATCTATTAAGAAAACGCCTCCTATACGAGCAAAGATCATGATGAGGTCACCAATAAAAGTATATTATAGGAAAATGGTGAAAGAGGAGAGTCCGCTAGATGACCAGTCCTTGAAGAAGCCAACCTCGGCTACGTTATGGGATTTCTTTCCGGAACGTTTTCGAAAACTTGCAAATCTGTCTAGGAGTTGTCACCACATTGATGCAGACAAAGAAGTAACAGCCGCGAAGGTTGACACACCAGAAGATCCCGCAGTGGTGAATGTTGTGAAATTACGTGAAGATGGCACGACAATCACATTTTCCGATGAAGATCTTCGCATAGGTCACAAATCTCACAATCGGCCGCTATTTGTATTAGGATATGCTTATGGTACGAAGGTCAATCGCATATTGGTTGACCCAGGTTCAACAATCAATATCCTGTCACTAAAATCCCTGAAAGAGATTGGGCTAGGGGTAGACGATTTATCAAGTAGTCGGCTAATAATCCAAGGATTCAACCAGGGGGGAGAATGAGCCGTTGGGAAGATCTGTCTCACCCTTACTATAGGAGATATGGAAGCTGGAGCGACATTCTACGTCATCGATTCCAACACCACCTATAATATGTTGTTGGGACGACCATGGCTGCATGAATATGGAGTCGTTGCATCCACGCTCCATCAATGCTTTAAATTTGTGAAGGATAGTGTAACTCACACAGTATGGGCAGATGCAAAACCCTTTACGGAAGCGGAGTCA
Organism: Melastoma candidum; assembly: GCA_023653495.1. Lineage (NCBI taxonomy): Eukaryota > Viridiplantae > Streptophyta > Magnoliopsida > Myrtales > Melastomataceae > Melastoma > Melastoma candidum. Next base: position 10,324,309 of record CM042888.1, on the reverse strand, counting down.
TACTTCGCCGGTGCCAAATGTTACTTTAACAAGGGTACCGATGCTGAAGAAAAAGTCTCGAAGCTTGCACTAATTGAGCGGGATATCACGAAGAAGTCAGATGTAGAAGTTTCACCTATTCAACAAGAGGTACCTTCAGTTAATTCGACAGTTAAAGATGAAAGGGCGGATGACAAGTCTAAACAGAATGTGTCGATCTTGCGCTATATACCAAGAGCCCTTCGAAAAGCCGGGGAACCATCTTTCGTGAGTAGCCATGCTGAAGAAATAGTTGTGCCAAAGGAACTCAACTGGCCGGTGACGAAAATGATGACAATTGCTCAAACGAGTACGCCTTTAAAAGGTTTTGTCCGGCCTAAATAGGTGGCAATTATCTATCCAGATTCATTGCCTAACAGTCGTACCAACGGATTTGATCCAAATGCATTTAGGCTAATCTCTGCGGTCGGCTACATAGAGGACTTGAAGGCGCTTGGGGCTGCTTCAAAAGAGGCTAATCTAGGAAGTGATAGTCAAAAGTCAAAATTCGGTCTTGGGTATGACACTCCTAAGCAGTGAAGAAGGCTTCAACTCAATTAACTACAACCGAATCGACGAGAACTTCGGTATTTGATCGACTTGGAGCCCCGTCTGAGCGAAGATCAGTATTTGATAGGCTTGGCATTTAAAAAGAAGAAATTAAGGTTCGAAGATCGGCACGATTAAGATTGAGTCAAGCTCCAAGAAGTCGAATGGTATGGAAAAGAGTTGATAAAAAAGAAGATATCCCAATTATCATAGAAGATACAAAGGATCTTTGAAGCAAAGTTCCCTCTAGAATGAAGCGTCAAACGGTTGTTGAAGTAACTACTGGCGATGTACTGAAAATGAGCACGAAGACATGGGTATTTACCAATAGCAATGGGGAATCATCTCATAGTAATAACGGAAATGATGTTGCCGCTTCCCACCACGTCACAATTATTGAGGCTGAGGAAAACACTTCCCCTAAAAAGGATGATGCAGAAGAGGCTCCAGAAGTATTCAATGACAAGAAAAAGTCCACTGTTGACGAATTGAAAGAAGTCGATCTTGGGGAGGAAGGGGATCGTCGTCCTACATTCCTTAGCACAAGTTTAACCCTTGAAGAAGATGAGTTATACATCCAATTGTTGAAGGAATACAAAGATGTCTTCGCATGGAGCTATAAAGAAATGCCCGGCCTTGATCCAAAGATAGCAGTCCATAAGTTAACTGTTAAGCATGGATTTGACCCATAAAGCAAGCTCAACGACGTTTTCGCCCATAGCTGATCCCATTGATAGAGGCCGAAGTCCATAAGCTTATTGAAGCTGGATTTATTCGGAAGGAGAAATATCCAACGTGGATTGCAAATATTGTACCTGTTAGGAAAAAAAATGGTCAACTCCGAGTTTGCGTTGATTTTCGTGATCTCAATAATGCATGTCCCAAGGACGATTTTCCTCTTCCAATTACTGAGATAATGGTGGACGCCACCACGGGCTATGAAGCCCTCAGTTTTATGGATGGATCATCGGGATACAATCAAATCCGAATGGATCCGAAGGATGAGGAAATGATAGCTTTTCGTACTCCAAAGGGCATATATTGTTATAAGGTGATGCCTATTGGGTTGAAGAATGCGGAAGCAACTTATCAACGAGCTATGCAACGAATCTTTGATGATATTCTCCATGTAGAGTGTTACGTGGATGATTTAGTGGTCAAATCCAGACAAAGGCGCGATCATATCGATGACCTTAGAAAAGTATTTGACAGACTGCGCAAATATCAACTAAAAATGAACCCTTTGAAGTGTGCATTCGGGGTCACTTCGGGAAAGTTCCTTGGATTTATCGTTCGACATCGAGGCATTGAAGTCGATCAATCAAAGATAGATGCGATTATGAAGATGCCAGAACTAAGGAATATACATGAGTTGAAGAGCCTTCAAGGGAAACTTGCATACATTCGAAGGTTTATATCAAACTTGGCCGGACGATGCCATCCCTTTCATAGATTGATGAAGAAAGGTACTCCTTTTGAGTGGGACGAAGCGTGTAAAAATGCATTCAACAGCATAAAGGCTTATTTGTCAAAGCCACCAGTCCTTAATGCGCCTATTCAAGGGAGACCCCTCATACTTTATATAGCAGCACAAGAAGCTTCACTAGGAGTTCTGTTAGCTCAGGAGAACGATAATGGAAAAGAAAATGCCCTCTATTATTTAAGCAGGACTTTAACTGGAGCAGAATTGAATTACTCTCCAATTGAGAAGACATGTCTTGCTTTAATGTTTGCCATTCAAAAGTTACGACATTATCTGCAGGCACACTCTGTTCGTCTCATATCACGGGCAGATCCTCTCAAATATATAATGTCGAGGCCGGTTCTATTTGGTCGTCTCGCGAAATGGGCACTTATGCTCCAAGAGTTTGAGATCTTGTATGTTCCTCCAAAGGCTGTGAAGGGACAATCTTTGGCTGACTTCTTGGCAGATCATCCTATACCAGATAATTGGAAAGTATCGGAAGAATTACCCAATGAAGAAGTAATGTTGGTTGATGTTCCTTCTCCATGGAAAATGTTCTTTGATGGGTTAGCCAGACAAAGAGGTGCGGGAGCTGGAGTTGTCTTCGTCACATCCGATGGAGATATCATCCCTTACGCATATACCCTCACTCAGTTATGCTCAAACAATATGGCTAAGTATCAGGCTCTCACACATGGGCTAGAAATGGCCATGGACAATAAAGTACATAGTTTGAGGGTATATGGAGATTCCAAGCTTGTGATTAATCAACTTCTATCCATATACGAGGTTCGCAAGCTAGAGCTTTTGCCTTATCATGACTATGCGGTTAAACTCGCAGGATGATTTCCGGATATTATAATAAGTCATATGCCGAGAAAGGAAAATGCACAAGCGGATGCCTTGGCGAGTCTTGCTTCTGCACTCACTTCAGTAGATAGGGAGGTTAGCATCAGATTATGTCAAGCATGGGCGGCTCCACCGATCCCTGACAAGGAGGAAACAAATGAAATAAATCTCATATACGTTTGTAACATAGAGAACCAAGATTGGAGGCAATCACTCATCGACTTTCTCGAGCACGGAAAGCTGCCTAACGACCCACAACAAAAAGTAGATGTAAGGAGAAGAGCGCCTCGATTCATATATTTTAAAAATACTCTTTATCGGCGATCATTTGAAGGAGTATTCTTGCGATGCCTTGGAGTGGAAGAAGCCACCAAAGCATTAGAGGAGGCGCATTCTGGAGTTTGTGGGGCTCATTAATCCGGTCCTAAACTTCACTTCCAATTGAAGAGGATGGGATATTATTGGCCGACAATGGTAAAGGATTGTATGGAATATGCGAAGAAGTGTCGAGTATGTCAATTTCACGCTAACTTCATCCATCAATCCCCGAGCCACTTCATCCAACTATAGCATCTTGTCTATTTGAGGCCTGGGGGCTGGATGTCGTAAAGCTCATTACACCCAAATCATCAGGGGGTCACTCATATATTCTGGCGGCAACCGACTATTTCTCCAAAAGGGCCGAAGCCGCATCCTTTCGAGAAGTAAAGAAGGAAACGGTGATCACCTTCATCAAGAATAATATTATTTTTCGTTATGGTGTGCCTCGCTATATCATCATAGATAAGGGCCGGAATTTCTCTAATAAGGCCATTGATAAATTTTGCGAGCAATTTGGTTTCAAATAATATAACTCTTCAATGTATTATGCGGCCGCAAACGGGTTGGAGGAGGCGTTCAATAAAACGCTATGCAATCTTCTAAAGAAGGTGGTCGATAAAGCTAGAAGAGATTGGCATGAACGAGTCGGAGAAGCTCTATGGGCGTATTGTACGGCGTATAGAACCGCGACTCAAATGACGCCATACTCGTTAGTCTACGGCGTTGAAGCGGTCCTTCCACTTGAACGACAAATACCGTCATTGCGAATAGCTATACAAGAGGGACTTTGTCAGGAAGATAATGCGCGATTGAATTGTAGGGACTAGAAGTTTTGGATGAGAAACGTCTTGAAGCCCAGCAGCGGATTGAATGCTATCAGGCGAGATGTCGAAGTCTTTTAACAAAAAGTACGACCTCGCTTCTTTCAAGTAGGTGACCTTGTGGGATGATCCATACGTAGTCCAAGAGGCTTACACTGGGGGCGCCTACAAGATAGTTGATCAAGATGGAGTACGAGCTAAACCAATCAATGGGAAGTTCCTGAAGCGATACTACACCTGAAGAATAACGCTCCATGTTGCATGAGCCTAAACTGCACAAAAAAAAATAATAAATAATATAAAGAAGACAAAAAAAAAGCAAAAAAAAAGAGTAAAAAAGAAAACTAAATAAAGCGTAATACTCCTGGCTCGCACGAGTATAAAATGTGAACGGCTAAATAAAATGCAATACTCCTGGCTCGCACGAGTATAAACTGTGAACAATATAATAAAAGATTATGAAATAATCCTGGTCCACACAAGCTCCGAACCATTTTATTAAAAGGGAAAAGGATTATTGTAGTCCGATATAACATGGGAGAATCAAAGTCCAAAGCATAAATTAATTAGAAAGAAAAAAGGGCTCAAAGTTCCAGAGTGAATTGTGCAATCTCCTCGCTTGAGGTCTCGATCAACTCGCGAAGCTCTTCCAAAGACTGAAGATCATCGTCATGAACCACGTTGACTCCCTCCAAAACATGCATGGATTCCTTCAAACCCTCAACTTTAGCAGCCGCATCATCAGCCTTTGTTGTGACCTCCTTGAGAATATTCTCTCGATCCGCCTTGGCCTTAACGCAATCAGATAATTGTAGTTGGAGTTCTTCAATCTGAATCTCATCTTCAGCAAGCTAGCTCTCTATGTTGGTCTTCTCCATTATGATACCTTTTTCTTCAGCTTCGGCTTCAACGAGACAACTTCTGATCGACGCCACCTCTTTATCACGATTTGCGGCACTCATCACTCCTTTAGTGGCAGTTACTAAGTCTGAGTATCACATGGAGCTTTCTGTGTACTTCTTGATCAAAGAGCGAATGAGAGTAAGATCCAGATGCTCACATTTATCGATGAGCTCGAAAGCATCCTTAATCTCCTCTGCAATAACATGTCCTCTACTGAAAGGGGTCATCGAAATCTTCTCCATGATATCATCCCAAATACTAGCCGCAAACTTCTTATATGCTCATGAGGCTATAAAGTCGAAGCAGAAAGACGATACGGTTTGTGTAGTTGAGATTAAATCAACAAAATGAGAAGGTCCGTAGTTTCTCTTAGGCTGGATCACTTCCTCCATGGCATGCTCGTCCTTGTGAAGCGGCTTTAGAAGCTCCTGACCAAGTGGGCTCAATACAGAAGGCGCACCATTGTCATCCATGAAATCGGCCAACTCTTTCGCGAGCTACAATCGCAAACAAAGCCAAAATAAGACGCGGATCGTCTAAAATATATGCTTAAATGATATGAGATGCTCACCAACTCGTTGCCAGCTGGAATGATGTTATCTGGCATGTTTTCGACTACATCGAGGTTCCCAGATGCATGCTTTGAGCGCCTCTGCCTCTTGAAATGTCTGTTGTCGTCTGGAGTTTGTGACTTTTCAGAAGGTGCAGCTGTTGATGAAAACAAGACATGTTTGTTAACAAGGTAAAAACAAAAAAAATATATAAAACAAAAAAAATGAATGATATATGTGTTTATAAATACCGATATTTGGTGGTAAAGACATTTTCTTTTGGGTGATACCGGCTGGATTGGTTGGCTTTTATCGAGTATCATCATTTTTACGTAGAGGATGGCGTATCCCAGCAATCAGTGCCTCTATCCCTTTTTGGAGGAAATCATCATGCTTCTTTTTCCACTATTTAGAATACTTCTTCGTACAATATGTGTCCAAATCAGTGTAGGAAACGGGAGCACTAGGCACGTACAATCGAGAATTAGTGTCTTTTCGCACTGAGAGACGCCACAATATGTGCCCTTCATCTAACGAGGAGGATCGTATGTCACGTGTCAGTATGTGTGGAATTTCTTGGCAAAGCTGACGGCTAAAGTGTGGAGGATGATAAGGTTTTACAATAAAGGAGTTGCCACGCCTTAATGTCAAATAACATGAGCGGAAGCTTATGAAAAAACTCGATGAATTTTCATCTACGTCAGAAGAATCCTCAATCCAAAGACCGTCCTTTCTGTGGAAGAAGTTATGATACCAATATACGCTCCTTCCACCAAGAATAAGTTCGCGAACCGCACGAGCATCGAAGCAACGTGCCCCACCTTCGCCAGAATAACCAATCATCCGAGGGCCAACAAGGGCGTTTGGAAAGGGAAAGTGAGTCTGAAAATAGAATGATAACCATCCGTACACATAATGTACTGGAAAACAACCTTTATGAACCCTGGCAAGAATGATAACCATCCGCAAGGCTAAAGCCTTTTCCCACTACCATCAAGCTCGCCACTTTGAATATTTCCGGACGTATATATGCTTCGTCACGCGGGAATACAAATACGCATAACCAACAGGGGATGAAGGCAGAAAGATAAGTCTGCAGATGCATTTCTTCGTTAATGCCCAAATCGTCAAATACTCCTCCTTCCTTATGACTCCAAGGAGATGCGTCTGCTATTGGCCCTGCAGGGTTATGAGACTTCTTTGGACGATTTGATTTCTTCGATACGCGTCTAGGAGGCTTAATATAATTTTCTTCTCCCTTGAACCAAAACTTGATCCAAGACGATATAGGAACAACCTCCTTACTCGAGACATATCTATTTTTCTGCCTACTTCTGTCATCCTCAGTGTTTTGTTCTAGAAGGCGAGAAAATGCCAGAAATAAATATGTGCAGCTCTTTGGAAGATATCTGCTTCGGGAGTTCGAGCCAGAGAGTTCTTTCGAGCAAGGGATCGTCTCTTCATATATTCTGCCATTAATAAGAAGCCTGTCAAGTTTATATAGATCCCATACAGAAATTGAAAAAGCTCCACGTGATGTTTCGAGGACGTTAAACTGCGGACACCAAGCTTCACAAAAAGCCCGCATGACATCAGAGTTGCGGTCATAGCTATAGCGTGAACAAAGCATGGCGTCAAGTATGTTGGCCTTCCCGAGAACTTCTTCATTACGAAAGACTGTGTCTTCTAGCCATTCCCAATATTTCGGAATAAAACCGAATTCACCGCGGAAGCGAAGAGTATGCACCCACTCAGACTTTCCTGCAATGACATTCCTCCCTAAAGAACGTGAAGGTATTGGCTCCGCCATGCATGAGCGAGGGAGTGACTTTAATGACCACATGTCCAACAAAGAAGTCTCAGAGATTTTTTGCGACCAATGACTGAGGTTATCACGATTCTCATCCAATTTGTCACGGGGTGAGAAAAAGAAGCGGATCAATGGATGATTGACTACTAATTCCACTCTGTTGCGGAGGTCGCCTTCATTTTCAGCAATAAACAAATACTCGCGTCCCGAAACGACCTTCTTGGTAAAATGAACCATGGCACTAACGAACCCTGCCAAATAAAGGAATAAGTGAGTAAAGTGAAATATCAGCCAAGCATCTCATCGTACAAGGAGGGCCGATGGAATATCCGGCGACGGTCCCATGTGTACGGGGAGGGCCGAGGGAATATCCGGCGGCGGTCCCATGTGTACGGGGAGGGCCGAGGGAATATCCGGCGATAATCTGCGTACTAAAAACAGACTAGCAAAAAAGTTATACAAATAAATGATGACAACTTACGAACCTTTATATCTATGTCTCCACGAAGTAACTTTGAAATATTCCTGAGGGAAGCAGAATGGGAAGGCGGACAATATTAGAAACAAAACGGTACCCTAATCCTGTCAGCTGAATGATTACGAAAAGACGGGAGCGGCTAACGCCCCGTGCGTGAGACGTCCCGTGCATTGTACTAATTTCGACCCTGATTTAGTACATTGTACTAACAAAAATTAGTACACTTGTTATTACTAACGATGTACTAACTACAGTGTTAGTACAATGTACTAATGGGTACTGTTTTTGTACTAGTACAGTTAGTACAATGTACTAATGGTCACTGTTTTTGTACAAGTACAGTTAGTACATTGTACTAATGGTCACTGTTTTTGTACTAGTACAGTTAGTACAATATACAAAACTTTTTTAGTACATTTTTAGAACATTATAGGTGTACTAATTGGTACAAAGCAGTTACAGTGATTTTAGTACAATATACTAACTGTACTAGTACAAAAATAGTAACCATTAGTACAATGTACTAACACTGTAGCTAGTACATCGTCAGTAATTACAAGTGTATTAATGGTCACTGTTTTTGTACTAGTACAGTTAGTACATTGTACTAATGGTTACTGTTTTTGTACTAGTACAGTTAGTACATTGTACTAAAAATCACTGTTACTGTTTTGTACCAATTAGCACACCTGTAATGTACTAAAAATGTATTAAAAAAGTTTTGTACATTGTACTAACCATTACTAGTACGAAAACAGTAACCATTAGTACAATATACGAATGGTCACTGTTTTTGTACTAGTACAGTAACTACATTGTACTAATGGTCACTGTTTTCGTACTAGTAATGGTTAGTACAATGTACAAAACTTTTTTAGTACATTTTTAGTACATTACAGGTGTCCTAATTGGTACAAAACAGTAACAGTGACTTTTAGTACAATATACTAACTATATTAGTACAAAAACAGTAACCATTAGTACAATGTACTAACTGTACTAGTACAAAAACAGTGACCATTAGTACAATGTACTAACTGTACTAGTACAAAAACAGTAACCATTAGTACACTTGTAATTACTGACGATGTACTAGCTACAGTGTTAGTACATTATACTAATGGTTACTGTTTTTGTACTAGTACAGTTTGTACATTGTACTAAAAATCACTGTTACTGTTTTGTACCAATTAGTACACCTGTAATGTACTAAAAATGTACTAAAAAAGTTTTGTACATTGTACTAACCATTACTAGTACAAAAACATTGAAGTTTTGTACATTGTACTAACTGTACTAGTATAAAAACAGTACCCATTAGTACATTGTACTAACACTGTAGTTAGTACATCGTTAGTAATAACAAGTGTACTAATTTTTGTTAGTACAATGTACTAAATCAGGGTCGAAATTAGTACAATGCACGGGACGTCCCACGCACGGGACGTTAGCCGCTCCCCGAAAAGACATGAAGATGTCGTTAAATAAAAAATCAAATTCTCCAAGGGATTGTAAGACAAAATTATTGCTTCAGGGAAATCTCCAGAAAAGCCCACAGACATGCCTGTGAAATGAAACCTCAATGACTAGCTCAGAAATCCAATCTCGACACGTTTGGCAACCTGTTGAGAGAATGTTAGCATCGTTGTCTAAAAAAAAGAATTATAATCAATGGTAAAGACCAAATCCCACAGTTACATCCAAGCTTCTCTCACAACATTTTCTTTCTTTGATCCCAAGTTGGACGTCCTTGGTCGTTTTGTGCAAAGGATGATAGGATTCTCCTGCAAGTGAATAATGATGCAATAAAATAATTATGAAAGAATGAAAGGATGGCCACCGGATGAGAGTCACAACTTACCGGCTATAAATTATGAAGGAATGGGAACCAAAAGCAAGATAGAGGGAAATGTGGGTGTGGAGATTCTAGCTTCTCGCAATCTTATTTATAATCTCTCGAAAAGAATGAATCGAGAAATTTTTTTTACGAGAAGGATTGAAATTAGTGATATTATAATACCAAAAATAAGGGTATACAAGATATTGGTAAGAAGGTGAATATATTCCTAATTGTAGTCCGAACGCTTATGGACGAATCCAACTCATACAAGCGGGAATTTGGATACAAATATTATGGTCACAAGCTCCAAGACGACGAACAAGTTAAAGAGTTTCGTCTATGTGCATTTGTTTTAAAAGAGGGAAAGAAATAAAATTGGAAATATACATTTCCTTTCTTTCGTACGAAGGGGATAAAATAATGTTACATCCCCACCACAATAATATTTAACATTTCCATTTTTACTTCCTTCCAAGGAACAATTGAAGGAATTTCTTTATAATGGGAAATAAAACAAAATTGGAGGTGAGGGGTTGTCTTACGATTATTTTGAAGGAGAAGATATTATCCAGAGAAAATAAAATAAATTCATTAAGGAATATAGCATTGTTTTGGGAAACAAATAAAAGACAGAAAAGGGGACGTCCAAATGATAGCTGGACTTGTCTGCCAAATCCTTATGGTGCCATCTTCTGATCCAGAAGCATATGATTCCAAATCAGGAGAGAATCGCACACAGTGGACGGGTCCATGGTGACCCTTATTGCATCCTATTTCCTCGCCTGTGTGGAAGTCAAAAATGCGAACCCACATGTCTTCTCCTCCGGCAACGAACTTATTCCCAAGCTTTGGTTCCAGAGAGGCTGATTCCACACCACAGGGCATATTGTAGCTCTTAACTAGTCCAAAATGATTTGCATCCCAAAACTTGACTGTAGACCCATCTGCCGTGGTTATGTAACGACCATCCTGGCTAACTTCAGCACTTGTCACAGGAACTCAATATTGTCTGATCAGTGTGAAGCCAAGCCATTGTTCTTACAGAACCGGGAGAACTGTCAACCTCTCTCGGGGGAGCATCAGGTTGATTGAGATCAAAGATTCTGAGTATTTTCTCAAATCCGCCCGTTAATAACAATTGAGTGTCCTGCTCAGAGAAGGCACAAGCCCGAACTATGTGCTTATGGTCAAACGAACGTAATTCATCGCCGGTCAAAGCATCCCACAATTTCGCGGAGAAATCCGCAGATCCAGACGCGGCAGTGTGGAAGATTTGACACAAAAAAAAAAAAATCCTTGTCTCCTTTTATTTTTATTCTTTGGGAAATCCACATATTTTATTCCCCGTACCCCAATATTGTTCAGAGTACGACTATAACAAACAACTCAAGAATACACTAAGACACAGGACAATGGATTACATAAGAAAAGAACTGAACAAAGAGTAAACAACTGAATAAAGAGTTGTACAAGATAGAAGCTTCGACCACCAGAACAGAACAACGAGAGAGTTGATCAGGGTCGGTAGAAAACAAGAATACAAGTGGAATACAAGCAGTAAGAGGGTTACAGCGGAAGACTTCATGCCGTATTCCAATGAAGATATTTACGACGGTACCATATGAGGTAACTCCTATACTGGACATAATGCTTGAATTTGTTCCAGCGATCAGAGTGAGGAGGATCGTAGGGATTTAGGTACCAATTTTTGTCTGGGTCCTCAGAGATGTCAAAGGCAAGATGGGCCAAGACCTTACTTTCAATGACCTTTACAGTCTTTCTTTCTATCTTGGAGTCGAGCCACCGGATGTAGTAGGAGATTCTTTTCAGGTGGATTGGGCACTTCCATGAAGGTTCCTGTCTCTCCCTGTTACTGATCAAACTAGTAAAGTGGTTATAGAGTCTCCAGCTTTTAGGAAAAGGGGGCTTACAGAGGGATCGCCTTCCTGGAGGAGGTCTCATCCTTTAACCTACTATCAACGTCAAGCCGCGACCGGTGCCGAACAGCCCTCCTGGCTTAGGTGGCGAATGGTCCTCTAGGGCGAATCTGATAGCTTTACGGTTTAATCGGACCTGACCTCTTCCTTGAAGACAGATTCCTGTGGTAGACACACTTAATCTAAAAGAAAGTAGACTGGATAATCAGGTTACTACGACCGCTCAGTAGGTAGGAGAGAGCAGTTGCCTAGGAAGTGATGAGAATGAGTTGACTCAAGAATAGAAGACTGAAGGTGAAAGGAAGATGACTGAGGATAACGAGGTAAAACATAATACATAAATATAACAAAACGATGTTTCTGGGTTTTCTGGATTTTGCAAATGTTTTTTGGAGTTTGGGATTTTCTATTGTTTTTTGGTTTATCGAAGGTAAGGGGGTTGCTGAGAGATCTAGAACTAAGGAACCGCTACCCTGGATAACACCTCAAAAGAACTTAGCCAGCCATGGAGAGAAAAATCTACTCGTGTATTAGCTCTGCGAATTGCTCTGCCGATCTCCATGAATGAGAGTGGCTATTTATAATACAAGAGCCTAAGAAAAGGCTTGGCTGTGGTTTCTCCACGGGGCCTTTGCCAAAAGCTAAAGTAAAGCTGAAAGCAATAAAGCTGAAAGCTAAAGTAAAGCTAAATTAGTGGAGGAATCTTGCAGCTTTCTTCAAAAGTCGATTGGCTGCTGGTGTCGACCTTATCGCCAATTCATCTTCTTATTTCCTCGTGGGCGGCTATTCCTTTGGTCGCTTTCCTCGTCTGTCGAGTGAGCGAGCTGATATCCTCTTGTGAGTGGTTGAGGGTCCCGCTTGTGACGATCCTGGGCCTGGACTAGATGAGTTTGGGCCTAGGTCCACTTTGGTCAGAAAACTCTAGGCTATGACCTCCCAATATAGGCCATCCTTATTGTGTTGGTGAAGTGCGCACAATAGCCTATGTACGTGATTAGGGTCCGTATATTGAATCTGGTGTTGGAGGACTACGTCAGGGTCCATGTATGGGACGCCGTTTTCTGTGCAGAGCTTGATCTTCAAGAATTCATTGTTGGTGATTGCCATTTCTCTGTCAGAAAAGTGTGGGCATTCATGTGTTAGAGAAAAAGGGAGACTGGAAAATTTTTCTGAATTGTTGATGGCCACCATTGCTTGTAAGCTGGAGTCGAAGTGCCAGTGCCTGCGAAAAAGATAAACTGAATATGGGGTTAGTTCGCCGAACTTGAAGTACTTGTCCTGGTGGATCTCTATCCATGTGCGCCATTAGCTGAGTGGGGCGAACCATGACAATAGTTCTGCTAAGTGAGCATGAGGCTTCCTGTATGGCGTATACGTTAGGAAGTTCCCAAGTTGATCAAAATACTTAAGAAGTTCTTCAGTGGGAAACTCAAGTGCCATGGTATACTTATGTAGTAAATACCAGAAGAACCATTTTAATTCTTCAGGGAAGACGTTCATTGGTTCGATGGGAATGGCCTTTAAGAATGGATAGCAAGGGTGAAGTCCCTCTTGTGGGAACATCATCTGGCCATATTTGCAGAAGATTCTCTCCAAATACTTCTGTGTCATCGGAACAGAGTGAGCAAGGGCTGTCTCTACATGTTCCTGATTGTCATAGTAATGATCTCTGGAGGAAGAATTCTTCTCATGTCTGTCTGCTTTGGTACGTATGTAGGTATCATTGCCTGTAAGCTTGGACTTTCTTGGAGTACAGGGTGAGTGATATCAAAAGGTCTGGATAGAAAATCAGCTACGACATTGCTTGTACCTTTGATATGCTTAACAGTGAATGAATACTGGGAAAACCATTCTGATAGCCTGAGCAGTTGAGCATTGGGTATCTTCTTCTGTGTGAACTTGAACATTGATGGGAAAAAAGACATGTCACTTTCAACAATAAAGTGGTACCCAATCAGATGGAACTCAAACCTTTTAATTCCATATTTGACTGCCAGTATTTTCCTTAACAGTCGAGTGGTAGTGTTGCTCGGCTTGGTTAAACCTGCCAGACTTGTATGCACAGATCTGTCGTTTTCCCTCCTTTTCCTCAATTAGGATGGCGGCCCAAAACTGGTCACTAGCATCTGTTTGGAGTATCCTTACTCCATCTGAAGGAATCTGCAAGGGAAGAAGCATCTGTAAATGGGCCTTTAAATACTTAACTGCTTCCGTTTGGGCTGTTCCCCAAGGCTGTGATCCTTTCTTCAGCTGGGCTTCCAGTGGGCTAGTGTACCTGCTAATATTGGGCACAAAATCTCTCAAGTAGTTAACAATTCCCAGAAATTGTTGGACTTGTTTAATGGTCATATTTAAGTCCGGGAATTTTAACAGTTCTTGGGCTATATGTGGTCCTGGATGGTATTGTCCGTTTGAGAGTTTCATTCCTAAGAATTCAACTGAGTGTTCAAATAGTTTCACTTTCCTTTCAGAAAGCATGATGCCATATTTCTGCACAAGGCCTACAAATTGTTCTATCAATAATTCATGCGAAGGCCTGTCTGGACTGAATAGTAGAATATCATCTATGTAGATCAGTGCAGAGTACAAAATGGGTTCAAAAATCTTAGTCATGGCATTCTGGAAGAGTGAAGGGGCAGTCTTAAGTCCAAAGGGTAATACCGTCCAATGGTAGTGTCCATCTGGGATGCAGAATCCCGTTTTCCATCTTTCATCAGGATGTATGCCAAGTTGCCAAAAGCCACTTTTAAGATCAAACTTAGAAAATATTTTTGCTTTGGCCAATGATGAGAATAATGCCGTTCGTCTTGGCAAAGGGAATTTATTATCCTGCAAAAAGTGGTTGAGAGGCTGGTAGTTTATTACTAACCTTTTCTTGCCTCGGATCTGATCTGCTTAGATGGCAGAAGAAAAATAGTTCTGAACAGGCAAGAAGAAAAATAGTTCTGAACCGTAAAGCTATCATATTCGCCCTAGAGGACCATTCGCCACCTAAGCTAGGAGGGCTGTTCGGCACCGGTCGCGGCTTGACGTTGATAATAGGTTAAAGGATGAGACCTCCTCCAGGAAGGCGATCCCTCTGTAAGCCCCCTTTTCCTAAAAGCTGGAGACTCTATAACCACTTTACTAGTTTGATCAGTAACAGGGAGTGACAGGAACCTTCATGGAAGTGCCCAATCCACCTGAAAAGAATCTCCTACTACATCCGGTGGCTCGACTCCAAGATAGAAAGAAAGACTGTAAAGGTCATTGAAAGTAAGGTCCTTGCCCGTCTTGCCTTTGACATCTCTGAGGACCCAGACAAAAATTGGTACCTAAATCCCTATGATCCTCCTCACTCTGATCGCTGGAACAAATTCAAGCATTATGTCCAGTATAGGAGTTACCTCATATGTTACCGTCGTAAATATCTTCATTGGAATACGGCATGAAGTCTTCCGCTGTAACCCTCTTACTGCTTGTATTCCACTTGTATTCTTGTTTTCTACCGACCCTGATCAACTCTCGCGTTATTCTGTTCTGGTGGTCGAAGCTTCTATCTTGTACAACTCTTTGTTCAGTTGTTTACTCTTTGTTCAGTTCTTTTCTTATGTAATCCATTGTCCCGTGTCTTAGTGTATTCTTGAGTTGTTTGTGATAGTCGTACTCTTGCTATAATATATACCGGAAAGAACATTACCTTGAGGATCGAAGAAAAAAAGGAATGAATATTTACTAATATATTTGCATATATTATGTCCATACCTATACGCTTCACGTAAATCCATATATATATATATATATATGTGTGTGTGTGTGAGGAACAAACACACGTTTAGCATATCAAAGCAAGACAAGATGAGTTCAAGAAAAAGAAAGGGAAGGGAACTACGTGTTGCGAAAAAGAAGGATTGTCCCAAGATTATGGAACGCTTTTTGAATGGGATGATGATATAGTCCCTAAGAAGACTCCGATGGAAGTCGAACTAGGAGTTTTGTGGAAGGAATTCGATCAATGTCTCGAAGACGTCAAAGCGGGAAAAAAGAGCGTTGAGGATAGCAACCGAGAAAGAGAAAAAATCACCAACGAGGAGTACCAACATGATCCGTGTCGCCGAGGAGAGCGCGATGGGAGATTGGATGAAGAAATCGGAATTAAGTGCATACATTGTGGTTTTATTATACACGAAATTCGAGATATATGTGCACCATTCTTACATCCGTAGGTGATATGTACAAGGTGGTCGGATAATAAAATTGATGGTTTTATGCCGCTATAATTATGTGATAGTAAAAGAAGACAGGAACCTTCGTGACTCTGTTTCCTCTATCATACATATATCAGCCATCATCGCAATAGTTCCTCCACCCAAACTCTCGTTGGCAAGAGCAGGTCTAACCAAACATGAAATGTGCGACTATGTGTAGAAGTAATGTAACAGCAGGTCTAACAAAACATCTGTTTCTTCTTGTAAAATATTTTGCAAATGCAGCCAGGCAAGATGAAGGATGCACACGGAATAAAGGATGCTTTTAGGACTTTCTTCATGCAGAAATTATGTACAGCAGTTCTGAACCATTAAGCAGTTCTGAACCATTAAGCACAGGGAATGAGGATGATACCAATTTATCACTCCATCCATGGATAAGAGTGTGGTTCTGCTCGACAACTTCACTTTTCCCCTTCCTTAGGGAATCAAACTTCTCAGATATTGCATCGGAAACAAGTCCAAGCATCATCGCAAATATTAGCATTCCCCCAAAGCTGATTGAAAGAGAAATTAGCCTAGGACCCAAGCCTTCTAAATCCACGTGATTGCCAGCAATAGTCACATATGTCCACGACAACCAAAGGCAATCTGCGAAGCATTCGTCTGTGACTCCATAAAGTGCCAAGCCTCCGAGGCAAATGAGCAATGATAACTCTATGAAAGTATAGTTATTTATGTCAATTTCATACCTAGGATTTGTTAGATTTGTAAAATATTGCGCTTATTTCATATTATTTCTTGTTATTTGACATTATTCTCGAGAATTGGGATACTGCCGAATTTTGGGTTTATTTCAGATAAAACCGGAAACAAGAAGATTTCGGCATATCTAGAAAGATTTTGGCTAAGGGAAAGACTTGAAGGTTACACGTGGGAGGATGACTAATTGAAGAAAAAAATATTTTATCCAGATTTTCAGAGATTCTTTAGGTTTTATTTTTAGGACAATAAAAGGACTTTGTTCCTTAAGGCGACAGAAAAGAATTCGACATAGGACAGGATTCGACAAGGGAGAAGAAGGGAGTTAGCTTATTGTTTTAGGATGCTTTTCGTTTCTTTGAATTGTGTCTCGAAAACAATGCTCGGCTAAACTTTCTTTGCTAAGATTATGTTGAACTGAATTGAGTAGTTGAATTTCCTGAACTCGTTTAGAACAAATTTGTGCTTTGGATGTTTATTTATTTCGTTTGATCTTAATGCATGCAATTTGTCTGATCACCGAATTGTATTGATTTGTTATCCTAATTTAAACTCGGGAGAGGAATTTTAGGAGAAAACATGAACGAAATAGCCATGGTTAATATCGCGGGAGCGAATTGGCTAGTAAGTAGTATCGGGAGATATACTTCTAGGTAACCGATAAAGGATTGAATCTTAATGTGTTCTGGCCTTCGTAATTCACTATAGAGATATAGGTTTATGGTGGTTTAGAATAATCCTTTGTAAACTCGGGAGAGGCACTTAGGGACATAAGAATCCGGTTAGTAAACAAAATTAGTATAAATTTGGGATAAACGAGTGAAGGGGTTTAACGAAACAAGGAGGGGATACTTGATCCTAGGTTTTTCTATCTATTGAATTCTGATTCTTTGCTTTGATATTTATTTCTTACTAGTTTAATTTTCAGATTTAAAAACTCAATTTTTCGTATTTGCTTGGCTACATAAAAATTGCAATTGTGTATGCTAAAGGATTTTAATTGCTATTCTCGTGGAAACGATAACTCTACTCATATCTATATTACTTGTTGCGATCTGTATACTTGCGGTGTGCGAATTCTGCGATCAAGCAACAGCGTGGCAATGAGTAATGCCAAAGGCTTGGCATAAGGATGAATCGAGAACAATACATTCACGCGGTACGCTAGTTGCTTGTTCAGGGACACTTCCTCTGACACACCGTCTGATGACCTCGACTTCGAAAATCTATCGATGCATTTGAAAAACAAGGCTTGCAATCCGATCTCCAGCTCCGAGAATTTTACCTATAAAGCAACAGTGAGCACTATCAAAACGAGCCAGTTGAACTAAGATCACGACAGACTGACACGACGCAAACAGAGAAAAATTACTTTACCTGCAAATCGAGGACCTCGGCACGCAGTGCACAATTTCTGTTCACCAAAGCACTGAAAGCCGTCAAAATTATCTGTCAAGCAAACAAAGGATCAACAATTCATGTTCGCCGAACACGAATTCTCCGCTTTCCTAGTCAACAATAGGCAAATGGTTCATGCCTCGACGAAATCATTGTCCACAGAAACAAAAGACATTTGGGGCTACTTCAGCATCGGGATGGATTCCTTGGCAATTTAAAAAGTTTTGGATTACCGGGTTTGTTATTGCTTTTAATAGTAAGAAAAATGCATTCATAAATTTATATCTACAAGAATTGGTTAGTCTGCTGAGTCCTCCCTGGATGAAGATACAAATATGTAAACATCCTCGAACACAGACTATAATTTCACGAAAAAAAATACAAATATGTAAACATCCTCCAACACAAACTATAATTTCACCAAAAAAAAAAATGTATCTCCATACATAGAAAAGATTGGTCGTGGTTCAAAAGAAAATACTTTAATTCTATCCTCTCACATCATATAGTGCATATGAGGAACGAATTAAAGTGGGGCATTTGTAGACATTAAAAGTTTGTCAAGAATGATACATTGGGTCTTAGTCAATAACTACAATAGGTTATAAACCCAATTATTAAAAGTGGGCTTGAAACACAAATGGATTATATATTCAAATCTATGGAATAATATGTTAGGGTCTCATAAAAGCCACAAGCCCAATCCAAACAAAAGTGTTTTGGGCCTAAATAAGCCCAAATTTAAGTTCGGCCCAAGGCCCGGTACATGGAAAGTTACCTAATATGGGATGACCAACTTCCTAATATAAATCGGCACTGGAGGCCTATAAATGGAGCCATTCTCATTCATACACAACACAACAACAACACTCTACACACATAGGTGGAGAGAATACTCTTAGAGCTCTCGAAGACTCTAGCCGCCTCCTGCTCGTCGAAGCTCTGCCGACGTCCATTGCCCGGTGTTCTTCTGCAACGCGCCCTGAGGTTCTACTGGATCACGCCCAAAGGCCCCGACGACTTCATCAAGTTACCGAAGCTCTGTCGGATCACGCCCAAAGGCCCCGACGACTTCATCAAGTTACCGAAGCTCTGTCGGATCACGCCCATAGGCCCCGACGACTTCGCTAATATTTCATCCAGAAGTTCTGCTAAAATTTTGCCAGAACTCAGGATCACCATCTACAGACGTTATTCTTCGAAGATCGAATCAGAGGAATCACGTGCTTTTCTCGTGACCAGAGACAGAGTCCGCTACATATTTTAATACGACAATTTGTACGCTGATATTTCTTCGTGAGATTTTAGTGTTCACAGACACAAAAACATTTATCGTCAGTGATTCGATCTGATTGCGACACTTGACTCAAAGTCAAACGAAGTCAACTAAATGCCCGCTTGGGTCTGAAGTGATCGTATGCGCCTTATTACAAAAGATAAAAACACTGCTAATCGTCGTTTGCACTCCATCACGTGGTTCTGTTGTCTTCCTACCATCACATTCGATTGGGAATCATTTGCCGGCTGCTTCACTTGACTACACCACACGGTCCTCGTTCATCTTCATTCGACTGAATGCTCTGTTTGGTTCGCTCGGTTACTCTTCTTCGAACGTCCCCTTTTCCTTTGTCTAACATCTTTTGATGGATCCCAATGCTGTAGGCATCAACTACCATCCCAAACAAGCCGAGAATAGTTTATCTCCATAAACATTATGCCTCCCTTCTTATAAAATTTTCGATGTGGGTCCCTTTGTCTTGTACTTTTTTGTCTTCTAGTAGAGCAACTCTAAACCTTTCATCTTCAACCTTTCCTTCTTCCCCATCCCCAAGCCATTGCAACTGCTCGAATTTCGTAACCAACTGCAGTAATGGCGCCGCCGATATTCTACAACTACGCTCCACTAATGGGTGTAGATATTTCAATCTTGTCAGGTGCACTCTAAGAAAGAAAGGAGTTTTAGGTTTGACAACTCATCTAGATGTTCTCGAAGTCAGGAAAGTGGAAAATAACCATCGAACCCTTTTTCCGATCGCACCCTTTTAAAAATGGTTTAGTCTCACCAGATTTGTCGATCAAATTTCGTCGACCCAGAAAACCGGTGGAGAACAATTGCGTCTAACAATGCTAATTTGCATGCGTTCCCAATTGTAAGTTCAGGGAATAATTTCTTAAAATGGGCTAGTGAGAGGTTGAAAGTCCATAAAGACAAATGGAGATCTTTAGGCATCTTTAACCTTATTCAAGCGTCAATCGAGCCCATGAGAGTCAATCCCCGTCCAGTTGCCACTCCGTTAGCGTCCTGAAACCCAATTGTATTTTTGACCGGGTGTTACATATGTGGGGAAACCCCAAGATTAGTCTTGGTGGAGAGCGATCTAGAATTTTCTAAGCAACGGATCAACTCAGTTATCTCTTAACATCTTAGCAAGGATTCGTCGACTTGGAAGGAACGAGAACAGTATGAGTTTCTATAGGAATGGATTTCAAAATTTATCTTCTATACAACAGGGTTACGGAAGCGGCTAACGTTACGTGCACGTAACGTTACGTAGTTTACTAAATTTCATCAATCGGTTAGTAAAATTTACTAACTTTTTTAGTAAATTTTACTAAACAGTGACAATTTTTTTAGTAAAATTGTTAATAATCGGATACTAACGGGGTTAGTAAATTTCATTAGTAATTTAATAACCCCATTAGTACCCGATTACTAACGTTACTAACCCCGTTAGTATCCGATTACTAACATTTTTACTAAAAAATCTATCTTGATTCGTAAAATCGGTAGTAATCGGATACGAACGGGGTTAGTAACGTTAGTAATCGGATACTAACGGGGTTCGTAACGTTAGTAATCGGATACTAACAGGGTTAGTAAATTACTAATGAGATTTACTAACGGGGTTAGTATCCGATTACTAACAATTTTACTAAAAAAATGGTCACTGTTTAGTAAAATTTACTAAAAAAGTTAGTAAATTTTACTAACGGGGTTAGTAATCGGATACCAACGGGGTTAGTAAATCTCATTAGTAATTTACTAACCCCGTTAGTATCCGATTACTAACGTTACGAACCCCGTTAGTAACCGATTACTAACGTTACGAACCCCGTTAGTATCCGATTACTAACGTTACGAACCCCGTTAGTATCCGATTACTAACGTTACGAACCCCGTTAGTATCCGATTACTAACGTTACTAACCCCGTTAGTATCCGATTACTAACAATTTTAGTAAAAACGTTAGTAATCGGATACAAACGGGGTTAGTAACGTTAGTAACGGATACTAACGGGGTTAGTAAATTACAGGGTTAGTAACGTTAGTAATCGGACACTAACGGGGTTAGTAAATTTCATTAGTAATTTACTAACCCCGTTAGTGTCCGATTACAAACGTTACTAACCCCGTTAGTATCCGATTACTAACGTTACTAACCCCGTTCGTATCCGATTACTACCGATTTTACGAATCAAGACAGATTTTTTAGTAAAAATGTTAGTAATCGGATACGAACGGGGTTAGTAACGTTAGTAATCGGGTACTAACGGGGTTAGTAAATTACTAATGAAATTTACTAACCCCGTTAGTATCCGATTACTAACAATTTTACTAAAAAAATGGTCACTGTTTAGTAAAATTTACTAAAAAAGTTAGTAAATTTTACTAACCGATTGATGAAATTTAGTAAACTACGTAACGTTACGTGCACGTAACGTTAGCCTTTTCCACAGGGTTACACAATCTATCGAGGTTCAGGCTCTTTGGCAAATTTTTTGATGCAAGCCACGGAACCAGTAACTCTCGCTCATTTTCTTCTTTGCTTTGACTGTCTATTATAATTTGAGTAAATTACAATTGACGACTATAATAGTTAAATCGATTCAAGGAAAAACTAATTTATCAAATTAGTCTAATGTAAGAATGAGAGAATCTACATAGTTTGATGGATAATTTAGTTGATGATCGACTCGGAAAATCTAATCAGTCGATAGAGATTTTCCCAATCGATGGTATCTAACTCGATCGATGGAGGATTATCCCCATTGATGGAGAAAATTTAAGTCATGGAGGATTCTCCAATATTCTCCCGTCGATAGAGAAATCAGTCGATTAAGAAAATCTAAAGGACAGTCTTGATAAGATTTTACAAGTAGAAGATCACCATTAAAACGTGCAGAAATTGAAGATAACTGCCAAATGGAAGTTGAAAGATGAAGAGTAACCGTAATTGAAGATTCTCTATAAATAGAAGTAAGACCAAAAGAACAACACACCAACAAGCCGGGCTGCTTGGTTGTCTTCCGGTAATCTTTTCTCCATAAATAGAAGTAAGTGTTTTTGTTTATGTGTTCTTGTTCTTGTTCTTTATATTTCTATCTGTTTAAAAGTCTTGGCGACCATATTTTTTAACCTTTTTAGTCCCCGTTATATCGTGATGTGTTTCGTCCTTAAATACATTTTTGGCAACTTGATGCGGGGACGGGGTGGATCGGTTCGGTTGCTCAAACGACACAAGGGAACCAATATGGCGAACACTGGTAGATGAGGGTTGATAAACTGGAAAGTAAATGATAACGATGGTAAAGACCAAACTTAGTCTTGAATGCAGTTTTCCATTCGTCTCCTTCTCTCATTCAGATCTGATGGTAGCCGCTTATCAAGTCTACCTTTGAAAACACAGTCGATCCATGTAATTCATCAAGCATATCATCAAGACGAGGAATAGGAAACCTGTACTTGATGGTGATTCGATTGATCGCTGGGCTGTCGACACACATTCGCCACGAGCCATCCTTCTTGAAGCAAGAATTGCTGGGACAGAACATGGGCTAAAACTCTCCCGAACAAAACCACGTTCCATGAGCTCATTAACCTGACGTTGCAGCTCTTCCGCCTCGTCCAGGTTGCATCTATAAGCTGGACGATTGAGTAACGATACTCTAGGAATGAGATCGATTTGATGTTGGATATCCCTCAAAGGTGGAAGTCCACCCAGCATCTCCTCTGAAAACACGTCCACAAACTCCAAAAAGAGTTTTTAAACCTGTGGAGGTATGGCTGAAGCATGTTCTCCTTCTTCATCGAACAACATCAGCATATAGATCCTCCTTTCGCCTTGAATCATCTGAGACAACTCCACTTGCGTCGAACTGGATTCTTGCTCGCTTGATGGTATCGCAG
Source organism: Melastoma candidum (assembly GCA_023653495.1). NCBI lineage: Eukaryota > Viridiplantae > Streptophyta > Magnoliopsida > Myrtales > Melastomataceae > Melastoma > Melastoma candidum. The sequence continues at coordinate 10,301,232 of CM042888.1, read as the reverse complement.
TCGTCATCGATAGGGTTAGAAGGGTGATCTTCTTTTGGTCAAGAATGATGGAGCAAGTATTCTTGAACCCATCATGTATTGCACATCGGTCGAACTGCCACGGTCTCTCCAACAGTAAGTGACAAGCGACCATGGGTACGACATCGCACGTGACAGTATCCTAGTAGTTCTTTCCAATACTCAACGACACCGGAACTTGCTTTGTGACTCTCATGTCACTCTCCTTGCTCAATCACTGAAGCTTATATGGTCGAGGATGCGGCTTGGTCGATAACTTCAACTTTTCGACCATGGTGGTAGAAGCCACATTAGTGCAACTCCCACTGTCGACTATCACCTGACAAACTTTCCCTTGCACGGTGCAATGGGTTTGAAAGATTTTCTCGTGCTGGTCGACTTCTTTGGTTATATCATTCGCATTGAGAGCCTTTTGAATGACCAAGTGCTCTTCCTCATCAGGCTCCTCAACATACTCTTTTTCGACGTCCCAAATAGGTTCCCCTAGTTGTTCGTCCATCTCCTCTTCGCCTAGATTCTCCATGATAGTTATCGCTCGTCGATTAGGACACTCTGCCGCCATGTGCCCAATCCCTTGGCACTTGAAACACTTCTTCGCCCCAACATTGATAGGTGGGGAACAAGGGTCCACTTTCGCCTTTCCTTTGTCCATCGACGGGCTGGATCTCATAGACACAATCCCTTTGCTGAAAGGCGTCGTCCTCATAGTCGCTCTAGCACTCGCCTTCTTCGCTTGTTGCTTCTCAACCTTGTAGGTAAGATTGCAAACATCCGAGAAACTCCAATACGGCTGAAGTTCCACTGCGTCGGCGACGTGTTGTTTCAGTCTTCTTAGATACCTAGCGATAGTCTGCTCTGAGGGTTCAGGTAAATCGCTCTATATCATCAACCTCTCGAACTCGTGAGTATACTCCGCTACACTCAATGTTTATTGTAACGAGTTCAGCTTGAGGAATAGGTCTTGTCTGTATCGCTCAGTAAGAAATTGCTTCCTCATCGCTCACTTCATCTTTTCTCATGAGCGAATCTTCTCCTTTCATTCCTTTCATCGCCGAAGGTTAAAGTTCTCCCACCATAGACTCGCATATTTACGGAGTCGTAAAACTGCTACCTTCACTTGTCGATCTTCCCGTATTTCCTCATATTCAAATATTCGCTCAATCGACTGAAGCCAGTTGACGAACTCCTCGGATCTAGCCTTCTGTCAAACTCCGGGATGTCCACACGGATATTAACAGGTCGAGCTGGCTGTCGCTCCAGGTGACTTCTCCTCGAACGCTCTTCGTCACTTAAGCCATCCACAAAAGGGTTGTATTCATACTTTGTTTCGTCACTTAAGTTATTTAAGTCATCCACAAAAGTCATCACTCGGATAATCTCGCCACACACGGAATCCACCGAGTGATAAGAGAAAGAGAGACTCAAAGAGTTTCTGGGTTTCAATGTCTGAATTCAAGATAAGCTTTCCTCTGGGTTTCAATGGCTTATATAGGTCACCCCAAAGGAAAGACAATAAAAGGAAATGAAATAAAAGATACAGAAATAAAATCAAAAGATAAGGAAGGAAAATATAATATTTCTTCCCAACAAGATCTGAAAAGTTAGTGGGGGAGGGTAGTGGAGCAGGCGCGACGTTTGGGTTGCGATAGTCAAACTCGAACCGTCAGGTCGTAACCACCTCTTGGGTTCCTCGACGCCTCAGCCTCTTTCGCCTGACAGTGTCGCTTCGCCCGATGACTTTGCCCTTTCGCCTGTCGCTTGATCCGACCACTCCAGCAGCGTGAGTTCCGCTTGTCGCCCGGTCGTTGGAAGTGAGGCGACACCAACACTACCCTTGTCGCCCAAGCTCATCCATCTCGCATCAAAACTACAGTGGGAGTCGAAACAAGTTTCGTGTGAATATACGAAATGTCAACATGTTTTTGGTGCAATGACTGGGACGATGATCCCTTTCACGACGAAGGGTTGGCTCAGTCCCACGATGAAGATTCGGATGAGGCTTTGAAAATTGCCCTTTGAGAGTTAGATGTGCGAATAACTATGAAAATTGCCCTCTGAAGTATAACGGAGCGACTAGAAAATGTATGTCGGGAATTTAAAACTTTTCGTTAGATGACTTTATGTTTGGCGATTCTTACTCCTACGCATGTTCATATGTAAACTCGACAAGTAACTACCGAGAGTGATAAAAAAAAATATGTAACTCTCTGCAAGTTCTTCTTGAAACCCGACAAGTAGTCGTGAAGGATCAATCGATGTGTAATGCTTCGAAGATCCAGTCGACTGAAAGTGATCTAAAATTATATGACACAAAATCCTGTCGAAATAAACTAGTCATGCCATTCATAAGGGTAATAACGCATGTTCCCAGTAACATTCGACAAATAATTGTTAAGGGTGATCGACGAATATGCGACACTCTGAAAATTCAATCGACTAAAAATAATACTCTATTCGAAAAATTAATTATGAGGTGGCGTACGATATTCGACATGTCGACAAGGGGCATTAATCTCTTTGAAAGGTAGTGGTTTTGGACAACCTATGTTAGTTTAATTTATCATTTACGTAACTATTTCCCTATGTTGTAATAAAAGAGGATCGGTTAATTAATATCGAATATTCTCACTCGATTGATTTTTTTTTATAATAAAAAGGTTGTTTGGACTTAGGTGTGATTCGACTGGAAAAAAATAGAAAATATTTTTCTTCGATTAAGCCAGAAAGATGACAATAATTAATTCAAAGAAATTCCCTTCATTAATTGTCGGGAGGGGGGCAAATGTTTACCCCAGATAATTTTGGACTGTCGATTATGATTTGAGTAGAAAACAATCGATGAATATAATAGTTAAGTCAATTCAAGGAAAATCTAATTTGTCAAATTAGTCTACCATAAGACTGAGAGAATCTACTTAGTTCGATGGTTAATTTTGTAATTTTGTGGAATTACTTATCCATCGGTCTATTAGCAAGCGATCTCTCTAGGGATTGTGAAAGATGTTCCACTCTTATTCTTGTTATTGCTTCGACTCATATTCCCAAAAAAGTGGATCCCGCTCTAATAGCTCCGAATAAATTAAATACATGCATTAAGATAAGAAGGTTTCTTATTCCACAACAACGAAAGCGCTTTTTCACCCTTTTGTATATTAGGGGATTTCACTTAGAAAAGAAAAAGAAAATGTTCCATACTAACAAATTCAGGTCCATAACCATGGGTTCCAATGTACGAGATCTTGTAGCACTTACCAATGAGGCCCTATCGATTAGTATTACACAGAAGAAATGAATTCTAGAAACTAATAAAATTAGTTATGCTCTTCAGGGAAAATCTAATTAGTCAATAGAGATTCTCCCAGAAAAATCTAATTCCATGGAGGATTCTCACAATATCTAACTCCGCTAGACAAAATCCAAATCCGTCGATGGAGAAATATAACTCCAATCGATGGAGTATTCTCCTAGTCGATGAAAAAAATCTAACTCAATTGATCGAGGATCGTCCTAGTCGATAAAAATCTAACTCCATGGAGGATTCTCCGAGTGGATGGAGAAAATCTAAGCCAGTCGATGGAGGATTTTCCCCATGGACGGAGAGAATCTAATTAGTCGATGGATAAAATCTATCCCAGCCGATCCAAAGACAGATCAGTCAAGGAGAAAATCTAACCTGGGACAATCTTGAAGATAAGATTTTACAGGTAGAAGATCACAATTAAAACGTGAAGATAACTGTCAAATGGGAGTTGAAGAATTAAGAATAATCGTCATTGAAAATTCTCTGGCAAAACCAGAATATCAACACAATAACAACAACAAGTCAGACACATTGCCTTTATCTTAATTTTAGGGTAGAATCTCTTGGTAATCTTTAGGAATCTCTGTAATAGTTTCTTATAAAGACCTCGAAAGGCTACTTGGTTGTCTCCCTGTAATCTTTCTCTAGAAATGGAAGTAAGTGTTTCTTTTTTCATGTGTTCTTGTCCTTTACATTTCAGTCTGTTTAAAAGTCTTGACGACCATATTTCTTGAACCTTTTTAGTCTCCGTTATATCGTAACGTTTTTGTCTGCAAACACTTGGTATATAGAGGAATGTTCGAAGCATTGCCTGGGAAGAATATCGGTGTAGCTAGGGGGCTCTCACTAAAGTTAAAGACCCATCATGTTTTCTGGCAAAGCCAACACCCAGCCCTCTATGAATTGTCTATGCATGGATCCATCTATATTTTCCTGGCTTCTGCTGTAACTTCAAACCTCACATACGAGACTCTCCCACTCACTTTTATGGAAGGGAAATAATCGCTCATTTTGCATACGAAGGATGGGGAAAGGAGACAACGACTAGATATTTGAATAACTACATTTCGGAGAAAACGCTGTTTGGTGGCCTTTCCTAGAAAATAATCAATTAACAACACTTCGATGTGTAGGCCAACACCACGAGTTCTGGAACGTTGTTCTTTTCCTAAGGGACCTTTTTGCTTGCGAGACGAGAGGTTTTAAGGTTGAAGTTTATAACTCGCAAACTTTGCGCCAAGCAACTCGGATTTGTTCAAAGTTCAGCTCTCCTTTTTTTGAACTCTGTTACACTAAGAGGGGGTGAATTAGTGTTAAAGTCCAATTATGAATTTTTAACTCTTTTTCAACAAACCCCGCAACGGAAAAAAGCTTATGTAAAATAGAACCATAGAGACAAGCTTCTGTAATACAGAACGTATGTATGTGATTGCGAGTTGTTTGATGGATGCAAGGATATTTATAGTGGTTCGCCAACTTACCTACATCCACTCTTCACCCAGAATTTGGATAGTTATCACTTAGACGTAACATAGCAGTGATTACATAATGTGATACGTGATCAACCTTTTATATCACAGACCAGAAGGTTCTGCACCACAGCTGACTTAATTACACAGCACATACTAGAATGTTCTGTACTAAATGTGTTAACTCTTTACAGCACAGACCAGAAGGTTCTGTACCAAATGTGTCAACTCTTTATAGCATAGACTAGAAGGTTCTGTACCAAATGTGTCAACCCTCTATAGCACAACCAAAAGGTTCTATACCAAAGGTGACTGATTTTCACAGCACAGACCGAAAGGTTCTGTACCATAGATGATTGAGTTGCCTTGCACAGACCGGAAGGTTCTGTACTAAATGTGTCAACCCTCTATAACACAGACCAAAAGGTGTCAATCCTCTACAGCACAGACCATAAGGTTCTGTACTACAAGTAACTGATTTTCACAGCATAGACCGAAAGGTTCTGTACCACAGTGACTCGGTGAATGGATTAACGTGACTATCGAAAGTAACCGGTTGTTGGATGTTTCTCTCAAGCGGTGTTCTCTCCTGTGCAGCAACCTGTCGTGGCTTCCTTCGATACTTTTCATTCCGGCGGCGTCTTCACCTGCACAACAACCTGCTGCGATTTCCACAGGACTTTTAACTCTGGCGGCGTCCCCACCTAGACAGTAACCTGCTGCGACTTCCCTTACGCGATCCCTGGAGACAGCGACTGAGCAGACACAGAACCCCTGCTCAAGGTTCTCTTGCGTGATCCCTCGAGACTTTGGCTAAGTAGACACAGAACCCCTGCCCAAGGTTATCCTGAGTGGTCCCTCGAGACTATGGCTAAACAGACACATAACCCTTACCCAAGGTTATCTTGCACACACAGAACGTTACACCACAAACGCTGGTTAGTTCCTCACCTTCTGTGCTCCAAAGGTATTTGCCCTTCTCCCTAGCCCACTGTACGTTGGCCACGTTAGTAATTTGTCGCACGCCTCCACCAACGTCTCCTCCAAACTCCAACCAAGAGTCCATTGTGGAACCCAGGCTATTCTCCTAGAAGACTTCACCAACGATGCAGCCTTCTGCAACTAGCATCCCTCGCGTGTGACTATCAAAGCTTAAACTAAAAGTTTACAAGCTCTCAGCACGTTCTCTGGATTTTACACAATAATACACCAACAACAACCGACAACACCACAAGAGAAGTGTGGTTGAGTGTCCGTAATTATACAAAATGTCTTAGGCTAAATGTATAAGGTAAATCTTGATCAGCCTTCTACAAACAAAGACAACAAAAGATTAGATAGGATTACAATTTAATATTTACAAAAAAAAGGTCATACCCAGGCATATATTCTTTAGGTATTCATATCATATCAATAGTATTATGATTTGATGATTATTTCCATGAATATTATGACGCAGAAGGTTCTGGCTGAACCTTATCGGCAACCTTCTGCGAATGGAAATAATCCAAGATTAACTTCCATAATTCCCAAATTCGATTTCATTTTGTCCAGGACATTTATTCTAACAAACCTAGACATATGACATGGATAATCATCCCAAATAACGGTTCATTGATGATCAGATTGATCCATAGAAGGTTGGAGACAACCATGCATAACCTTACTATAAATAGGTGATATATTATCCTTCGTGGAAAATATAATTTCTATTATGATTATTTAGAATCCTAATCCAGGGATTTCGATTAGATTAATATCTTGATCAATTCATTTTCATTTTATAACAATAATTTAATTACAAAAATATTTCTTACAGAAAGTTCTCAACATGAGTAGTTTTTGTAGCGCAAATGTTTGACTTCTATTTCACATAAGGTAAAGGCTCATCATCAAAACTTTTTCAACAAACTCCTTCAACATATGCTTCAATAATCGAGAAGTGATTGCCTTCTCCTATGAATCGAGGGTAATGCTTTAGTGATTGAGGATTCTTTGTCCCGCCACAAATGAGCATGTCCACTTTCTCCACAAATACATTAAAACTTGCAAACTAAATAAAAAAGAAGTCCCTTTAAACTTGTTAAGCTTTTTATTTAAAAAAATCCCAAATTTTAACATTACCCATGTAAAAAATTAGGAACACTAAAATTTGGTATTACTGGATAAAAAATGGAGATCCTTAATTGAGTCATAAAGTTATATGCTTATCACTATAGGCCCACTTTTATAGTAAGGGCTTCGCTACTCATTAAATTCATGGTTCACAACACTAGTTTCATGCATATGTAGCTATATAAAGAGTTTCAACTAATCGATACAGTAAGTTACTGAATAAGTTCAAAAATGAGATCTTTATACGTATTAAATTATATAAAATAAACCAAGTAATACAAGAAAGGTCGTTGTTTTACTCACACCTCAGCCACTGTCGCTTCCTTAAAGTATCAACTTGCTCTTCATCGATTAAGCGAACGACGAAGCAACGAATAATATACGCCACGAGATTAGTTTCATTTAGGCGAAAGGAATCTGAAGCGCCCCCATTGAGGAAGGCGTTTCAAGTTCCTAAGCCAAAGATTATAGCCCGGTTCGACTTGAGGGGGACGCGTGTAAACTAAATAATTTTAAACAAGCCTCACAGCTTAAATTTTTAGGTGAAATGATTTCTTACTATAAGTCAAATGGTAAGATTTAATCCAATATATATATAGTGGGATCCGAGCAGTCCGGGGGGGACCCCATGGCCTTGACTACATTCCATCACCGTAACCAAGTCCGGCACCCATGGGCATACGGCCTGGCAAGCCTTCCCTTTCCGCCGCAATAATGTACTCCGCCTCTTTGTAAAAGGAATCAACAACAGCAGGAACGGAGAGCTTTCCCCCCTTTTCCGACCCCCATTAGTTAGAAAAAGTGAGCCACCGGTTATAAAAAAAAAATCTGAAATTGTCAGCAAATTTGCTTTCAACAATCGCAAGAAAGCCGGCACTCTTCAACCTGCCTTCTTCATCAACCGCTATAGCCATCTTTTCGATCTCAATTTTATTTACACCCTCTAACCCCACGGGGGGAAGCGACCCACGTCCCGCGGGCGGGACGTCCCGAGCAACGTAGTAATTTTGGCCAATTTTTAGTACATTTTACTAACCAAATTAGTACAGTTTGTAAATACTAACGATGTACATATGTACAGTAACCGATTAGTACATTTAGTACAAAAACGGAACTGGTACTATTCATCCTGGGATGCTACCTCTGTCCGGGTACTACGTTTGACATCACAAGGGGATATCTCCTGGCAACACGTGACGCGGGATCGATTGTTACTTTCGATTGGGCGGCTCACGTGTTGGATACATTGTGCGAAGCTATGAGGACATTTCAAGGGAAGAAGGCGGCGCGTTACATAGGCGGATGCGTACACCTCCTTACCGTAAGTACTGCTGTTTGTAATACATTCCCTTGTAATTAAGGACGTGTAAAATTTGTTCCAACGTTTTGTTCCGCTTCCTCATCTGGAAATATATTTTACAACAACTTTTGCAGGTATTTTATGCGTGCAAGGGATCCAAGGTTGGATCACCGCTTTGAATATCTGGTCGGATGGCCTCGTTATGTGCGGACCGGGATGAAGCCAGATTGCACGCATGTTTCAAAATGTCGAACGTCATTTACCTGGAAAAGGTGCGGTGTGGCTTATTTAACTTTCTTTTTACCATACGGAGTTGCGAACAGTGGCTACATTGTTCACAAATCATCAGCTTCGGGGGGAGGGGGGTTTGAGACGCCTAATGTTGAGGCTCACGGTGTCCCGGATGAGTACGACGAAATTCAATCGATGGTGAAGAACTTAAAGGGAAACGGTGTTCCATCGTGCTCCAAACGTTCAAGTATTACTCGTGCAGGAACATGCTGAGCCTTGACTTATATGTGATTGAAGGCCGTTGATAGGCGTGCACGAAATGTTGAGGACGGCATGCAAGACCTGAAGCGGCAAGTACGCACACTACTCTTTGAGGTCAGAGAGGTACGGAGCCTTGTTCGTGCATTGTCAGACGCCATAAATACCCAGCAAGCAGCACGTAACGAGAAATCGCCGACGGAAGACGTCGCGGCCCCAGTTGCTGAATTCGGCAATACCACGCCACAGGTGGATGCGAACCGAGTCGTACAAGTTGAGGACAATGAACAACAGGACCCACTGAATGACGTAGGCCCCTCTGCGGTTAACAAGAAGAAAGTAGTAATTGAAGTTGGGTCACTGCTGTAGTCCGAGAACTTCGACGATTCGCAACCCACTGCTGATATCGGGAAGCCGCATTCACGTGAATCTAATGACGGATCGGAAGCAATGGAAAGAAGGGTGAACGTTGTACTCGACAAAATGACCCAACTGCTGGGCGTGCCACAAGCGGAGCATGGGGAGGCAAAGGAAGTCGTCGAGAACTTGTCACAGCCCCAAGAAGTCGATGTGATACAAAGGGTGGTGGCACCTGAGGAGCTGGATCGCAATGAAGAAAGGATTGGTGACAAACCCGCATCGGCAGCTGCGCAACACGACGCCGACAACAAGGTCAGATTACACATCGTTTCAATTTGGCCATTGTCTTTGTTAATTCGTACCCGATATTATCCAGATTGGGGATATTGACGTGATCTTGTTAAATACGGTTGTCATAGGAAAGTATTTCTTCCACCAATCAGGGGAAGAATCCGTAGAAAGTTCAGACCTGTCGTGCCTCGGTACGGAAGCCGTCCGTGTACGCGACCTCTCCTTTCGTGACGGATAAGGCAGGCCCCCGGCGGTCGAAATGACATCGTGATAACATTCCGGAGGTATAAGACTACTCCTGACCCGTAGGTTTAGGGAGTCGCTGTAGCATAGATGGATTTGAACCAACTAGTCTTACAAAACATTCTGACTATGTTAATTTATAGGACATTGATAAACTCATTCCGGAAGATGTTGAATTAGTAGAGCTGAAATCTTTTACAGTGGGCGTTTGGAATTTATTGTCCTATGCTTGGAGTGAACTTCTCGATCCTAAGTGGGATTTTCTTGTTCCTCATTATTTGTTATTATGTGCTCGACCCTGTAAAGGTTCAGAAAACCGATTGCCCTGTGACTTTTACCGCTATGATATTTCTGTTATGGCAGCGAGCTACTTTGTTTGGGGCATTCCATTAACATTTCAAGGCATGGAATGCTATTTCTCAAACCAAATAGGTGGATACAGACCGACGTAAGGATATTGGTTACGAGCAACTGAAGTGGTTAGTTTCACCGTGCGTGATAAAATAGCGATAGTTTCACCGTGCGTGATAAAATAGCGATGATGTGTATTGCAGATCATCGACTACCACGAGGTGATGTTGAGTAGCGCCCAACCAGACGACGGTCGTACGCGATGGTACCTCTCGAGTTGGTTGGGGGTATGTCAAAATCACAGTAACATACAAATTACACGCATCCGATGACATCCTGAAAATGAATTAAACTATCCGTCATTGGGCAGAACTTGGCATCCCGTAATTACATCGCCGTGAGGATGCCGGTAATCACTGTCGACGCTCGCCAAAATCTTCTAAAATTGTTCAAGTCCAATATTGGATCCAACGAACGCGTCAAATTGGTAACTTATATGTTCTCTTTATTTACTAACGAATTTCGTAATGCCTTATCTATAAGTTTGCTTATAGATTCATTTACAGATATACATACCTGTGTGTGTTTCGGAGTCACGCTAGACCCTACAGGTAATGAACTTTAGCACAAGTGAAGTACTCCTACTGGACACAATGAATAAGGGAGCATCGAACGTACACAGGAGAATGGACGTGAATATGCGAGTGCTGACCCTTGTGAAGGTAATTTTGGAAGAGAATGCCAAGCAATCGATTGCGAGCATCGTACCGGACATATCTTCATGGCCCATTCGTTGCCCTACGAACGTCCCACAACAGTTCGTGTTGGGCAACGCATAAGTAATCTTACCCCTACTAAAATGTAGATATGATACCACCGATTTCTTTTTCACAATCATCGTCCTGATCCATTGTCCGTTGCGTAGAGCCGATTGCGGAATATTCGTTATGAATTTCATATCCATGTCAGACCCATCCGAGGGTCTTGCAGACGTGGTGAGTTAACGCAGCATGTGAATAATTGTATAACATGGATTTGTTGTATACGTATCTGATGCTTTCGTTGTTATTGTGGCTCGCAGTGTGTTCGGTCTTTGGACAGGTTTCGTTTGACGATAAGACTAATAAAATGGCCAGGGAACGGAGTGAAGAGCATGGTGCTAGGTAAGATGAAGGAGGGCCGAAGGAAGAGGGCACGCGTAGCTAAAGATAAACTCCCCCAGGAAAAACCATCTGGGATTTATATTTTTTTGTTGTTGTTTGATACGGCCCTAACCAGTGAAGATCTCATATTTTTTGGTACAGTAACTTTACCATTATAGGAATCCCGTCATTTACTGCACAGTAGTTTGTTTTTGTGCCCAAAAAGATGGTAATTAATGTATGACATAAATTGTAAATACATGGGATTATATGCTCATCTGGCCGAATACAGACATTTCCTCGGCTGGCATGTCTTTGTGGTTTCCATTTGCCGTCAACTTTGAAATTGTATTTAATTGACCCGGTTCTATATTGCATATACCAGATTGATGAAACCTTGACGTACTGGGCACTGAATCACACCCCAGATGCGCCTTCCTGCGTTTACCCTTGTCACCATCGAACGACAATGCATTCCGGTCGGCCACCTCCGTACTTTCTAGAGTGACTGTCAATTCTTTGATGAAACGGGGGACTTGCACATAAGCGGCTTCACTTTTAACTCCAAGAGAACATAAATGATGGCAAGCCGTTGTCAGAATTCCTTGTCTGAATTCTTCAGAATTGATGCCGTACGCGGGGCCGCCTGCGATAGGAAAATCTGATAAGCGTGCTCCTTTGGTCCAACGTTGCAGCATGAAAGGCAGTGGGATGGACTTCATACCTTCGATCTTCATAATGTGAAATATATGTGCACAAGGCAACCCGTACGTCTCAAAATGTACGCAACTACAGTTCAACGACTGCTGGTAGTTGCATCAATAAACTTCAGCCCCCATAGAGTCCTGGTCGTAACTGCGCAGCCAATACACTCGGTTAATATTTCCATCGATCATGCATTCGATGAAAAACAATGCTTCCCGTTGGATCTGCAACTGAACCTTCCGAAACGACGTAAGAGTAAAGATCCGACTTGCGTCCGCCTCGAGGCTGCGCAACATGGTTCGTAACTGATATACTTTGTTTGCCGAATTGTAATCTGCCATGCTTTCTTTATGTCGCAAGTTAGCCACGGCTCGTTCGTAGTGATGTAAGAATTCGTGAACTTTGTGCTTCGTCTTCAGGTATCCCTTCATGAACGCGTGCATCCGTTCACAACGCTGCGTGCCCCTTAGCTCAGCCTAAAAGTGTTCTTGACAATCGTCATCTACCACATTCTTCTACTCTCGTATAGCTGCTTCAGCCATCAAATATTCACCGAGCCAATATTTTTCAGCATCTCCTCACACTCTTGCTCTACCTCATTGATGGACTTGGAATTGTACATGAAGGAAGAGATGGACAGTCTCAACGTCGGATCATGTACCCTACGGAAAATATTGCGACTCGTGATAAAGGCAAAGACGGTGTCTAGCCGCTGGCCACGTTTCTCGTACTGCGGCGATCATCGCCCTATTGGCATCGGTGACCACGCTGATGGGTACTTTTGATCCCATTACCTCGGCATGAGTACTTAACAGCCAATTGTAATCCTCTGTTGTCTTAGAAGCCATTAAGGCGGCCCCGAATACAATGGTCTGGTGATGGTAGTTGACTCCGACGAGGACTACTATTTGCATACCATATGCATTGGTCTTGAAGGTTGAATCTAAAGCGACAAGGTCGCCGAATGCTCCGTAATCCAACTTTGATTTTGTGTCCTCAACGGCTGTCACCAATGACATGCCTTGATCGCAACCTTATCTGGACAGTAGATATGCGTATCCAGCATCAAATAATGAGCAACTTCCAGAGCATTCATCCTTCAGCTTGCTGTTGTTCATGTCTTTCATTAAGAAGCCGACGCGTTCGAGCCCTCTGGAAGCATAAACCAGCAGCCGCATAATATCGCATTGCCTGAAACCTACGCTTAACATTCGCTTCACGACTGCCATGTCCTCATCCGTCACCGTGCGACGTTCCCGCATGAAACACGATAGAGGGCCAGGCACCAACTCGTGATTGTGAGATAAATTCACTACTGTGATACACCATCGACCGTTGCAGTCCACTGCGGTTCTCACCTCGCAGGGACAACCTAACCTCGTGGACGCCCTCATTCGCGATGCTACATCTACGGCGGATCTACTCCTCGGATGGCGTTCCCGCGAGCACACCCAACTATGCATTATAGACTCACCATTTCAACGTCGCACGTCATTTTTCCTCGTAGAGAAGCTGTGTACTAACCCGTACATCCTGAAAAGTTGCCCAACCTCATCTGCCGAACCAAAAGACATCTCCATCAGCTTTTTCTCCGGCATTCTCGAAATGATCATCAGACACTCGACTGTGTCCCAGCTGCCATAGTTTCGAAACCACACGGTTAATGCTCACGCACAGTGCGAAAAAAGAGCGATCTCTCCCTTCCGAGCTCACAGTTCTCACGGTGTGAACGGAGCTACCTCCCCCTTGGGAGATTGCACATGATTCTGGGGATTATTATACCAGTTCAAGTTTGCTAAACCTGCGGGCATCATTAAAAAATACCCTCATCCAGATTAGGTTTTTTTATTATATGGGAGCAATTTTAGGTGATCCAATAGAATAACATCACACGGATTTACAGAAGGAAAAGAACATCCCAATAGATTCTGCAAAACTGATTCCAATGACCAAATAAAGAAAAAAAAAAGCAACCCACTAACCAGAAGGACGTGCGGACCTTCTGAAGAAGTTATGATTGCCTTCAACCCCGTATTATCTGCTCCCACCTAGGAGTTATGGAGATGCAATTTATTACTCCACCAACCGCACGGGGAGTAAATTCGAAGTGACGGCGAACCAAAACGGCCCTCGCATTAACTTCAGGCAGGTCGCCATCTTCAAATTCTTCTATCCCTGTCACACTAAGCCATTGCTTCCCACATAACACAAGCGCAGACACCAACTCCTGTAGGGTCCCAGGATGAACGGCAACACAACAAATGGCACCACCCGATTGCGGAACTACCACGTCCAGGTAAACTCCATCTGACCCATACCATGTGCAAAAGCATGTCGTGTGAGGGTGGAGATATGGCATGGCACGCATACCTCGCAAGACCGCTCGACTTACGACGTTACGTTCGACGTGCGTCTGCCCACCAACTTCCCGGCTCAACCCGGTAACGGACATTAGGTGCGCGATCTGCGTGCTACGTTACTTCAAATGCTGGAGAGAGAGCCCCATCTCGACGAAACCAACTGCGATTCCACCTGCCCCAGCTCAAAGTATTCCGTCCGGGCACGAACAAATTATTCGTGAAGCTAAACAGGTCATGCCCTCATTTGGCGACCGTCTTCTTTGAAAACGGAATATACCAAATGCGTGTCAAGTTTGAGGTCAACGACAACATGCCGGTGTGGGAGCTGATGTCGAAGGAAACCGGAGGCACGGTCGACCTGTCACTGGTAGAGGGCGTCGCGGACAAGGAGATGCACAACGAGATGACCATCCTCGTCTAGAAATGCCCACCTTCCCTGACAACTTCTCCTCCGTATCTGCCGCACTCGAATTCTTCTCCCACCAGAAGTCCTTCATTGCATTGGTCATCAGTCCCCCGAACTCCGCACTACACGACCCAGCAAACACATGTGAGCGTTTTCCATTCAGCAACTACCACTATATAAATTCTTGGCGTGGCGGAACCTTCATCCTTTGGCGACGCGAGGAAGTGAGCATCCACTTCTTCGAGGAGCAGAACGCAACGGCCAGTGCTATTGTGATGGTACGTGTACCTCTGAAGAGCGGTACTAACTTCTCAGTCACCTTTCGTACGGACATCTCATTCATCTACTTTTTATTTTTGCACAGGACTACCTGAGGAACCTGTTCTCGGACATGTAGCAAAACGGGGACCGTGTGTGCCGGAAGCACACTTCTTTTCGAGGGGAGTGCTCCTCGCGGATTGTGGACGAAATTTTTTTATTTTTCCCGGCACTCGACCCGCAGACAGTATGCTATGTTAAACCCTAAACTGTTATCCCAAGCATTCTGTAATGTGCTATTACTGTGCTAGATCGATGGTGCCCTTTGTTTCTCCCATAATATGCTTTGACGCGCACTGCGATGGTCCGCCATGTCTAACCCGTTTCGCTGATTAGGATACTACCATTTCGCCGAATACGATACTCCCCGACCAAATTCAAACCCTAGTATTAGTAAACGTACTGGCCCTTTGTGGCTGTGACGGACTGTAATTACGACGTGACGGAGAACTAATCCACAGGCTGAATTAGGAGGCTTTGTTGGCTTCACCAACCACAGTAGAGCAGTAATTTCGAAGAGGCTGCGAACCAATTCCCTCCTCGCATTTACTAAATTAGGGTCGCAATCTACAAATTATTTTATCCCTGTCACTATTTAGCCAGTTCCACAGAGGACAGCCCAACCCACCGACTCCATGACGGTCCCATGGCGAACGGCACCACACCATCGTCTAACTACCACGTCCAAGTAAGCTCCTTCCGACCCATTCCCAGTGAGAGAGAATGTCGGGTCAGGGTAGAGATATGTTATGGAACTCGCACCTCGCCACACCGCCCGGCCTACGAGATTACCTTCGAAGTGTGTCTGCCCACCAACATCCCGGCCCTCCGTGTAGCCACCGTGCTCTCTGAGAACAAAATCTTCCAGATGCGTGTCAAGCTAGAGATCTACGGCAACACACCAGTGTGGGAGCTGTAGTTAAACGATACTGGCGGTGCCAGAGGGCGTCGTAGATACGGAGATGCACGACGAAATGTCCATCTTCGTCTGGAACTGCCCAAACTACCATAACAACTACTCCTTCGTCAACGATGCGGTGGAACTCTTCGCCGTCTAGAAGACGTGCATCGCAGTGGTCAAAAATATCATGTCCTCCGCACTGAACGACGTAACCAGCATATGCGAGCAATTTCCATTCAGCGACCACCATGTTGTGCATTCCTGGCAAGGCGTCGCCTTCATCCTGTGGCACCGCCACGAGGTAAGCATCCACTTTTTCGAAGAGCTGATCACAACGGCAAGTGCCATTATTCTGGTACGTGCTCGTATACAAAGCCCTTATAACTTTTCATTCATCTTTGATTCGCTCGTAACTCGTCTGCGTTGCATGTATGTCTACGTAGGACTACCCGAGGAACCTATTCTCGAACTTGTAATAATTGGGGTCTCTTCGTTGTAGAAGCTGTAGCCTTTTGTAGGACATGGGTGACCGTGGAATGACAACGCTTTTGTGGGTTCGAAGCCGTATCATAATATCGCGGCCACATTGTTGTGCACAATGCTCCTCGTTATGCTTTTTGCGTTTAACTGTCCTCGATGATCGTCAGACTTGTGTAGTCACCTTGATGATCGTCGTCGGCTTCTCAATATCCATGGGAGAACCTACTATGCCGTCGGACTCAGTTTCGTCGACTTCCCATGACCCATTTCGCAAACTTGGATATTGCCCTTAACCCAACTTTCTTACCTGCCCTTAGACGGCAACGCGATCAGCCTTCGTCGTCACCGCGGTCAGCCTATTTCGCAGGCTTCGATGCATAAACAATGAAGCTGGGGAACCACGGGAGGGCCAACATTGTGCGAAATTATCCAAGGAAGCTGGGGAACAAGGGCGCGGGGTAAAAGGTGCAAAATGGTAATATCACATAACGGCAGGTTCGAAGTTAGGTTCGGAATTAGGCTTTGTGCTAATTTATAATTACTAAAACTGTACTAATTCCCTGTCGCATAATGTATTAACATGTATTAGTATAAAAACAGTAACATTTAGTATAGTGCATATATATACATCGTTAGTAATTATAAATATACTAATTTAATTAGTAAAATATGATAAAAATTGGCCAAAACGCGGGACGGGACGTTAGCCCCTTCCCACGGGCCAAATTAAGAATCTTATTTCCTAAAATCCGTTCGTGCCAACTTTGTGTATAAAATATACAACTGCGATTTGACTCTGTTTCTTAACGAGAAAATATTCAGTAAACCAAAAATAAATAAAAAATAAAAAATGAACAGCAAAAACGGTCGATGACACATTCATTGGATTCGGACGGTGGGGTTTCGTTTTTTCACTCAACTTTTCTTCGCGAGTTTTAATGATAGTGTCCCCTTCCCAGACACCACGCCAATCTTTTTACAGAGTTTAATGTTGATGTCATTACAATCGACGAATTATAATTCTTTTTTTATTCATTGATAATACGTTGTTTTTTTTTTTGGTTCATCACGTCATCGTCATCTCTCCTTTTTTGTCGCTGTCATCTCCCCCCCTACCCTTTCATTTTCTTCTCAATTATGTTTCGGTTTTCTCCATTTATATTGTTATTAGCAAATATTTTTTTTTTAATTTTCCAAATCATTTCCTTCATGGAGGATACTGCGTGTTTGTAACATTCAGTTTACTAAAATTGAATTAAACTCAATGTTATAAACACTGAATTTGTTATGATAGAAAAGGAAAATATAAAAAGAAAAGTGAAAAAGTCAAATGATATAGAATTCGGTAACACCGAATTTCTATAAATATAAATAAGAACTCGACGTGGACAACACTGAATTTACAATCCAGTTATAGCATTTCATTTTACTCATATTATCAACATTCGTCGTCTCTAACATCAAGTTTCATAATTTGTTTTTTTCCTTTTTTCTCTTATTTTCTTTTCACCGTTTAAGTGATTTTGATATTTGTAACACCGAGTTTAACTCAATTTTCATGAATTCGGTATTACAAATATGTGAAATTTTCATCCTCTTAACTGTCTATTTATAAGAACGATTTTACCAAAATTAAGTTGAACTCGCCCGAGTTATTTGGAAAGCGAATTTGATGTTTGTAGCACAGAGGCATTATTTATTTAATTTTAAAATTTTATTCCTTAATTATTTTCCAACGTTAGAACCACTAAATATTAGTCTTAAGACAAATGACCAGGCCTGTGCCTCCTCTCTCTTTCTCTCTCCATCTCTTCCTTTCTATCTCTTCAGTGTTTCCGGCTCAGCTCAATCAAAAACCCCCTCCCTCCCTTCCTCTGATGGTAAGAGCGAATTCTTCTTCCTCACCTCCCCGGTTGGGTTGCGTTCCTTTGTGATTCCCTGATGCTACGCTGGGTGTAAAATTGCGGGTTTGCCCCTGTTTTGATTTTTTTGTGGGTTCTGTTGACCTTTTTCTCTGTTTTCGCGGTTGCCCTTTTCCTGGACATTATGTTTCGAGTGGCTATAATGGGCGTGCAATCGACTTGATGGTTGTCCTCAGGGGGCGGCGGCGAGATCCAGGAAGTTATGTGAGATAGAGGTTGCTTTTGTTGTCTTAGGGATGGAAAGCTTCTCCCCTCAGCTCCCCCCTCCCCCCCCCCCCAAATAAAAAGAGCTGATAATTCTGGATTTAGACTAAGCAATGAGGCGTAGATTCTGGTGATTTTGGATGTTCTTTGTTTTACTTTGAAGTGGGAGGGTTTTGGTTTGGTTTCCCCTTTTTGGTTGTTGCTAGTTATGGGTTTCCTGCGTTTAGGATGTTTATTAGGGTTTTGTGGTTTTTTGTTATAGTAAGAGACTAAATTACATGAACTTCTGGCCTGTGTTTGATTTTTCTTGATTTTTGCATTTGCATTTTTTAGGTGGGTTGACCTAGTCCTCCACCCCCTCCCCCTCCCCCTCTTCTTTTTGTGAAGTCTCTGTTCATTTTGGTTTGTT